>JAAGEH010000286.1:35790293-35804471 GCA_011751065.1 Lasiurus cinereus | reverse complement strand
CGTGTGTGTGCTGCCGCTGTGGCAGCAGGAGGAGGTGTGCTCAGTGGGTAGAGCGTCGGCCTGCGGACTGAAGAGTCACTCACGGAGGAGCCTGCGGAGGACTTGCTGCTCCAGACCCACCCGTGACTGATAATTCTCAGGGGGGAAGGGGTGAGGGGTATACAGGGAGAGACTGGACAGAAATCATACACCTATGGATGAGGTCAACGGGAGGGAGGGAAGGGTGGGAGCTGGGTGGAGGGGTGCTATGGAGGGGAAAAAAGAAAAACAAATGTAATAATCTGAATAATAAAGATTTAATTTAAAAAAAATGTCAAAAATACTAATTAGATATTAAGCACTGTGCTAATAATCTAGGGGTTATATAAGCAATATCAAGTTTTGGCTCTTGTCTAAGCAATCTTCTAGGCTTGAGTATAAAAGAGTAATATTGTCACTCTATATATATCTATATTTGTATCTATTTTCCTATAAATCCTATATCACCATCTCTATCCAGAAATGTTCCAGCCTGACAAATATATAGACAATAAGTTCTTTATTAACTAATAATTTATTTAATGTCTATTTGCTTAAATTAGACTTTTAAAAATGCCTGGAAAATATATAAACATATCCCTATGAAAAACACTTCCTGATTTGGTTGAACTTTTTTCCATTTCTCCAATTTTCAAAATACTATCTCTTTTTCACATTAAATTTTACCAACACACTCTAGCATTTCAGTACTCAAATATCTAATGCTTGTTTTTTTCTTCCTAAAATGCACACTCTCTAACATCTCATGTGTTTGCCTCATTCACAAATTTTAAAATTCTCTGAAAACTCTTTCACCTTTGCATTGTCATATATAAAATTCCTTGTTCTTTTTCTGGTTAGCTCTTATTACAACATAAGCTTATTTTGTTTGTTTCTGTGTTTAGTTGCTTATTGTCTGACTTTCAATAAAGACATAGATGCTATAGGTTCTATAGCCCCTGACCTAGAAAGTGTATGTCACACAAGATATGCTCATAAATTATTTGTTCAGTAATAAATCTTGATTCACACTTTTTTAAATAATATAAATTATTTATAGTTAAAAGTATTACATATGTCTCCTTTTTCTCCCATTGACTTCTCCCTGCCATTCCCATTCTCCAGCACATGCCCCGGTCCCCTTATTGTTTATGTCCTTTGGTTATGCTTATATGCATACCTATAAGGGCTTGTATGTATGTATATAAGGTTGATCTCTTAAATCCCCCAGCCTCCCTTCCTTCCCTTCAAGGCTAGATAGTGTGATCAGTTCTTCTATGTCTCTGAATCTATTTTAGTTCATCAGTTTATGTTGTTCACTATATTCCACAAATGAATGAGGTCATGTGATATTATCTTTCTTCAACTGGCTTACTTTGCTTAGCATAATGCTCTCCAGGTCCATCCATGCTTTTCAAATGATAAGCGTTCATGCTTTTTTACAGCATCAGAGTATTCCATTGTGTAGCTGTACCACAGTTACACATCTGCTGCTGGGCGCTTAGGCTGTTTCCAAATCTTAGCTATTGTAAATTGTGCTTCTGTGAACACAGGAGTGCATATATCCTTTCTGATTGGTATTTCTGGTTTATTGGGATATTTTCCTAGAAGTGGGATTACTGGGTCAAGTGGGAGTTCTAATTTTAACTTTCTGAAGACACTCCATACTGTTCTTCACAGTAGCTGCACCAGTTTGCATTCCCACCAGCAGTGCAAGAGAGTTCCTTTTTCTCCACATCCTGGCCAGCACTTATCATTTGTTGATTTGTTGATGATAGCCATTCTGAAAGGTGTGAGATGGTACATCATTGTCGTTTTTATTTGAATCTCTTGGATGATTAGTGATCTTGAGCATTTTTTTTCATGTGTCTTTGCCTTTTGTATGTCTACTTTTGAAAAGTCTATTTAGATCCTTTGCCTATTTTTTGATTGGATTGTTTATCTTCATTTTGTTAAATTGTGTGAGCTCCCTGTAAATTTTGGAGATTACAGGTATAACATTGACAAATATGTTCTCCCATGCAGTGGGCTTTCTTGTTTTGTTGATGATTTGTTTGCTGCGCAGAAGCTTTTTATTTTGATGCAGTCTTATTTGTTCATTTTATCTTTAGTGTATATTGTCCTAGGAGATATATCAGTAAACATACTGCTACAACTTAAGTATGATATTTGATTCCTATGGAATCTTCCAAGATTTTTATGGTTTCCTATCTTACATTTAAGACCTTTAGCCATTTTGAGTTTTTGTTTGTTTGTTTGTTTATGGTGTAAGTTAGTGGTTTAGTTTCATTTTTTTTGCACGTATCTGTCAAAATTACGCAGCACCATTTATTAAAGAGACTGTCTATGCTCCATTGTAGGCTCTTGCCTCCTTTGTCAAATATTAATTAAGCATAGTGGGTTGGATTGATTTCTGGTTTCTCTGTTCTGTTTAATTGGTCTAAATTTCTGTTCTTGTGCTAATACCAGGCAGTTTTG
Organism: Lasiurus cinereus; assembly: GCA_011751065.1. Taxonomy (NCBI): domain Eukaryota; kingdom Metazoa; phylum Chordata; class Mammalia; order Chiroptera; family Vespertilionidae; genus Lasiurus; species Lasiurus cinereus. The sequence continues at coordinate 35,801,975 of JAAGEH010000286.1, read as the reverse complement.
AGAACAGTAGCTTTGTAGTATATCTTGATATCTGTATTGAGGTCCCTCCAAATTTGTTTTTCTTTCTCAAGATTGTTGCAGTTATTCAGGAGCCTTATTTTATTCCATATAAATTTTTGGAGAATTTGTTCTAGTTCTGTGAAATATGCCATTGGTATTTTAATAGGGATTGTATTGAATCTACGAATTGAGTTGTGTAGTATGAACATTTTAATTATGTTGATTCTACCAGTCCATGAGCATTGCATATTCTGCCACTTGTTTATATCTTCCTCTATCTCTTTTTTCAATGGCCTATCATTTTCTAAGGCTATAGGTCTTTTACATTCTTAAATTTATTCATAGGTATCTCAATATTTTTGTTGCAATTGTAAATGAGTTTATTTTTCTTTTTTTTCTTTTTCTGTGAGTTCCTTAACTATCTATTATACATATATATATATATAAAATATATATATATATATATATATATATATATATATATATATATGCCTAAATGACCATTACACCATTCAACTGTCCACCCAGTAGCTATGACACTCAATGATGACTAGGGGAAAGATTATCAATGCAGGAGCTGCCAGAGAGGAGGAAGCCTGATTCCAGGGTGTAACACCTGAGAATTGCCCTCTCTCAATCCAGGACCCCTTGGGGAATGTTGGAGAGCCAGTTTCAACCTGATCCTTGCAGGAAAGGCCAAGGGACCCCACTGGTATATGCATCTGTGCACTCAGCTTCTAATTGTTAAATAAAAAAATCCATAGATTTCTGAGTGTTAATTTTGTATCCTACTAAGTTGCTGAATTCATTTATTAAATCTAGCAGTTTTTTTATAGAGTTTTAAAGTTTTCTATGTATAATATGTCATCTGTGAATAATGACAGTTTTACTTCTTTTCCAATTTGAATACCTTTCTTTTTTTTTTCTTATCCAATACTATGTTGAACAGGAGTGGTGAAAGTGGGCATCCCTGTCTTTTTCCTATTCTTAGGAGAAATGGTTTTAGTATTTGCCCATTGAGTATGATGTGGGCTATTGTTTTGTTATATAAGGCATTTATTATGTTGAGGTATGTTCCCTTTATCCCCATTTTCTTAGAGTTTTTCATCAAAAAGAGGGTGTTGGTTTTGTTAAATGCTTTTCTTCATCAATAGGTATGATTATTTGATTTTTGTCCCTCATTTTGTTTATGTGATATATCTCATCTATTAATTTTTGATATTTACTGGCCTTGCATCTGTGGAATAAATTCCACTTGATCATGGTGTATGATCATTTTAATGTTTTGCTTAATGCTATTTGCTAGAATTTTGTTGAGGATTTTAGCATCTATGTTCATGAGGGATATTGACCTGTAGTTATCTCTTTGTAGTGTCTTTGTCTGGTTTGGGGATTAGGGTAATGCTGGTTTCATAGAAAGAGCTTGGAAGTGTACAATCCTCTTGAATTTTTTGGAATACTCTGAGGAGGATAGGTTTTAGTTCTTCTTTGATGGTTAGGTAAAACTCTCCCGTGAAGCCCTTTGGACCAGGGTTTTTATTTCCTAGAAGATGTTTCATTACTGTTTCAATTTCATTGGTAATTATTGGCCTATTCAGTGTTTTATTCTTCCTGATTGAGTTTTAGAAGCTCATATTTGCCGAAACTGGTTTGGCCCAGTGGATAGAGTGTCAGCCTGCAGACTGAAAGGTCCCGGGTTTGATTCCTGTAAAGGGCATGTATCTTGGTTGAAAGCACATCCCCAATAGGGGGGCGTGCAGGAGGTGGTTCTTGGTATTTTTGTGGGGTCAGTTGTTAATTTACCTCTTTGATTTTTTATTTTATTTATTCAGGTCTTCTATCTTTGTTTCTTGGTGAGCCTGGTTAGAGGCTCACCAATGACCAGCTTTGGTTTTATTGTTCTTTTTAATTGTTGTTTTTGTCTGTTTGTTTGTTTTTTGTCTCTGTGTCATTTATTTCTACAATAATGGTTCTTATTTCCTTCCTTCTATTTAATCTGGGATTTTTTTTTATTTCTCTTTTTATAGTTCTTTCAGTTGTACAATTAGGAACCTTTCTACCAGTTTCTCTTTTTTTCTTAAGGTAGGCCTGTAGTGTTATGAACTTCTCTCTCAGGACTGTTTTTATTGTGTCCCATAGATTTTGGATTATTGTGTTTTCATTTTCATTTGTTTCCATAATTTTTTTTTCTTCTTTGATTTCTTTGGTAACCTGTTCATTGTTTATTAGCATTCTATTTAGCCTCCATGTGTTTGATAGCTTTTATTTTAGTTGATTTCTAATTTTATGAAATTGTGATCTGAGAAGATTCTTGTTATAATTTCAATCTTATTGCATTCGTGGAGATTTATCCCGTGTCCTAATAGGTGGTCTAACTTGGAAAATGTCCATTGTGCATTTAAGAAGAATATATATTCTGTAGCTGTGAGGTGAAATGGTCTGAAGAGATCAATTAAGTCCATCTTACCTAGTGAGTCATTTAGGCTTGCTGTTTCTTTTCTGACTTTTTGTTTAGAGGATTTATCCAGTGATGTCAATGGGATTTTAAAGTCCCCTCCTATGATTGTATTGCTGTTAATATCTCCCTTAATATCTTCTAAAAGTTTTTTTTAATTTTTTTTTTATGTATTTGGGTGTCCTGAATTGGGTGCATATCTGATTACCAGCGTTATATCCTCTTGTTGAATTGCTCTAGTTAGTGTTATCAAGTGACCTTCCTTATCTCTTGTTATAGCCTTCACTTTGAGGTCTATTTTGTCAGATATAAGTATTGCTACCCCAGCTATTTTTTTTCCTCAAAAAATTAGATTAGAGTAAGTAGATTATCAAATGATTCCTCAAAAAATTAGAGTAAGCAGATTATTAAATTATTTATCAACAGAAACACATCAGAGCAGAAGGAAATACAGTAGGTCCTCTGGTTACATTGGAGATCTGTTCCTATGGCATGATGTAATCCCATTTTCACTTTAAGTCAGAACCCAGATACATAAGCACCTACATTACTCACATGGAGCACAGTAATGAAGTGAAACAGTAAAAGAAAAAAATAAAAGAAAGGTAACAATTCCTGACCTTTACTTGTAAATAAATAATTAAAAAAACATAAAGCACATATGTCAAAATGAAGGAACTTTTTTTAAATAAATAAATGTGACATAACCACAAAACAACCCAGGACTATCTGTAGAATAAAATATGCAAAGTGATTCAAAGCAAAGGATTGCATCCAAGAATATTATTCTAGCAAAGCTATCCTTCAATATTGAAGGTAAAATCAGGAGCTTTGTAGATAATAAAAGTCTAAGAAAGTTTATTACCACCAATCTAAGAAAGTTTATTACCACCAAGCCAGCAATGCAAGAAATGCCAGTGTTACTTCTTTCCTGTCTATTTCTTCTTTTTACAGCAGTTCCTTTAGCACTTCTTTCCAGGAAAATGGAAATAAAAACTCCCTTAGCTTGTTGTTGTTATTTGTTTGTTTGTTTGTTTGTTTTGTTTTGTTTTTGTTTTGTTTTGGTTTGTTTTGTTTTTTGTCTGCAAAGCTCCTGATTTCCTCTTCAATTTTGCAGGATAGTTTGCTGGGTATAGTATTCTTGGATTCAGTCCCTGCTTTGAATCACTTTGTATAGTTCATTCCATTCCTTTCTGGCTTGATGCGTTTCTGTTGAGAAATCATTTGATAATCTGATAGGTAACTTTCTCTCTCTCTTTTGCAGCCTTTCAGATTCTTACATTGTCATTGATGTTTGACAATTTAGTTACAATGTGTCTTGGCATTGATATTTTTGGGTTCATCTTGTTTGGGACTATGTGTGCTTCTTAGACTTGTGGGTTTTTTTTTCTTCCCCAAATCATAAAAGGTTTTCTGTCATTATTTCTTCAAATAGTTTTTCTATTCCTTGCTCAGCTTTCTCTCCTTCTGGAACCCCTATTATGGAGATGTTGTTTCATTTCTTGTTGTCCCAATGCTCTTAGGCTATCCTCCTGTTTTTAATATTGTTCCCCAGTTGTTGCTCTGTTTGGATGCTTTTTTTCCAACCTTGTCTTCTAATTTAGTGATTCAATTCTCCGCTTATTTTAGTCTACTGTTGAAATCTCCATTGTGTTCTTTATTGCAGCTATATCATTCCTCGTCTTCTCTTGGTTCTTATACATGGTGAATTTGCCATCTAGCCTTTTCAGTAACTTTACAACCATTGCTCTACATTCTTTCTCTGACAAATCACTTGCCTCCATTTCATTTGTTTCCTTTTCTAGTGATTCCTTCTTTCCTTTCATATGGTTTTTGTTTCCTCGTCTCTACATTGTGGCTGTTCCTTTGTCATTATTTCTGAGTATTAGGTCAAACTGCTATGTCATTGAGACTTTTTTTAAAAATGTCTAATATAGTAAATGTTTTGTGGGACACAGTGATGCAATTTCTTATGTCTTTTGGGCTATATATTCTAGGTATACCCCCTACTTGAGATATTTGTGTTCTCTTGGTATAATTAGTCTTTTGTGTTATTTATCATTAGTGGATGGAGTATAATTTCAGTGTGTCTCTGAAATTATGTGGGGCTCTCTGTACCACATTGTGCCAACCATTATGGAGGTGTTGATCAAAAACACGAAATACAATGTGAAAAGACACAACACAAAGGAAACAAAGTGAGGATGTGCATGACATTGATAACCTCAATAAATATTACTATTGGTGAAAAGAGAATTAGGAGAGAAAAAAGAGAGCAAAAATGATATTGAGAAAAGAAGAAAAGAAAAAAATATATACATGGGGAGAAAATACCACAGGAAAAAACAACAACAAATAAACCAAAAATGCAAACAAAAACACCTAGAAAAAGAAGGAGGTGAACAGAATCTGTAGAGACAGAGCTTATATAAAGAAGATAATTTAATGAGTTAGATGAAAAAGAGAAGGACTATGGTTCAATATAGAGGAGGTAGAAAGAAAATGAGTCAATAAGAAGAGAAGAATAACTAACTAACTAAATAACTAAATAAATAAATAAATAAAATAAGTTTTATTTATTTATTTATGGAAAAGGAGAATAAAAGAGAGAAAGATAGGCTTGAATTTAGGGAGTGAAAATAATAAAACTATTAGGAGAAGAAAAGAGCAAGAAAGGAGAGGAAAACTAATGCATAAAAAATTGACTAGCAAAGAAAGAGAAAAGAGAAGGGCACATGGACTAAAAGCAGGGGAGAAAAAAATTAGATATATAAGTAAGCAAGCCAACAGAGACTATAATAATACACTAATAAAGTATATAAAAAGATCAATTTTTAACAAAGGGTAAAAAGAAAGGAAAGAGGAAAACTAAAGTACAGAGAATAGAAGAGAAAACAGGATGGAAAGGGAAAAGTAAGGGAGAAAAAGGTGAAAAAAATAAAAAGTAGGGTAAAATAAAATAATAAAAATAATGATAAAATAATACTATTTTTTTTAAATAACAAAATTTAAATAGAAGATAAAAAATAAACAAGTGAAGTATCATTGGCTTAAGCCAAGTTTTATTGCCCCACAGCGGCTGATTTAAGACTCCATTCTTCTGTTCTGTTTGCTACTTCTGAGTTTTCTGTTAGCTAGTTAGGTTCCGACCAACTGTCAATGACTGTCTTTGGTGTTCATTCAGCACCATGTTGAAGCTATTCACTGCCTCTATGTTTTCGTTTTTCTCCACAGGCCTTGGCTGCAAGCAGGAGGGACCAATCTGTCTGCTTTGCCTTCCTGCCAATTGTCAATCTTAACCTGTCTGCCAGTTGTCATTCAAGCATCTATTTCTTACAGGGATTTAGGTGGGGGAAGAGCTACCCCTCTTCCAAACTAGTTCCTTTGGGGCTACTCAGAGCTTTGTTTCCTTTGTAAAACTCAATATGCAGGCGAGGTGTGTCTGGCTATATTAGTGTCTTGAGGCTGTTGGGAGGAGCTGACTCTTCAGGAGAGAAATAGCCACTTAGGTTTGGAGGGTCAAAAATTTCTCAGTGCCAGATTCCTGGTTACCTCTCCCTACCCTCATTTCCTCCACAGTTTTTCCACAGACTCCTCTACTTGCATCACAGCCTTGGATAGAGCATTTGTAATTTAAATGCCCTATGAACTGGATTTAATAAATAAAAGAAAGAAAAAACAAAGGCAAAACCACCACACAACTGCAAGTTTCTCTTCCCCCAGCATTGCACTGCTTGGGCAACTCTTTAGGCCTCCTTTCTGGGTGCAGCCTCAGCTGCCAGCCGGGAGAGGACTACTTTCCATAGTCAGATGTTACATCTGTCCCCAAAGTCTTGCAGCTTTCTCCTGAGCTACTTGGCTTCTTGGTCTTGCATCTCTCTCCAATCCAGATCCCCTATCCTACCATTCTCTGCCCTTCCAGGGTGTGAATCATCTCCCCAGCTGTGTCTAATTGTTTAATTATGGGTTGATGCTCTCCAATTTAGTTGCTCCTCCTTTTCTGGCTCCAAGATAAGGCACACAACATGTGTGCTTGTCTGCTGCCATTTTCTCCACTCTCTGATTCACCCTTTAAATTAATGGAACTGGATTGTTAGTCTAAAACTTAAATATGCATTATTTTTAATTGTTTTTGTTTCAGGAAAAATAATAATTTCTAGAGCTTTATAGAGAATAAAAGTGCTTCTCATTTGATAAAGCATATGATATGCCCATAAATGCAAATCATATTTTGTTCAAGTTTAGAGTATGAAATTTAGTCTATGGTTATACTGAAAACAATTTTTGGATGACTATTTTCTCCAAATAAGTGGATAAATATTTAAAATCTTGCTGAATTAATTCTCAAAAATATTTCTGCTGTAGCAAATGTCAATACAGAGTGACAGAGGCAGCTGCTGGATTGTCTAAGAGGCCAAACATTTGATGTGTTCTGTGATTCCAGATATGATAATTACTTGGCCACAGTACATCATGGCTAGATGGTTTTATTCAGTGTGTGGGGAGAGTAGAGAGTGTGGAAGATCTCCATATCATATTTTTAACCAGTAATCCAAATGAAGATGAAAAAATATCCATTAATATTTAAAGCTGAGGGGAAAATTAAAATGATAAAACCAGTGTCTAAAGGATAAATGTCTTTGGATTATGTGAATTTAAAAAAAAGTTAATTTGGCAAATATTCTATGCTATATGTTGAATATTCAAAATGAGAATGTGGAAGAGCTTGGTGAAGAACCATATAATTTAATGAGTGACAAATCTAAGCTGTGGCCAACTTTTTAATTTTTTTAACTTTATTTAACATTAAAAATTTGGAAAATTGTTATATGGTATAAATACTGCCCAGAACCTAAGAAAAGTGAAACTGGACAACACCAGATAGGAAGACAATGTTCCTGTCTCTTGCTTTAACCTGATGACTTAATAATTTCCACCAACATGGAAGAGACTTTGAGTGAAAAGATTTAAAACTATGAAAAGATTAGTTTTTGTTTATTTATCTCTATAAAAAATATCACACCAACATGGTATTTTTGTTTAAATCTTTGATGCTTCTAAGGTTAGACCAAACTTAACTCTGTGGTCCTCTCTTGGTTTACTCAAGTGGTCAGATATTGCAAGAATGTGAAGGGTTTTTAGGAATGGATGCTGAAAACGATTCAAATGGTGGCAGTTGATGCTTATTATTGTCAGGAAATTCTTATAATGTTGTCCATCAAAGCACCTATATGCCTCTGTATGGGAGTGGGTTTTTATAATATGGCAGTTGAATTCTAAAAGAAGTGTCACATGTCATCAGTATTGCAAAGGACACATAGTTGACAATCTCTTAAGGAGTGGGCCCAGGTACATGTACATGGTCCCCACTTAATGTGTGTTGCACTGAGCAGTCAGAAATTTGCCTGATTACAAATGAGGTAACATTAATTCTATCTCAATGGAAGTGGCAATGAATTTGTACAAATTTAAGATTTCCCATAATAAGTAACATTTATAATGATTTTAGGGAACCATTACATCTAATTAAGCAATTAGAAAGAAAATGTGTTCTGAGTTGGAAAATATAGTTCTCTTTGGCCAAAAAAGAAAATAACATTGTTAAACCAATCTGACAACAGGTGTTCTGGAAAGAACCTGATGACAAGTGCTAATCCTGCTCTCAGTGCCAGGTACTGTTTTTTGCAGTCCTTATGGATGATCTAGAAACAGTCTTGAGTACTGGCTTACAAACTTCCTAAAAAAGTAAACTGGAACAACAATATGATTTATTTATGTTGTTTCCTGTCCCTCAGGTCTTACTCTTTTACTGTCAGTTTATGCCCCAGTGGGGTCCCTCAGCCTTGCCTATGAGATAGGGCTGAAACTGACTCTCCTGCATTCTCCAAAGGGTCATGGATTGCGTGAGAGCACAGGGCATGCCAAGGGACCCCACTAGAGAACAACTGGGGCCTGGGAGGGACACAGGAGGTTAGCCAGCCAAGAAGGAATTGCAGGAGGGCTCCAGGGCATGTCTAGCCTGTCTTGTTCAGTCCCAATGGGCCAGACCCCAGCAGCAAACTAACCTACTAGTTGAAACATCATAGTGATTGGTTGACCAGTAGACTGCCTGCCCCATGGTGGTCAGTGGATGTCATAGTGACTGGTTGACTGGTTGACTGTATTATTAGCATATTATACTTTGATTGGTTGAACAGGACCAGGCACTTAGCATATTAAGCTTTTATTGTATAGAATATTCAGTTCATAGATTTTACCTTTTTAATCTGTTTCAGATACTATGAAAATAACATTATTTTTATTATTTAAGGATAGTTAAATAATAAATTAAAATGATAAATAATAATTATATAATTTAACAGTTCAGCATTCTTAGTAGGTAGAGAATAACAGCCCACTTATTTTATCTTTAGGTGAATAGAGCCCAGATAAAATAAACTTCTGTTTTTGGCCAGTGTGAGGAAACAGGATCAGTGTTACCAATCTGTTCAAAACAAAGCAAAGACCAAAACAAAGCAAATAGAAAATACAAAAACAAAAAGACTCTCTTCTGATAGCTCGGCATTCCTTGGTTTGAGGAGAGCATTCTCCCTATGTCTTTACATCATTTTCCCTCTATATACTTCTCTCTACCTACATTTATGCTTTTTATTAAAAAAGCACACACAAAAAAAAACCATGAATATATGATACTGTAATGGAGTCCATTATAACTTGATTACCTTTATAAGGATACTATTTCTAAGTAAGATGACATTAATAGATATTTGGAGTTAGACCTTCAATATCTTTTTGGATGACACAATTCAACCCATAATAGGTGAAGAGAGAAGAAAAATCTTTTTTGCAATATATTCTGTGATTGTAGTTTTTAACATTTTCTGGAAAAGCTTTACTTACTTTATAAAACATACAGGACAATATTTTTCTGATTTATGTTTATTACATTCCTAAATTATAAAGATAGTTGCTGGACAACTATGAAATTAAGTTATGATGTGGATTAAAATATAAGAAAAATAGTCCTATTTGCAAAAAATCAAAGTTCTCCCTCACTTGTCACCTGAAATGACTGATCACAAAAGGAAGAAAGGAAGAAAAGACCTACAAAGCCAAAAAAATATTCAAACAGAAATATTAAACCCTTGCCAATCAATAATCACTTTTAAATGTAAAAGGACTAAATTCTACAATTAAAAGACATAGAATGACACAATGGATAAAAACACAACACCAAACTAGCCTAAAAGTAAAGATATAGATAGATATATATATATATATATATATATATATATATATATATATATAAAGATAGATATAGATATAGATATAGATATAGATATAGATATAGATATAGATATAGATATAGATATAGATATAGATATAGATATAGATATAGATATTTATCTCTTCCATGCAAATAGAAAGCAAAAGAAAGGAAGTGTAGCTATTCTTTCATCAGACATAGTATTTATAACAAGAGATTTAAAAATCATTATATAATGATAGAGAGGCTAGTTTATCAAAAGAATTTAACATTTGGAGGCAAAATTATAAAACTCTTATAAAGAAAATATAAGGAAAAATTTCTTGACATTGGACTTAGCAAAGATTCTTTGGTTTTATCACCAAAAGAAAATTCAACAAAAGCAATAATCAGCAAATGTAAAATGATATCTAGTTGTGGTTTTGAGTAATGTTTTTCTAATGATTAGTGATGAGCATCTTTTCATGTACTTGGACATTTTTGCATCTTTTTTTTTTTAGCAAAATGTTTATTTTGGCCCTTTGTCCATTTTGTAATTAAGGTTTTGTTTTTGTTTTTATTTCTGTCTTTTTCTTTGCCATTGAGTTGTATGAGTTACATATTTTTATATTAACTGCATATAAGATATATGTTTTGGCAAATTTTCTTCTTATGCAAGGGTTACCTTTTCATTCTGTTAATTATTTCCTTTGCAGAAGCTTTTTAGTTTGATGTAGTCCAACTTGGTGAGTTTTGTGTTTGTTGCCTTTGCTTTTGGTGTCAAATCTAAAAAGAAATCATTGCCAAGGCCAATATCAAAGAACTTTTCCCCTATATTTTGTTTATTTAAATAGATAGCAGGTGGTTAATTCTCTATTAATTTATTATGAAGAAATGAGTCTTGCCGAGACCGGTTTGGCTCAGTGGATAGATCGTTGGCTTGTGGACTGAAAGGTCCCAGGTTCGATTCCGGTCGGGGGCATGTACCTTGCTTGCAGGCCCATCTCCACTGTGGGGCGTGCAGGAGCCGGCTTATCGATGTCTCTCTCTCATCGATGTTTCTGAATTTCTATCTCTCTCCCTTCATCTCTGTAAAAAATCAATAAAATATATTTAAAAAAAAAGAAAAGAAAAGAAATGAGTCTTTTAGTTAGATGGCTTTCAAAGTAAATTGACCAGAATTTTCTTGTAGTAATATATAATATTTATTACTTAAAAATGTATTTACATATGACTACTGTAATCTATATTTACATATATAGAGTAAAAGGTATACTAATATATTACATTTTTAATGTAATTATCTCCAATGATAAGGTAAGTCAGAGAGATCCTCTCTGAAATCTCCATGCTATTCAAATCTATAAATAAGATAAATATCAATGCCATTTGGTAAGTTTCAATGAAATTTGGTAATAGGTTATGAATCAAATTATATGTAACACGTGTGGCAAACTCTCTATCTAGTGCCTTCTCAATGCTGAAGGGACTTATTCTTCTTGTCTTTTACTAAGAACTTTGGTTTCAAAAGAGGAATCAGTGATTTTGTCTCCATTCTGTGATACTGTTCATTGTTTTATCATGTGATTTGGTATGATTTGTAACTTTAATACAAATCAAAATCATTCTTATGTTTCTATTTATGCCACAAGAGGCCTGGTGCAGGGATTTGTGCACCAGTGAAATCCCTTGGTCTGGCCTGCTCTCTCTCTCAATCTGGGAACCCTTAGGGGATGTTGGACTGTCAGTTTTCACTCGATCACCCTATGCCAGGGGTCTGCCCCCTGCTGGTCAGTGCACATCATACCTATCAGCAGGCTGTATATATATATATATATATATATATATATATATATATATATATATATATATATATACACACACACACATACATACACACACACTAATGGCCTAGTGCCAAAATTTGTGCACGAGGGCAGTGTGAGTTCCCTCAGCCCAGCCTGTACCCTCTCTAACCCAG
>JAAGEH010000286.1:35679534-35790193 GCA_011751065.1 Lasiurus cinereus | reverse complement strand
GGGCAGTGTGAGTTCCCTCAGCCCAGCCTGTACCCTCTCTAACCCAGGACCCATTCAAGGATGTCTTGCAATCTGGGACATCCCTCTTGCAATCTGGGACCACTGGCTCCTAACTGCTCACCTGCCTGCCTCCCTGATTGCTCCTAATTGCCCTCCCCTGCAAGCCTGATCTCATCCCCAGTGGCCCTCTCCTTCTGGCCTGATTTTAACCTTAACTTCCTCTGCCTTGATCCCCACCACCACGGCTTTGTCTGGAAGGAAGACAGACATCAGGAAGATGGCTGGTAAGCCCAGTATAATTAGCATATTACCCTTTTCTTAGTATAGATAGGTTATATAGGATAGGATTGCTTAAATGGAGGAGGAAGCAATTTTCAGCAGGAGGAGATGCTCTTGGCAGACAAAAATACATAACCCCTATATCTGGACTGATAGCCAGCCATATGCATTTTACTACCAACCTAGCCATTAAAAAATTGAACCACTTTCTTATACCTTACCTCAAACAACTGTTGCCCTTAAAACCTCTCCTCAGTTCCAAACTTAGGTTCTGCTTTCACAGTTCACACAGATTAGGTTCTGATTGGTCAGTTTTTATACCAGTCCGCATCAGAACTTCTGCCTTCTATGCAGCCATTGGACCCTTGCAATTCACCTAGATTCAGTTCTGATTGGTTGGTTTCTATGCCAATCAGCAACTCTGAGCCTATCTCCAGGCCTGATCAGAGAGGCAGAGCTGATCAACAGCCACCCCAGGCTGCTGGCAAGTGGGCTGAACTGCTGATCTCTCAGAGAGAGAGGCATGGCTGCTGGTGAAGCCACATGAGAGAGAGAGGCAGGGTCTGATCTGCAGCCTTGAAGGACAGTTAGAGGCAACCAGGCTGGCAGGGAAGGAAGGTTAGGGATGAACAGCAGTTGGACATTCCTCTGAATATCTGGGACTGCTAGCTCCTAACCAATCACCAGCCTGCTTACCTGATCACCCTTAACCACTCTGCTTATCTGCCTGATGCCTCTAACTGTTTCCCTGCCTGCCTGCCTAGTCACCCCACTAAACCTAGTAGTTGGCAAACTCATTAGTCAACAGAGCCAAATATCAACAGTACAACGATTGAAATTTCTTCTGAGAGTCAAATTTTTTAAACTTCAAATTCTTCTAATGCCACTTCTTCAAAATAGACTCGCCCAGGCCATGGTATTTTGTGGAAGAGCCACACTCAAGGGACCAAAGAGCCGCATGTGGCTCGTGTGCAGTGGTTTACCGACCAGTGCCCTAACTGCCCTTCCCTGACATACTGGTCACCGCAAACTATCTCTGCCTCATCCCCAACACCATGGCTTTGTCCAAAAGGATGTCCAAAGTATGTCTGATATAATTAGCATGTTACCTTTTATTAGTATAGATAGATGTATTTAAACATTTTTCATTTATAAATAAATAAATATATATATATATATATATATATATATGTATTTTTTTCACTTTTGATACTAATGAGGAGATAGCATGGGGCTAAATAGTCAAGGACAGGACCATGGAGGGGTTGGGTGGAGCAGGACCCGAAAGTCCAAGAGTAATAAATAGAACATTGTGAAATAACAGGAGGCAGGCTACTGTTTCTAGAAAAACCCCAGAGATAAACAAAAGGACCTAGAACTGAACCCAGTTGGTGGGAGTTACTAAAGCAACCTGGCTGTGCAGGAAGGAAGCATGTGAGAGATGTGAGCTTTAAAATGTATGGATTTTGCTACTGCAGAATGTTTTGAAAATATCAATCAGGAACTAGCAAAGCATATATCTACCCCTAGACAAAGAGCACATTCTCTGCTCTTCTCCCTCTGGTACACTGGGTTCCTGGCTCTCCTATGGTAGGGGATATGCTCCCCTGCCCCCACATGGCTTATGGCCATGTAGACTCCACACAGATTGATGGACTTTAATTAGCTTGGGTGCTGAACTACACCCCGCTGCAACATGGAATTGAATCTCTGGACACTAGTCTGCTATTGGCTCTCCCGGAATCCCAGCTGAACCTTTTCCAGGGATGGCTTAAGGGGCAGGGGACTTTGGAACTTGAGACAAAGAAGCTTCATAGGCAACCTGCATGGGCTCCCTCAATGCCTGCTGCAGGGAGTCCATCTATCTTTCAATAAACTTTGCTTCCACTAACCATCGTTGCCCTGAAGTCATTCTTTGATTTTGAGACAATGAACTTGGACCTGATCACAGCACTTTGGTCTTATTAACATTTAAAAATGTAAAAATACACACTTTTACTAGTATAGATTTGACTATATCTGAAAAATAAATTTCTAGTACTGTTAGAAATAAAGGATTTTGTATTTTAACTGTTGCAAGCAATTAGTGGCAAACCATCTTCCCAAAATATTACACAGACTTTAATCCCTTCTCAATTAAGCATGTAAATTATTTTCCACACACACTATCACCAATAATGATTATTTTAAAAATATTTATTATTTGACATTCTAAAAGGTGTCTTATCTAATTTAAATTTTTATATCTATTTAATTCTATTGCCACTTTATTGATATGATTGTTCTCATATATAAGTGCTCCTAGGTATGCATAAGTATGTCTGATATAATTAGCATGTTACCTTTTATTAGTATAGTATTTAACCAAAAAAAAAAAAGAAAAAAAAAGAACAAACACCAGCCAATGCTCTATTTATAATAGTGGACCACTTCATAAAAATCACATGCTTCATATATTGGGAAAATAAGTATTAAGTAATTTCATTTTTTTATAAAAATTCTTTCCCTCTCATACATGCTACATAACATTTTCACCTTCAGAAGCATGCCCTATTTTTAATAAAATCTAACTTGGAGATGTTTGACTTTTGTTCTCATAGCCGTTTGTGCTGATTTAGTGAAGTGTACTCAATGTGCTTAGATAAAATGTTTTCTGACAGAAAAAAATAATATCGTCCCATCTAAAATGCTTTGTCTCAAGGTAAAAATAGCCAATTTCAGTCTTTCTTTAGAAAAAAAATTACAGCATTTATATAATAACAATGTGAGTGTCAGAGGGCTAGCTTAGCAGGCTGTATTTCCGGAGACTTCCTAAAGCCAGAGTTTTCTATCGCATAGTTCAGTGAAGCCCTTTATCTTCTCTAGGAGGATAAATTGAGTGCCGTGAACTTTGCTGTGCAGGGAACTTTTGAATGAAACCCTTTAAAACTAAGGCCCTATTTTCTGTGAGTGAAAATCAAACCATAGCCTTGCAGTTTTTATCAATAAAATAGGTGTATATATTAGCTGATCCTGTCTTAGAAATTGTTTGATATTATTTATTATTTATCATTCTGTGACTTCATAAATATTTTGCAGAGCAACCACTAATCAATTGTCCCTTAAATAAAATTTGATTTTTAGTTATATTTAATCCAAAGCTATTTTTATTTATATTAGCAAAAATACAAATAAAAATGTTTTCAGATTTAATTATTCTGGTGTGTTGATAAGTAGTTAATAAAATCAATTATATATTGGTAGCCACAAAAATAAAATTATTTTTAGAAAAACTAACATTCTGACTAAGAGAGAATAAAGCACAGTACAGAGCAAATATAAAGAAGTTAAACTAAAAAAACAAAGCATGCATATTACACATGTCATGCATTTGTAAAAATATTTCATGTTGAAATAAGAACCATTAAATTTTCCTATTGTTCTTTTTTTATAATTCAATCTGAAAGAAAACAGGAGAAAACTTTATAATTTTGGAATTTTCTTCATTTAAAACTAAGTATTATGTAATATTTAAGCATTCTACTTTAGAATTACTAGATTGAACTCTTCTAATCTTATTATTATGCAAGTTATGTAAATGTCTAAACTTCAATCTCACAAAGTTGTGTGAGAATTAGATTTACACTTATAAACGCATTTAGTATATTACTTATCACATAATAGCAGCTAATAAAATGTTTTATAAAATAAATGTGGTAGAAATAATTGTAATTCTCTACATGATAAATCTTAATTTTTTTGTGACAGGAAAAGAAAATGTTGGTAGGTATGTTATACATACTAGTATATGGAGCTCTGTGTATGTGCGTTGTTTGTTGAACAAATAGACATATACCCAGAAGACATGTTCTAGTTTAAAGATGAAAGATTGAAGATATTACAAAGCAACACAAAACACAGAATTAAAATGTAAAAATGTGAATTAAGACAAAACTAATGAGAAAAAATAAAATAAAAGAGAGGTTAAGTATCAAGAAAAAATCTGATCACTTTTGTTCTATTTCTCTAAAAAAATGTCATTCTTATTTTTAAAAAAAAATGTTTTCATTGATTTTAAAGAGAAGAACAAAGAGGGAAAAAATAATTGAAACATCAATGATGAGAGAATCATTGATTGGCTGCCTTTTGCAGGCCCCTTAGTAGGTATCGAGCCTGCAACCCAGGCATGTGCTCTGACCTAGAATTGAACATTGTCTCTTTAGTTCATAGGTCGGTGTCCAACAATTTAGTCACACTGGAGAGGCTCACTGGCATTTTTATGAGTATTGCATTAAATCTATATATTGCTTTGTGTAATATGGACATTTTAACTATGTTGATTTTTCTAATCCATGAACAAAGAATGTCTTCCCATTTCATTGTGTCTTTCTCAATCTCTTAATAATGCTTTGTAGTTTTCAGTATATAGGTCCTTTACATCCTTTGTTAAGTTTATTCCTGGGTATTTTATTATTTTTGTTTCAAATGCAAAATTATTTATTTTTATTTCTTTTCCTGAAATATCATTGTTAGTATATAGGAATACAGTAGATTTTTATACTTTGAAAATATGTTCAACTTTACTAGCTGTTAAGAAAATGCAAATCAAAACTATGAGGTACCCTTTCACACATTTTAGAATAGCCATTATCAACAAGATAAGTAATAAGTGTTGGAAAGGAGAAACAGGAATCTTCATTCACTGATGGTAGGAATGTAAACTGGTCCAGCCAATATAGAAAACAGTATGGCAGTTCCTCAAAAAATTAAGAGTAGAGTTACCAAATGACACAGAAATCCCTCTTCTGCATACCTACCTAAAAAATATGAAAACATTTATTCAGAAAAACATATACACTATTATGTTCATTGCAGTGTTATTCACAGTGGCCAAGATATGGAAACAAAGTGTCCTTCACTAGATAATTGGATAAAGAAGATGTGGTACATACATATACACAATGGACTTCTACTCAGCTACAAGAAAAGATGGAATACTAGCATTTGAAACAACATGGATGGATCTTGAGAATACCACACAAAGCAGAATTAGACAGAAAAAGAACCATATGATGTCACTCATTTATGTTATATAAACTGAAAACAACAAATGAACAAAGAAAAACAAACAAACAAAAACTCATAGACAAGGCCAACAATATGGCGGTTCCCAGAGGGAAGAGAGTTAGGGAGAGGTAAAGAGTAAAGGGGGTTAAATATATGGTGATAGAACATGGTTTGACTTTGAGTAATGAGCACATTCTGCAATATACAGATTATGTATCAGAGAATTGAACACATGAAACTCATATAGTTTTACGAACCAATGGCACTTCAATATATTTAATTTTTAAAATATTTTTAAAAAATCAGAATGGTTTTAAATTTTAAATATGTAATTTTGAAATACTGCATTAAGAGATAAAGCAAACAAAATGTATAACACTTTAAAAATTATATATTGTTTTATTGTTTGTAAATTATTTTAACCTTTTTCGTTGGTGACATTGCAATAACTCCTTGAGTTTGTGAAACTGGATGCTAAACTGCATTTTCTATCTAACAAATAAGATATTATGGCCCAGAATTTTTAACTGATATCACCACAGTTACATGACAAATAAGCAGCTAGGCTTGAAAAATAAATTCAAATTTTTCTTAGTGCTTTCTCATTAAATTATTGTTGTTGTGTTTGTTTGTTTGTTTTTAAATCTTTCTTAGGTGATTTATCTCAAACCTTTGTTGAATACCTATCAGATACCGAGAACTCTGTCATACTCCATATATCTTTTATCATGTAAGGCTTCTAATAATCCTGTGATTATATTAAAGTACAGATTTAAAGACAGGAATGTTACACAACTTACCCTAAGTTATAACTACCAGCTTGTAAATTGTGGAATTTAGGCTTGAATACTTATATATCCGACTCCATCTTTTGGCCTAGCTCTTACAAAAAAATGGGTTCTTATTGCTAAATTCTCATTGGCACCTATTATTCAGTCTGCAAATATTTGTTGAAAGACTGATCAAGCTAATAAATAAATGTGTAAGTGAATGTGTTTCAGTATAAAACTTCTACAACTGTATCAGAGGTATAAGGGAACCAAAAGTTAAGGAATTATATGAACTACATAAGGAAAGGGTATAAAACTCTTACACAATCACATATCCCTAGATGCTACAATCACGGAAAGTGTTTAATATTGTTATACTGTTTATCATTCATCTGTGCCCCCAAAAGGATTCTTTTAAATGTTAACATTAATTAGAAGTAATTCTTTCTGTCAAATTAAATTACCCTGTTCAGAATGTAAACTCATTCGAAATAAGAATGTCTTATTCACAACATCACCACAACTAGAATATTAACTTAATATAACTAAAAATAAATCAATATTAACATAATGTAGAATACAAATATATATGTTGGGTTGATGCCTATTAATTTTATCAAGCTCAATATAAGATAGGAATTTTCCCAATGTTTTCTTTCCCTATCATTTGTTTACTGTAAAATGAAAGAAAAAGATCCCTGGTTGCTTTGCATAAGTGAACTGACATGTCTTAAAATACATCAAAAACTTTTATGCTCAAAAGACTTTTTTGGGTCTATTTTGAATGACTGTAGAGAGCTTAACATATTTATTAGAGCTATTCTCATCCTATTGACTCAAAATCTCTGTAAGTAATTAATCCCAATATTTTTATTTATTCAGAGTTAAAATGAAATCATAGTATCAGAGAAGATAATTTTGTTTTGTAACTATAATAATTAAGTTTCAAAAATGCAGGTTCACTAGAAGTATCTATTTTACAATTAAAATCAGGGAAAATCAGTTTCTGATTTTAAAAACATGTTTTTGAATTTAGGTTTTTTCCCAAAATCAGTATTAGATGGGTGCACTCAATTAGAAGACTATTTCAGTGTAAACATATAAATTATTCTGTTGTAGTAATTCTTGTTTCTAATATAGCTAATGTCTGAATACTCCATTAAGAAAGCTTATATTATAAAAGAGAAACCTGCAGTCATCCTTGGTAGTCTGTTATATTTATTCATGAAATGTGCATCTTGTGGTAGAAAGTATATATATTTTCATAGAGAAGCAAAAGCTATTATTGACTTTTATTATTTCTGCTATCTGATTAATCTCTACTAATTTTTAAGAAAGTATGTATTGTTATAATTGCACCCCAAATTTATAGAACATTAACTAAATCAGTCTAAGATATGAGTTTGACATTTCAAATAATTTTAAATTTTCTTTAAGGCTACTACTACAGAATACCCAATAGCAAAGGCTATTAAATATTATATAATCATAGAATGTAGACCTATGAAAGATTTCTCTTGTTTTACTTATTTTTCTTTTAAACTACCAACTTGATCAGACATTAATTTAATCTGGAATTATTTTAATTTCTTCCTCAAGATTCACTGTCTATAACTGTTTCAGAGTATACTCTACTCTCCATTCTAGTGCTTAAAAAGATCATTCTTTTTCAAAATTCAACATTTCCATGAACTAGTAAAGTGATTTTTGCTTTGTTCCTAGACAGACTTGAAACATAGCCAAACTCACACACTAAATAATATCTCATTCAAAATATGATTCTCAGTTCTATAAAGAAAAGAAATTGAATCAATTTGAAAAGTTCCATGGATGATCATCCTCCCTCTTTTTTGTTAAATTAAAAACTTTTTGCTAAGACAATGTGAATCTTATACCACAAAATAATCTGTAAAATAACAGAATACCCCTTCTCCATTCCTACTACCTCCGCAAGTACCTCTTGATATTTATAGCTCAGGACAACCATATCAATATATATTTCTATCTATCATCTTAGCATTCTACTGCAGTTATCACTTACATTTTGCTTTGTTGTTTCTCCATATTATGCTAATTTTAATAAGTGCATTATTTTATATGTGCAATAGTTTTATTTACTCATTTGTATAAATGTATCCTTGACAAGATGAATGCCAATGGTTCTCCAAATAAACCATGCTATCTATCACAGAATTGGGGACAAAGTATTTGAGAAAAAATAAACAAACAAACAAAAACCTCAACAAGAACTTGAGTATATTATTATATCATTCAATTAAAATCATTGAATAGAATAATTGATATGAATTGCACCTATTGATTAAAATGGAATAAATTCATGATCACTTAATACCCTGGTGGCACAGTTATAAATTTGTAAGAGCAAGCATACAAGAAGGTTTCTTTGTTTGTTTGTTTTTGTTTTCTTTCTAGATGCACTTGAAAAAGACTCAAGCTCTCAAAATTAATAGTAATTTATACTGAGTGTTCAAAAACTCAAATCCCTATCTCTATTTTTTTCTGGCCCTAATAAATATATGTAATCACAAATCTCAATACTCAGATCACCAGCCTGTCTTTCAATCATTTGCCACTGACATTATCCACCAATAACCAAAAACATGTATCCACTGGGGAGCAGGAGTTCGAGGACACTCTTGATATTATGAATTGGAAAGGTAAAGTTATGCATGGCAAGCAACTCATTTAGTCTCCCAATTGACTAACTCTGAAATTGGCTAAAGTACTACATGGAGATTTTGTCATTCTCCTCAAATATTTCTACCTGGTACATTAATATTGTAATTTGAATTTATAATCACTCTGAAATTTGCTCACAATTGTCAGATAAAGTAACACATTTTCTCTTTATTTTAATATCCTGATCTTTGCCTCTGAAAGTCAATAGGAAAATTGAAAACAGGATTATTTATGCTGGGAAAGCCATGCACAATTTCAAAACCCTCAACACATTTTACCACATTACAAAGAAATCATATGTATTTGTTCTAAGAAAGGAACAAGGTAATACTGACTTTGACCTGTTCTTGGACCTCATTTCCAACAAAACATTAAATTAGACTAACCTGAAAGTTTTCACTTCCTTGTTTTCCAATTTTATGTGTGGAAAATACAGTTTCCCTTGATGCTGCAAAGGGAAATATATATTTCCTTATGTCTGATTCAAAGAATAAAAAACACAGAGAGCTAAATAGTAGAAAAAATAATACACAGTCCACTCTCACAGCTTTAAAAAGGTGGAGTTTTAGCAATAATGGAATTTTAACTTGACACATAGTATTTGGGCGGGAAAACTACTCTTCTTTTTTCAAAAAATTAAAATAAAAAAAAAGATGGCTATCCTTCTGTAACAACATGTTTTTGTTTTGAATTTGAACTTTTTGGTTCATAAAACAGGTTTGTACATAGCTCATTTCCAATGCCGGTTAATCATTTACTGAACAGTTTTATGCTGTCTTCTTTGTAACTATAATTTGAAAAATATACAGCTAAATAATTTATTATAAACAGTTGCTTTTTTTTCTGTAGTTAAAAAGAAACAATGTGTATTCAGAAAGATTATTTTGACTTTTCAAATACCTTTGTAAGAACATCAAGGAAATTTGTCATTTCAGTGTGCTATTAAAAAGTCATATTGAGTACAATAACATAAGTTATTTAGAAGAAAGTAGCATTTTATTTATTTTGTCATGTGATAGTCCCCCTGAAGGGGAGCAATTCTAATTCTATTTTGTGAAATTTATTGAATTTTTACAGTTTGCTAGGGCACAATAAAACTATTATTTTGAGGAATAATCATGAAACTATGAGTTTTACATTTTGTGAAAGATATTATGTGGTAGTGTGTTCTAGTGACACTTTACTACATTGAAAAACTTATCTAGATTGATTTTTATTCATGTTTAATTCAAGGAAATTATTATAATATAACTTGGGGGTGACCAGACATGCAGGGGAGGGCAGTTGGGGGCACCAGGCCAGCAGTGGAATTCAGTTGGGGGCAACCAAGCCTGAAAGGAAGGGCAGTTAGGGGCAACCAGGCTGGCAAGGGAGAGCAGTTAGGGGTGACCTAGCTGGCATGGGAGGGAAGTTAGGGGAAATCAGGCCAGCAGCGGGCAGTTAGGTGTCAATCAGACTGGCAGGGGAGTGGATAGCGAGTTATTAGGCTGGCAGAAAGAAGTGGTTAGGAGTACTTAGGCAGACAGGCAGGCAAGCAATTGGGATCCAGTAGTCCTGAATTCTGAGAGGGATGTCTGACTGCCCATTTAGGGATTGGGCCTAAATGGACAGTCAGACATTCCTCTAGTGGTCCCCGATTGAAGAAGGTGCAAGCTGGGCTGAGGGACCCCCCCATTCACAAATTTTGTTGCACTGGGATTCTAGAAGAAAATATTTGTAATTATCCATACACTAAAAGTCATAAGGTTCTTATAATGTCATCAAGTAGTTATTCCAAAGGCATTTATTGAAAAGGACCTGAACTTTCCAATCCTTTCTAATAAAAGAATAATATGCAAATTAACCATCACTCCAATATACCCATCCAATCAGGGCGAGTATGCAAATTAACCCAGTCAAGATGGCTGTGGCCACAAAGCAAGCAGGAGTCTTGGATTTCCCCACCAATGGAGGAAGCCAAGCTTTCTACACATCCTGACCATCCCTGGACTCCACTCAGGGCTACCAAGTTTCAATTATAGAAGATAAATAAATCCTAGATGCCAGAGCCTCTGGTTGGGTCACCAGGGAGCATGGCCAGCCTGCAAATCACCACAGGCCTCTCACCCAGGCTGCCCCACACCCCAAGGAACCCCCACCCTGATCCAGGACACCCTTCAGGACAAATCAGCTGACTCCCACCCATACACCAGGCCTCTATCCTATCTAATAAAAGAGTAATATGCAAATTGATCACCACTCCAACACACAAGATGTCTGCCCCTATGTGGACAAAATATGGCTGCCATAAGATGACCAGCAGGAGAAGGCAGTTAAGAGGGATCAGGACTGCAAAAGAAGGAAATTGGGGACAATCAATTCTACTGGGGAGCAGGATGACCAGGCTGGCACAAGAGGAAGTTAGGGGTGACTGGGCCTGCAGGCAAGGGCATTTGGAGAGGACCCAGGAATACAGGGGAGAGCAGTTGGGAGGGTCAGCCATGCAGGGGAGGGTAGTTAGGGGCAAACAGGCTGGCAGGGGAGTGGTTAGGGTGTGATCAGGCTTGCAGGCAGAAGTGGTTAGGGGCAATCATGAAGGCAGGCTGGCGAGCAGTTGGGAGCCAGTAGTCCTGGATTCTGAGAGGGATTATTTTACTGCTCATTTAGGCCCAATCCCAGTACGATTCCCAGATTGGAGAGGGTGCAGGCTGGGCTGAGGGACATATCACCTCTTACATGAATTTTATGCACCAGACCTCTATTGTTTAATAATATTTTGCTGTCATAGGAAATTTAGATAGATAGAAAATAGGTACAGTGATTTCTTGTTATTTGTAGTAGTTATGTGCTATAAGAAAATCGCCATCCACACCCCTGGACCTATTTTGTTCATTGGTTTATTTTGTTCATTATATTCCACATATAAGTGAGATCATGTGATAATTATATTTCTCTAACTGGCTTATTTCACTCAGCATAATAGTTTCCACAGCCTCCATGCTATATCAAAGGGTAAGATAGCCTTCTTTTTTATAGCTGCATAGTATCCCATTGTATAAATAAAACCACAGTTTTTTTATCCACAATCTTCTGATGGGCACTTGGACAGTTTCCATATCTTAGCTATTGTAAATTGCACTGCTATGGGCACTGGGAAGCATACAATTTTTTTTCTAATTGGTGTTTCCAGATTCTTAGAAAGTATTCCCAGAAATTGGGTTGGTGGGTCAAACTGCAGTTCCATTTTTACTTTTTTGAGGAAACTGTTTTCCACAGTGGCTGCATCAGTCTGCATTCCCACCAACTGTGCACAAGGGTTCCTTTTTCTCCACATTCTCACCAGCACTTTAGTAATATGCAGGAACAGAATAAGAGATCTCAGGGTCAGGTACAGTGGGAGAGGACAGAAAGAGATTAACCAAAGAATATATATACAGATATGCATAATCCATGCACACAGACAATAGTATGGAGAAGTCCCTGAATGGGGTGAATGTTGGGTGGAGCAGGGCAAAAGGGGAATAAATGGGAGACATCTGTAATACTATCAACAATAAAAAAATAAGATTTCTATAGGTCTATATTTAGCATATACTGAAGAATTGCTCCTAAAAAAATAGAGGATTAGGTTCCCAAGAACCTTTGCTTACAACCAATCAATAGGTTACTTGTTTTTGGCATGTTTCTGCTTAAAGATACATTGTTTAATATACACTGAGTGACCAGATTATTATGATCTCTGAATGCATAATAATCTGGCTACTCAGTATGTGTGTGTGTGTATATATATATATACTCAGTATATATATATTAGAGGCCTGGTGCATGAATTCGTGCATGGGTGGGGTCCAGCCAGTCTGGCCAGAGGGAGGGAACATGGGCAGTTGGCCGGCCTGCCTGCTGGTTGAACTCTTGCTTGAGGAGACAATTTACATGTTAGCCTTTTAATATATAAGATATACACTGAGTGGCCAGATTATTATGATCTCTGAATGTATGATAATCTGGCCAGTCAGTGTATATTGCTGATTCATTAACATAAAACTCAAGGCTCACAACAATATCCCTCATTCCTGAACAAAGCTTATCTAGTGCACAAATTTTTCTGTTAGACATGTAACAGCCTTCTTATAGGTAGCACTTGAGCACTGTCTTTGGGGTATATTTTAAACAGCAAAAACACCAACAAAAAACACAAAAAAATTAGAAATGCGACACTAAATAGATAATAAAAAGTCCATTTGTTTTGTGTGTGATAGCTGAAAGAAGACAGTTTCACACTGTTTGACTTCCACTAGAAATGTGTGCATTATGTGACCCAAATTTTTGCTGCTCTTAGAAAAATATCTGCAAATGAGTGTGAAAATAACATGATTATTGGTTACATACACATTTTACTGAGTAAATAATTAACAAGCATGGAATCAGAAAATAATAAGAACAGATTAAAGATAGATATATAGAAGATAACCTCTTTTATGTTTGATTTTTTTTCTTCTGGTATCACAATTTTTAATGTTAAAATTCATAAATATATTTATTGTATTTTTAATATATATTATGTTGCAATATGTAACTTAATGCTTTATTTTATGATTATAAAAGTTAAAATGTGTATTATTTAAAACAATCTGCAAACTACTGAATTATGTATAGTGCAGAATCATGCTATCTAAAAGTGATTCAAGCTCTAGCCAGTTTGGCTCAGTGGATAGATGGTTGGCTTGCAGACTGCAAAGTCCCAGTTTCAATTCTGGTTAAGGACACATGCCCAGGTTTTGGGCTTGATCCCCAGTGGCGGGCATGCAGGAGGCAGCCAATCAATGATTCTCTCATCATTGATGTTTCTATCTCTACTTCTCGTTTCCTCTCTGAAATCAAGAAAATTGTATAAATATACTACAGCTTTTTATTCACCATCTTCCGATGGGCACTTAGACTTTTTCCAAATCTTAGCTACTGTAAATAGCACTGCTATGGGCATAGGGGGGTACATATATTCTTTCTGATTGGTGTTTCCAAATCCTTAGAATGTATTTCCAGAAGTTGGGTTGCTGGCTCAAACCGCAGTTCCCTCCCCCTGCTCCCTAGAGATTCAGGTGCATATTTCTAACTCTATAGGACCCATCTCCCCAAATAAACCATCAAGGCCCCTGTCAGCATTCTCCCCACCACCACTGAGTAGTTGTCTGAAACTGTGGCTGCTGTGTTTCTTTAAGATACACTTATGTCTGGGCTTCAGTGTCCAAGTGCCCAAAGTAAAACCTATGAGATGTGCATTCAGCTAAATAGACATGGAACAGGACCACAGAATGGGATTTGGGTCATAGAAGGTTCTGTAACCACAGTGAAGACAGGGGCAAGCAGAGAACCAGACCATGCCAAGCCGCCCAACTCCTGCAGCATATGTTTCAGCACAGCATGCACCTGGGCTAGTCGGCCCAGATGGACAGTGCCACTTGTTTCCTGGTAACTGTCCGGGGGAGGGAGGGCAGTATACATCACAAAATTCAGCTTGCTCAGCCCGATGGTGCAGCGAAGCAGGTCCTCCAGGAGAATCATGGAGATGGGGTTTTCACCGATGACGAAAACCAAACATTGTCTCACTGTGAACAGGAGACCAGAAGGCTGGTCAACCTTAATTGCTCTGAAAGGTCAGAGCTAATCACTCACTGATTAGTTGAAACATTGTTAGCTGAAGCAGCCTCTATCTGTTTGTTTCATGTTAATTTCTGTTTTGTTATTTCCTGCCTAAAGGCTATGGGTGTGTCCCAAAGCCTTAATAAAAGGGAGAAAAAGGCCAGAGCAAGGGGTAGTCCTTTCCACTAGAGGAAGGCTCCCGCCTGGCCCCCCCAATGTCGCCAAATTAATATTTTCTAGTCTCTTTTCGTTTGCATGCAGCCTCCTTCAGAACCTGAAACCTGAACCGGGAACCCTGAACCACCTGGGATGTGAAAAGGGGCTCCCACACACAGAAGCTTAAGGTCATGATCTGGGAGGAGTGGCTCAGGGCAGGCAGGCCTTCCAGTTGAAGATGTTGGAGATGTCCCGACTTTCTAAAAGCAAGTAGTTAGTAAAGGGCAGAACCTCCAAGGGGATCTTCAGGCACCTGAGGATCTGGTCCCAGTGGCCTCTGAGGAGGGAGACATCGTCTAAGTAGAGCTCCTGGAGGTGGGGCAGGCTGAGGGACTGAAGGGTGACCAGGCTAACACACTGCGAGATTCAACATAAAGACACCAAGGTGGTGTGAGAAGATGTAAAAACATGGGAGAAGAGGAACTGTTGCAACCTGCCCACCTGGCTCAGGTAAGGAACGGAATTCCTCAGAGTAGACAACTTCCAGGGGAAATTCGCTTTCAAATCCTACACAGAGTAGAGCTGCACCATATTCAGGATGTTACTGTTTCGCTTCAACACTGCAAAATCCTTCAGCTTCTTACAGCAAAGGTGCAGCAAATCTCTCCTCTCATTGACTTTCTTCATAAGATAGCTGAGGGACTCATCAAGGATACCTTTCTTGAGGCAAAGGTGAACTAACACCTCCACTGAGGCCAAAGAAGGATTTAGCCCCATCCTTAAACTGCCCACTTTCCCCCTCTTCCTCTTCGGCTGCGGGGCCTCAGGCTCCAGCAGTGAGCACACATCGGCCCTGATTCCGGCCCAAACAATCCAGAACCTCTGATGAACTTTCTTTTGTAAATTCAGCAACTGCAGTCCCCGTCGCCCAGGGGGAGTGAGTCTCCTGGGCAAGCAGGGCATCCAGTCCAGCGCAGCCTGCAAGATATCATGGTAAGCTACCCATCCTCAGTCCCCCCAGCGGGAGGCAGGGAAGGGCCACGCCAGCACCATCCCCTTCAGGACTTTGCTGTACTTCTCAGCAAAAGCCACTGTGAACAGGGGTGGGAAGAGCTCCATAGGCAGAGACTCCAGAGCTGGCCACAACTAATTTTATATTTAAAAAAGTGTTCCTTTCTCTTGGAATTTTTGGAATAGTTTGAAGAGTATAGATGTTAGTTCTTCTTTGATTGTTTGGTAAAATGCTTCTGTGAAGCCATCTAGAACTCGGATTTTGTTTGATTTGAGGGTTTTTTTGTATGTTTGTTTGTTTGTTTTTAATTACTGCTTCTGTTTCTTCAATTGTTATTGGCCTATTCGTGTTTTTATTTTATTTTATTTTATTTTTTTCCTGATTCAGTTTTGGCAGATTACATTTTTCTAGGGATTTGTCCATTTCATCCACATTGTCCAGCTTCTTGGAATCTAATTGTTCAAAGTATTTTCTTACCATCCTTTGTATTTCTGTGGGGTGAGTTATTTCTGATTATATTTAATTGGATCCTCTCTCTTTGTTTCTTGATGAGTTAGGCTAACAGTTCATCAATTTTGTTTATCCTTTCAAAGAACCAGCTCTTGGTTTCATTGATTTTTTTTTTGTATTTTTTTCTTTTTTTAGTATCTATGTCATTTATATCTGCTTTAATCTTTATTATTTCCTTCTTTCGACTTTCTTTGGGCTTTTTTCTTGTTATCTTTCTAATTCAAGCTATTGGGTTAAAAGTTTATTATTAATTTTCCTTATTTTTTGAGGTAGGCCTGTAGTGCTAAGCACTTCCCTCTTAGGACTGCTTTTATTGAGTGCCAGAGATTTTGGGTTGTTGTGAGTTCATTTTCATTTGTTTTTAAGAAGTTTTTATTTCTTTATCTCATTAGTAACCCATTAATTCTTTAGTAACATGCTATTTAGCCTCCAGGTGTTTGAATGTTTTTACTGTAGTTGATTTCCAATTTCATTCTTCTGTGATCTGAGAAGATGTTTGGTATGAGTTCTATCTT
The DNA here is from genome assembly GCA_011751065.1 of Lasiurus cinereus. NCBI lineage: Eukaryota > Metazoa > Chordata > Mammalia > Chiroptera > Vespertilionidae > Lasiurus > Lasiurus cinereus. The sequence continues at coordinate 35,773,586 of JAAGEH010000286.1, read as the reverse complement.
CTTAAACTTGTAGGATAAACATGTGGTTTATCCTTGAGAATAACCCATGTGCACTTGAGAAGATTGTATATTCTGCAGCCAACAGACATATGAAACATGCGCAAAGTCACTGATTATCAAAGAGATGCAAATTAATACAACAATGAGGTATCACCTTACACCTGTTAAAATGGCTACCATCAATAAATCAACAAATAACAAGTGCTGGCCATCATATGGAGAAAAGAGAACCCATGTGTACTGCTGGTGGGAATGCAGATTGGTGCAGAGGTTATGGAAAACAGTATGGAATATCCCCCCAAAATTAAAAATGGAACTGCCATTTGACCCAGTGATCCCACTTCTAGGAATATATCCTAAGAATTCCAAAACACCAAACAGAAAGAATGTATGCACCCTAATTTTCATAGCAGCACAATTTATAATAGCTTTGATCTGGAAACAGGCCAAGTGCCCATCAGTAAATGAGTGGATAAAAAAAAGCTGTGGTACATTTACACCATGGGACTACTATGCAGCAGTCAAAAAGGATTTATTATCCTTTGAGACAGCGTGGAGAGACCTGGAGAGTACCATGCTAAGCAAAATAAGCCAAGGCATCTGATCTGCCTGAGAATCTAAGCCACCTCCTGCCAGGCCAAGTTTTGTTTTTTTTTTTTTTGTTTTTTTGTTTTTTTTTTTTGTGTGTGTGTGTATGTGTTTGTTTGTTTAAAGATTACTGGACATTAGCAATAAATGGTAAGTTTGAAAATTTTATTTTGTAGCAACATGGATTTTCAAAGTAACCATTAATTTTAATTTTTAGTACAATTCACTATTATTTAAAACAAAATAAAACTTATGGATCATTATTACTTAAAAATAGAGTATTAAATCAGTTTTGAAATGCAAATTGATATTTTAAAATATACAGAGTAATGGGAAGTTTTTCTTCTTATTGTTTATGACCAGAGAAAGAACTTTGTCATTTAGACTTGAAGAGTTCCCTGCTTTGGCTTCTGTTGCTGAAATTTTTTTCTCTCTCACAGCATATGGTTTTATAACTAGTTTATGGTGATATAATAAAGGCCATTAAGTGAAAATTGAGTGGCATATTTTAAATTTGCTTTTTTTTTAGCTGGTTCATTTTAAGACTGACTTTTGTTTTGCTTGGGGTAGTGGATCTCTAAATAGACATCTGTTACAACTATTTCATAAATTATTAGCTCAGCTGATAACATGATTCAATATAAATTCATATAATTTTTCTATTAAAAAGGAATAACATACAGGCTAGAATTATGCAATATCTTCAGTAAAATAACAGTTTACATTTAAATGTGCTAAACATCACTAATAGATTTTGTTTAATAATCTTTACAATTTAAATAAATTGTATATTGACTTAGGTGCTGAGCATACAAATATACACAAACACATACAAAAGTGCCAAATAAATTACCTACAAATAGGTTTTGCCCAGATCAGAAAGTTTTGTAGTGACATTATCACAAGAAAATGCATAATGAATACTAAAGTACATAACCGCAGTATGTTGCACTGAAATAGTGACAATCTTCTATCAGTTCTTAAAGATTGCTTTATTTATCATTAAAAATGAATGATGCCACCTCACAATTTCCTATAAAATCTCAATTTTCTTTGAAGAACTTTTATATGAATGTTGACAGGTTTAATGCTGCTATTTTATGAGGTGACTAAATCAGAACTCATATTGACATGTTTGCATGCTAAAAATATTGCTATAATATTGCATACCTTGATTTACTTTTGCATTTCATTTCTCACTTTGTATCATTTGCTGAGGTATATTTGAACACAACAAATGCAGGCCAGTGTTGACTTCAATGTGTCACAGTACTATAGAATATATCTCAACCTATCATATATATAATATATAATTGAATGGTGCTTTGATGTTTATAAGCATTGCTCATGTTTACTTCCTACATAATGTGTTATATCTGTAGGAAAATTTGGCTTTTTTATATCTCATGGCATCATAAAGTAAGAAATATTAAAATTCTTACATTCACAATATATATATTTCAAAGCACATATTTAGACGTTAATTGAACCTAGAGGATATATATATATATATATATATATATATATTTTTTTTTTTTTTTTAATTCTTTTTTAAGCTGCTTCCGTAATTAAATCTTTTTTTTTAAAAAAGTAAATAGATCAATTTGCAAGGCCTGCCATGTATTCCAAATATGGGAATAGTAACAGGCATATTTGCTGACCCCAATTTATTTATAAAGCACTTTTCTTAATGGAGCTATCATATGTTGAATAATATTTAACAATGTGAAAAGAACTTATGATAGAAGGGGCTCTGTGAAGAGAAAGCAGTATATTGGGTAATATTTATAATATATTACTACTTTAATACCATCTAATAAAATATCTTATGCCAGGTATAAGGAAATCTAAATGTAAGATATGCTGCTCTCTATAAATATACCATTTAAATAATTTTCCATACATTTTATGCCTCCCCATAATATAACTAAACTAGTGCCTTTTCATGAGCATTGTTTAGACATTATTTGATATTAACAATTCTCATATTCAATAGTGTTGATGGAGAGATTGGCTAGGAATCTCCACTAAAGAAAATATAACCCCCAGAAGAATACATGATATGAAATTCACCATTCCCACTTACTGGTTGGAAATTTCTGAGTTGGATAACACACAATTCCATGCCATGTCTGAGAAAGTGCATTGAAATGGACTTTTAAAGAGAAAGATTTGTAACTTTCTAAACCATGTGGCCAGGAGAGAGAAGTGTCTTCAAGGCATAAGAAAACTCATGAGGGACTACTTAAAGAATAAATAGATAGTTCTAAATGAAAGATTCATGCCATAAAGAAATCTAAATTACATTTGTAAACACAGAATAGAGCACATTGCTTTCTCAGATTTCTTGGAATCTACATGTGAAAAGACTGTGAAGAAAAGACAGGATCCTGCTTATATTTTCAGTTAATGATCAGAAAAAATTGGGAGATTTTCCTATGTAAATGTGCATGAGAGAGAGGGTGCAAGTGGATTCAGTGACAGTCTGATAAAGTATTGTAGTTTTCATTTATGTAATTCTAGGTTGTGATGAGAATAAAATGAACAGAGAGGAAAGAATGCTCATAAGATATATTTTGAAAATAAATGTATGTAGGATATTGGACTTTAGGAATGAAGAAATAAAAACTCAGAGATAGTTAGAAATTGAATTTAGAGTTGTTATGAATAAATACAAATACATAATCATATAAAGTATTATACCCAAGTAAGTAGCTAACATTCCTAACAATGAAGCTGAAATTTTAAAACTGTGGAATTTATTAACGCTCATTGATGAGTATATTTTTATACATTTGCATTTGCTATTGACTTAAGGTCGTATAAATCTGACTGAAGGGCAGGAGAACCATAACATCTTCAAAATGTGCTCACAGGAGCAGTTTCCCATGGTTCTCAATATTCATTCAGATGTGATCTGCATATCCTAACAACTCAACTCAGCTTTAAAAAAAACTCATTAACACTATTTTGTAGGAAACAAGAAGTCTCAAAACCATTAGAGAAGGTAAGTTGAAAGTTAAATTTCTGTTAAACTTCCAGTTGAAGTTCTGACCAAAGAAGGATAGTCAGGAGAGCAAGAGAATCAGAAATATCACCTTGTGAATAGTTACAGTGTAAACCAGCCACAAAAAAATTGCCTATTTTGTTCATTTTCCCCCTCAAAGAAGAATATATGGACTAAAGTTTATAAATTCATTTATTGGAAAAAATATTGAAAAGTTTAGTTTTTCCAAAATAGATGGGATATTTCTCCTCAGCTGTCTAATTGTGAGTGTGCATGTGTGTGTACCTATATTTATGAATTAAAGGTTGGTGAGTTTCAAGTTGGTCATCTAAATTATAATATGCATAAAATCTATATAATTAGCATGTTCCATACTTTTATACATATTAATTAGGCTGAAGTATCATTGAAGGCAAAACTACTTTTTTTTATGCAGCTTTGGGCCCTCTGAGTATCTAGTGTAGTCAATTAATAAAGATTTGGAAATGTAGGAAATGAATGCTTACATATCATTTCTATGTGACTAAAAGGATATACCTTCACCTCTCTAGAATTCAAAGTGTACTCTTCTTTAGTTAAATATATTACCTTAACTTAACCCAGACTACTATTGCAGGTATGGCAAAGTTTAGTCTTTTTTTTAAAATTCCTTTTTATAGCTGCTTCTGTAATTAAACCTTTTTATAAAAGTATATAGATAAATTTGCAAGGCCTGCCGTGTACTTCATATATGGGAATAGTAAGATGCATATTTGCTGATTCCACTTTATTTGTGAAGCATTTTTCTTTATGGAGCTATCATATGTTTAACAATATTTAACAACGTGAAAAGAACGTCTTATGATAGAAGGGGCTCTGTGAAGAGAAATCAGTATATTAATGTGTGAGCCAGAGGCAAGGCATAGGGAAATAAAGTAAGGAACAATTTGCTTTTGGGAGACTGGTGGAAATGTTAGAAAAATCTGAGAACATCTAAGTGAAATAAATGAATGTTACCATAAAATATAATAATTAGCCATTAGTATAAAGTATAGGCAGGTTCTATCTAAGAATGGACAGTGTTCTTAAGTACACTTCTAAGTACCTTGCTCAGCTAGTCTCATGCCTCCAAACTCTCATTGTCTTTGCTTTACTTACTCCATATGATTCTGCCTTTTAGTCTCTCTTCATCTACAATTCTTAGAAAATAATTATTGCTTCGCTTTTTTCTTTTTCTGTTCTTCCCAAGCATTATTCTTGTACATTAACACCCATCCCTGATAAAATTGTCTTCTTAAAAGTTACCAATGAGCCCTGGCCAGGTAGCCAGTTGGTTAGTGTGTCATCCCAATACACCAGGTTTAGAGTTCAATCCCCAGTCAGGGCACATACTTTCTTTCTCTCTGTCAAATCAAACAATAAATAAAAATTCTTTTAAAAGTTACCAATGATCTCCACATTTTATAACTGTTTTATCATTGTACATAGGCTCCCCAGAACTTGACAGTGTTAACTTTCTATTTCTATAACCTGTGCTCTCATTCCATCCATGAAAAACTATTCTCTTTGTTCTCTACTGAATCTTTAGCATCTTTCACCAAGTTTTACCAAATTTATTATTTTATGCTTTTAACATTATTTATTGAACTCTAAATATTTGACCATATCCTTTATAAGTATGGAATATTAAGACATGTCTATGGAGTGAGCTCACACTGCAGTTGTGTTGTTAGAAATACAGTTATATAATGTTCACGTGAAAAACTCTAAATACACATTCATTAGGTCACAAGTGATGCTTCCTTTATTTGAAAGGCTTCAGAAATAAATTATTACTGGAAATTGTCCTTGATGATAGAATAAATTTCACTAAGCATTTGATACATTGCTATCCATACCTAATATTTAAACAGTAAATGTCCATTAATGTAATCATGAATATTGCCTATCTCTGAAAAAACACACACATTATTTTGAGGAAATATTACTATAGTTCCTTACAGTCTTTATTTCACTTGTCTGCTTAAGACACCAACACAGGAGGTATCGTCAAGTTAAAAGTACTCATTTACAACTTGAAGAGTATTTATTCCTATAAAATTGACCAACGGTTTGTGTTCCTAAAATTGTCTAACCTATACATAAACATATTCTATTTTTCAGAATAACTTTAAAGTAAACAAACTATATTCTATTGATGCATTTCAATAATAAGCCAAATATTTGGAAAATAAGCCAAATTTTCATAATTCAGCATATGATTATCAACAAATAAAACGGTCTGTTTTTATTACTCTAGTTTTCAAGTCATCCAAAAAAGTTTCCTGAAGGATGACTTAATGAGATCAAGAGGACTGATTAGTGGAAATAATAACACATTGTATACATACTAGAGGCTCAGTGCATGGAATTCATGCACTTGGGGGATGGAGATCTCTCAACTTGGCATGTACCCTCTTGCATTCTGGGAGCCCTTGGGGGATGTCTGCCTGATAGCTTAGTGGGCCTGAGCCATCAGTCAGACATCCTTAGTATTGCCACGGAGAGGGGAGAGGCTCCCACCACTGCTGTTCTGCTTGCCAGCCATGAACCTAGCTTCTGGCTTAGCAGTGCTCCCCCTGTGGGAGCACACTGAACACCAGGGCCAGCTCCTGCATTGAGTGTCTCCCCTTGCCCTGGTGGTGAGCACGCATCATAGTGACCAGTCATTACACCATTTGGTCATTTGCATATTAGCTTTTTATTGTGTAGGATACTCATCTATGTTTTACAGACCACTCTCAGTTAAAAACCTGTATAGGAAATGAAAATAGTATACTCTTCATTTTTAAGAAAAGCAATAAAGCTTCATTAAATTTGAGTGATGTGTTCATAGTAACACAATCATCAAGTGAAGAAATAAAGAGTAAAAGAAGCATGTCATTTTTTATTGTCTTTCATTTTTGTTATTATGCTATTGCCGATGCTCTATCCACTGACCCAAACCAGTTTCAGCAGAATAAAAATATTTTTTTAAAAATCCTGGTAAATGGCCGAAACCAGTTTGGCTCAGTGGATACAGCATCAGCCTGTGACTGAAAGGTCCCAGGATCAATTCCAGTCAAGGGCATGTACCTTGGTTGTGGGCACATCTCCATTGGGGGGTGTGTAGGAGGCAGCTGATCAATGTTTCTCTCTCATCAATGTTTCTAACTCTCTATCCCTCTCCCTTCCCCTCTGTAAAAAATCAATAAAATATATTAAAAAAAACAAAACACTTGGTAAATGCAAGGCTTTCCTTGATCAAAAAAATGGGTTGCTGTTTATTTTATTTTTTAATTTTCACATTGATAAACCTAACATATTAAGTCTGAATCAAATGTCAAATTCATGACCAGTCAATTTCTTTCAGATAATAGGCCTTGAATGTTTGGAGAACTGTGTGCATATTCATTTAAATCTTTTATATAAAGAAGTTATAAAATAAAACTACAGATAATTTATTTTATAATGTGGAAATCACTTTGGTATAGTAATAATACTAATCTTATATAATAAATAGGTAATAAGCAAATTGACCTTCACACCCTTGCAAAAATGACCACCCCCATGTGGTCAAAGATGGCTACCTCTATATGGTCAAAGATGGCCACTACAAGATGGCTGGCAAGGGATGGTAGTTGTGGGTGATCAGGTCATCAGGAGAGGGCAGTTGAGGATGATGGAGCTGGCAGGGGAGAGCAGCTGGGGGTGACTGGGCCAGCAGGGAAGGGCAATTGTGGGTGACTGGGCCAGCAGGTGAGGGTAGTTGGGGCAATTGAGCTGGCTGGGGAGGGAAGCTGGGGCAATTGGTCCAGCAGGGAATAGCAGTTGGGGGTGACCAGGCAGGCAGGGGAACAGTTAGGAGGGATTAGGCTGGCAGGAGGAGGGATTAGGCTGGCAGGAGTCAGCACTCCCAGATTGTGAGAGGGATATCCAACTGTTAGTTTAGGAATCAGCGTAAACTGGCAGTTAAACATCCCTCAAGGGTTCCCAGATTGTAGAGGGTGCAGGCTGGGCTAAGGGACACGGGCCCCAGTGTATGAATTTTGTGCACCAGGCATCTAGTGATAATGATAACGTTAGTTGATAAGAATATATGGAATTTAATACTCTTCAATTTTTAAAGACATACTACTTAAAAGGTTTATACAGTGAAGAAATAATTAGCTAATGACCAAATTATTATGACATTTCATAATTTTTTAAAAAATAAATTAAAATCTAAATAAATAAGCTTAATAACATTGAAACATAATATTTTATCACAGTTCCCTTTCAGTTGTTTCTAATATTACACCTCAATCAGGAAAAAGATTTTGAGACGTCCAATAATTATAATAATTTATTAATATATTATAACCAGGTATTACTGAAATTGTCCATTATAAATAAACATAAGGTAGAAATGAGTAAGATTTTCTTGATATGATCAAGTTTTATATACCCAACCTTAAAGACTACTATTCTGATGCTATAAACAATATTTGATGATAAAGTATAGCTTGTGATAAGCTATTTCCTAAATAATTTAAATGATGTGATGGAGAATATTTCAAGAATTTTCATCTGTGAAATACTTTATCACAAAATATATGAGTGAATAATTTTCCAAAAGTATTTTGTAGTTATTGAGCTCATATTAAGTATCACTATAAATGACCCTTTCAAGATATCAGTAGTATGGATATTTTGAGGGATAGTGCCAAGGTCCTCCATAAGCAAAGAATATATAGCATAATCTATAATGAGAAAAATTTAAATACTTGATCTTCCTCACTTTATAGATTAAACATTTAAAGCTTAAGGAAGTTAACAGCATTTTCTAAAGGTTGGTTTAACTTAATGATGCATGACGAATTTGAAACTGGTGAAATTAAAATTAGAAATAAGGATGCCTGCATCTCTAACCAATGAGGGTTCTTTTCTCCTTACTGCACAAGAGAATGAGTCACTTTTTGAATATCCTCACTTGAACAAAAGGCAAAAACTTCTTTATAAATTGATCTCAAAATTGTATCAGTTGTATAATTTGATTATAAACATAACTCTCATTATATTATTATGAGCCTAGAAGAAATATATACTTCTAAATCAACATTTCTGTATTCATTTAAGGGATCACTTTGAAATGTACTCCTTGTAATATATATATTTCTAAAGTGAAAGTGAATGTGAGGCTTCTTTTTCTAGCCAATACACATGCTAAAAGATAGAGTTAGACTCATTTTTTCCCTATTGATGTTGCTTTTTCTGATTCACTTTCTGCAGCCTTATTTATATTCTGATGTTTGATGAATAACCTGATATGTGTATGAGACTAAGGTAAAAACAGGAAGGTAATGATGTTGCCACTGTAATCTGTTTTTGATAACACTCTTCTAGTAGGCATTGATCCACATTAATTCATGAAATAAATTGTTCAACATTGTTCTTAAAACACAGGTTGAGTAATAATTTTATGGTTTTAATAAAAATAAAGATTATAATGAAAACACATGCACACAAACACACATACACACAAAGCACTGTTATTGTCCATAGAAATAATATTGTCAATTTGTTAACTGAAAGGATTTTTCTTGGAAGATGCAGATATTTTAATCTTAAATTATTGCTCCTTTTGACCTTTTGCACCCAGAGAGCCTTGATTTATATATCTTCTTTCGAAAGAGACTCTACTTTCTGAGTGACTGAGTAGAAAGTTGTTTTGTTTGTTTGTTTGTCTTTAAAAAAATTATATATATTATATATGTCTCCCATTCCCTCACATTTATCCCCCTCTGTCCAGCCCTAATCTCCAACAAATTATTTTCAAAAAAATACATATGATAAAAAAAATACTTGCAATCTCACATAAAGGTTTCATAAAGAGTTGTTCTTTCAAATGCATTTAAATTTAAAAATGAATTTGATTTATTATTATAGACTAGAGGTCTAGTGCACAAATTCATGTACCAGTGGGGTCCCTCAAATCAGACCAAAACTGGCTCTCTGACATTCCCTGAGGAGTTCTGGATTGTGAGAGGGTTCAGGCCAGGCCAAGGGACCTGACCAATGCATGATCAGGGCCAGGGAGAGATGTGGGAGTTTGGCAAGCTGGGAAGGGACTCCAGGATGTGGCTGGCCTGTCTCACTCAGTCCTGATGGGCTGGAACTCAAAAGCAAGCTAACCTACCGGTCAGAGCATCTGCCTCTTGATGATCAGTGCACAACATAGGTAGTGGTTGAGCAACCTTAGCATATCATTAGCATATTACACTTTGATTCATTGAACAGCTAACTGGTCAACCAGACATTTATCAGATTAGGCTTTTATTATATAATATACTTGACACATACCCTATGTTGATTATCTATTTTGTGAGTTTCATTATGTTATGTAAGGGTTATTTTATTGGGAGTATATTTCATATAGGAAAACGTTACTGTATATAAATATTCCTGATCTTGCACCTTAGTTGTACTTATAGATTTAATCATACACTACAAAACAAAGATTTTCAACATGTGATTATCATCAAACTAGATTTCTTTGCAGTTCAGTTTGCAAACTTAATATCAGGCATACAATGTGTTAAAGAAAATGTTCCATTGGGCATCAGCATTTCTTCTGAGCATTGCAACCCATTTTAGTGATTATATTTTACTAGAGACCTGATACACAAAATTTGTACACAGTGGGGAGGGTTATCCCTCAGCCCAACCTCCTGTACCCATTCCAATTGGGGACCACTCAAGGGATTTCTGACTGTCCCTTTATGTCTAATCCAGGTAGGATTGGGCCTAAATGGGCAGTTGGAAATCTCTCTCACAATCCAGAACTGCTGGCTCCCAACTGCTCGCCTGCCTACCTCCCTGATTGCCCCTAACCACTTCTGCCTGCAGCCTTATAACCCCCTAACCACTCCCCTGCCAGCCTGATTAATGCCTAACTACTCCACTGCCAGCCTGCTTGCCCCTAACTGCCCTCCCCTTCAGGCCTGGGTCTTTCCCAACTGCCTTTCCCCGCAGGCCCAGTCAATCCCAACTTCCCTCCTCTGTTTGCCTGGTCACCCCTAACTGCCCTCCCCTGTAGGATTGATGACCCCCAATTGCCTACCCTAGCAGGCCTGGTCTCTCCCAACTGCCCTGCCCTGCTTGCCATTTGTGGTAGCCATCTTGTTTCCATATGGGGGCAGGATCTTTGACCACATGGGGCAGCCATCCTGTGTGTTGGAGTGATGGTCAATCTGCATATTACTCTTTTATTAGATAGTGTAGAGGCTTGGTACATGGGTGGGGGCCAGGTGGTTTATCCTGAAGAGTGTCCTGGATCAACGTGGGGTTTCCTTGGGGCATGGGGAGGCCTGGGCAAGTGGCCTGTGGCGGTTTGCAAGCCAGCCATATGCCCTGGCAACTCAAGTGGAGGCCCTGATATCTGGGATTTATTTATCTTCTATAATTGAAACTTTGTAGCCTTAAGCAGAGCCAAGGCAGACCAGGACTACAGAGGCGTGGCTTCTTCCATCACCAGGGGCAACCCTAGCCTCCTGCTCTTCCCAGCTCCATGGCCACCATTTTTATTAGGACTTTGTACTTTCCATAATTGAAACTTTGTATACTGGAGAGGAAGCCTGGGCCTACCAGTGTATGTAGAAAGTCTAGGTTCCTCCATTACTAGGGACACCCAAAGCCTCCCTCCTGCTCTCTCTGTGTCTGCAACCATCTTGGTTGGGTTAATTTGCATATTCACTCCTGATTGGCTGGTGGACATGGCTTGTGGGTGTAATAGAGTGATGATTAATTTGCATATTACTATTTTATTATATAGGATTTGCTTTTGAGTACAGGTTAGAAAGATTATTCCTATTTTAAATATTGCTTGTTTTACATTAAAAGTACAGAAACAGCCCAGAGGTTGAGCATTGACCTATGAACCAGGAGGTCAGGGTTTAATTCTTGGTCAGGGCATATATCCTGATTGCAGGCTCCATTCCCAGTGGGGGTTGAAGGAGGGAATTGATCAATAATTCTCTATCATCATTGATGTTTCTATTACTTTCCCCTCTCCCATCCTCCCTGAAAAAAAAAATATATATATATATATATAATTTAAATTACAGAAACATTTCCAGGTAATAAAACATGTTTACAAGGTCCATGGCCTCAAGGCTACATCACCTACACCAGATAGAGATCATCAAATGAAATCATCATTCTTGATGACAGCCCTGTCACAAATGTTTACTGGAATGGCACTATCAGGATGCCTTAAATAAAGTAGGCCAGAGTCACTGCACACATTTCAGATTTCTATTCTGTGACTACCCTGTGCCATTCACCAAACTCCTACCCTTGGTGATTCTCACAAAGCTGGGAAAAGAACAGATCCTTGGTCAGCAGATCAGCAATATCTCAGGCTCATTTATCTGATAAAATAAAATGTAGTCTACATTGTTATACCGGAATAATGAGCATTTGAGAACAGCTCTGTCCAATTGAAGATTTAACTTAATATCAATTGGAAGATTTTAACTGAAGGAATTCGTATTGCATTTTTATCTTATACTTTGGGCCTGCTTTTTAGTCTAATCCAGAGAGTCACATGATTAATATAATTTTAATATATGAAATAAATATTTTAAAAATTAAAATAATCTATTTTTAAAATATATCATAGAGAAACAATTTCTATATGAACACTATTCTTTCTATAGCTTACAAAGAAAGAACTAGAATTAGTTACCAATTTAAAGCTTTCTTTTCTCTTTGCTTCACTTCACATTTTATTTTTACTTACTCTTCCTTTCTTTGTTTCTGCCATTATATTTATAATTTACTTATTAAAACGTTCCCAGTGAATTAATAAACAATGTATCTATAACAAATAAACTATTCATATTATTCAGATTATCAAGATTATAGGGCTGTGCTACTAACACCACATATATCTTTGCTGGCCTAATTTTGAGTTAGGAAGATGACAGATTTCCCTGATAAAACCATTTGAATGTAATCTTGTATTTTTAATTTATCTAAAATTATATGAAAATAAAAGATATCAAAATATGGCAAACTAAAATGAAAATTGTATTATTTTCCTTCTAAATAAGAATAAGTAGTTGATTTCCAGTTTTATGCCACTGAGATCTGAGAAAATGCTTGATATGATTTCTATCTTCTTGAATTTGAAGAGACTTTTCTTATGACCCAACATATGATCTATCTTTGAAAATGACCCATGTGCACTGGAGAAGAATGTATATTCTATGGCTTTGGGGTGAAATGTTCTGAAGATGTCAATTAATTCCATCTGGTCTAGTGAGTCAATTAGGATTGATGTTTCTTTGCTGATTTTTTGTTTAGAGGATTTGTCCAATGGTGACAGTGGGGTATTAAAGTCTCCTACTATGATTGTATTGCTGTCAATCTCTCCCTTAATATCCTCCAAGATATTTTTTTATGTATTTAGGTGCTCCTATATTGGGTGCATATATGTTTACCAGAGTTATTTATTCTTGTTGGATTATTCCCTTTAGTATTATGAAGTGGCCTTCTTTATCTCTTGTTATGTCATTCACTTTGAGGTCTAATTTGTCTGATATAAGTATTGCAACCCCAGCTTTTTTTTCATTTCCATTTGCCTGAAATACCATGTTCCATTCCTTTACCCTCAATCTGTGTGTATCTCTTTTAATAAGGTGGGTTTCTTGCAGACAGCAGATATATGGATCATGTTTTCTTATCCAATCGGTTACCCTATGTCTTTTGATTAGAGCATTTGAATCCGTTTACATTTAAAGATATTATTGATAAGTACTTATCTGTTGCCATTTTTAGTCCTTACCACCGAGTACCTTCTTTGCTTCCTCTTTCTTTTTATTACAGCAGACCTTTTATCATTTTTTGCATTGCTGGTTTGGTGGTAATATATTTCCTTAGTCCTTTTTTGTCTGTGAAGCTTTTGATTTCACATTCAATTTTGATTGAGAGTCTTGCAGGGTACAGTATTCTTGGATTCAGACCCTTCCTTTGCATCACTTTGTATATTTCATTCCATTCCCTTCTGGCCTGACGAGTTTCTGTTGAGAAGTCAGTAGTTAGTCTTATGGGGGTTCCTTTGTAGGTAACTTTCTGTTGCTCTCTGGCTGCTTTTAAGATTCTTACTTTGTCGTCGGTGTTTGCCAATTTAATTATAATGTGCCTTGGTGGGAGTTTGTAGGGATTCATTTTGATTGGGACTCTGTGAGCTTCTTGGATTTGTGTGGGTTTTTTCTTTCCTATATTGGGGAAATTTTCTGTCATTATTTCTTCAAACACGTTCTCTAATCCTTGTTCAGTTTCCACTCTTTCTGTAACCCCAATTATGCGGATGTTGTTTTGTTTCTCAGACCACAGTGGCATAAAACTGGAAATCAACTATAATAAAAACAATAGAAAGAAATCAAACACATGGAGACTAAGCAGCATGCTATTAAACAATGACTGGGTAACCAGAGATATCAAGGAAGAAATAAAAACCATCATGGCAACAAATGACAATGACAACACAACAATCCAAAATTTATGGGACACAGTGAAAGCAGTCTTGAGAGTGAAGTTCATAGCCCTACAAGACTACTGCAAAAAACAGAAAACAATGGTAATAAATTACCTAACCCTACAACTCAAAGAGCTAGAAGGAGAGCAACAAGAAAAGCACAGTATACTCAGAAGGAAGGAAATAGTGAAGATCAGAGCAGAAATAAACAACTTGGAGACCAAAGGAACAATTCAAAAGATCAACAAAACAAAGAGCTGGTTCTTTGAAGGGATAAACAGGATTGATGGACCTCTAGCCAGGCTCAAGAAGAAGCAAAGAGAGAAGACCCAAATAAACAAAATCAGAAATGAAAGAGGAGAAATAACAACAGACCCTGTGGAAATACAAAGGATTGTTTAAAAATACTATGAACAACTCTATTCTAACAAATTGGACAACCTGCAAGAAATGGACATTTTCCTAGAAAAACATAACTCCCAAAACTCAATGAGGAGGAAGCCAAACATCTCAATAGTCCAATAACTATGGAAGAAATTGAAGCAGTCATCAAAAGCTTCCAGCAAATAAAAGCCGGGGACCAGATGGCTACACAGGAGAGTTTTACCAAACATTCAAGGAAGAATTAAAAGCTATCCTCCTCAGACTATTCAAAAACATTCAAGAAGAAGGAACACTTCCAAACACCTTCTATGAAGCCAGCATCACCCTAATACCAAAACCAGATAAAGACAACACAATGAAAGAGAATTATAGCCCAATATCTCTCATGAACATAGATGCCAAAATGCTCAACAAAATTCTAGCAAACCGGATCCAGCAGTACATCAGAAAGATGATGCACCATGACCAAGCAGGATTCATCCCAGGAATGCAGGGATGGTACAATATTTGCAAATCCATAAATGTGATATATGACATAAACAAATTGAGAGATAAAAATCACATAGTCATATCAATTGATGCAGAAAAAGCATTTGACAAAATCCAACATCCTTTCTTGATAAAAACTCTCAGCAAAGTGGGAATAGAAGGATCATACCTCAACATCATAAAAGCCATATATGGTAAAGCAAAGGTAACATCATACTCAATGGGCAAAAGGTAAAACCATTTCCCCTAAGAACAGGAACAAGACAGGGATGCCCACTCTCACCTCTCCTGTTTGACATAGTACTGGAAGTATTAGCCATTGCAATTAGACAAGAAGAAGATATAAAAGGCGTCCAAATTGGAAAAGAAGAAGTAAAGCTGTCCTTATTTGCAGATGACATGATATTGTACATGAAAACCCAAAGGACTCCATTCCAAAACTAATTGACTTAATTAATGAATTCGGCAATGTAGCAGGATACAAAATTAATGCTAAGAAGTCTGTGGCATTTCTATACACTAATAGTGAAATTATAGAAAGAGAAACTAAAAAAGCAATCCCATTTACCATCGCAACAAAAAAATTAAGATACCTAGGAATAAACCTAACTAAAGAGGAAAAAGACCTATATGAAGAAAACTACAGGACACTGAAAAAAGATAGAGGAAGATGTTAACAGATGGAAGAACATACCATGCTCATGGATTGGGAAAATCAACATCATTAAAATGTCCATACTACCCAAAGCAATCTACAGATTCAACGCACTACCCATTAAAATACCAATGACATATTTCACAGACCTACAAAGAATTCTTCATAGATTCATCTTGAACAAAAAAAGACCACGGATAGCTACAGCAATTGTGAGAAAGAAGAATGAAGTAGGTGGGATCTCAATACCAGACATCAAGCTATACTACAAAGCAACTGTTCTCATAACAGCCTGATACTGGCATAAGAACAGACATAAAGACCAATGGAATAGAATAGAGAACCCAGATATCCACCCAAACCACTATGCTCAATTAATATTTGACAAAGGAGGCATGAACATTCAATGGAGCCAAGATAGCCTCTTTAATAAATGGCAATGGGAAAATTGGACAGATACATGCAAAAAATGAAACTGGACCACCCACTTACACCAAATACAAAAATAAACTCAAAATGGATACAGGACTTAAACATTAGAAGGGAAACCATAAAAATACTAGAGGAATTCAC
Source organism: Lasiurus cinereus (assembly GCA_011751065.1). Lineage (NCBI taxonomy): Eukaryota > Metazoa > Chordata > Mammalia > Chiroptera > Vespertilionidae > Lasiurus > Lasiurus cinereus. Next base: position 35,757,371 of record JAAGEH010000286.1, on the reverse strand, counting down.
AGGCAGCACAATCTCAGATATATGCCAAAAGAACTTCTTCACTGATACTGTTCCAAAGGCAATGGAAGCTAAAGAGAAAATAAACAAATGGGACTACATCAAAATAAAAAGCTTTTGCACAGCAAAAGAAACCATCAACAAAACAACAAGAAATATCACTGTATGGGAGAACATATTTGCAAATGTTATCACTGATAAAGGTTTAATCTCCAAAATATACAGCCAACTTATACAACTTAATAAAAGGAAGATGAACGATCCAATAAAAAAATGGGCAATGGACCTAAATAGAACCTTTTCGAAAGACGACAGAAGGAAGGCCAAGAGACACATGAAAACATGTTCAAAGTCATTAATCATCCGAGAGATGCAAATCAAAACGACAATGCAATACGATCTTACACCTGTCAGAATGGCAATCATCAACAAATCAACAAAGGACTAGTGTTGGCGAGGATGCAGAGAAAAAGGAACCCTTGTGCACACATGGTGGGAATGCAGACTGGAGCAGCCACTGTGGAGAACAGTATGGAGTTTCCTCAAAAAACTAAAAATGGATCTCCCATTTGACCCTGTAATCCCACTCTTAGGAATTTATCCTAAGAAATTACAAACACCAATCAGAAAGGATTTATGCACCCCTATGTTCATAGCAGCACAATTTACAATAGCTACAATTTGGAAACAGCCTAGGTGCCTGTCAGCAGATGAGTGGGTCAGAAAACTGTGGTACATCTACACAATGGAATACTATGCTGCCATTAAAAAAAAGGAATTCTTACTATTTCCAGCAACCTGGTTGGAAATGGAGAGCCTTATGCTTAGTGAAATAAGCCAGTCAATGGAGAAGCATCACATGATCACACTCATTGGTGGATAATAAAGAACATTATAAACTGATGAACAAAATGATAGACACAGAAACATTAAAGCTTCAAACAGACTGTGAAATTACAGCAGGAAGATTAAAGTTAGGTGAGGTAGATAAGAGATCAATCAAAGAACTTGTATGCATGCATATAAGCATAACCAATGAACATAGACACTGGGGGGTTGGGGTATGCTTGGGAGGGAGGGTGGGGCAATAGGGTGATATGTATAAAAAATTAATAAAAATTAAAAAAGAATAAGTAGCTAATAGCTACTTAAAATATATACAGCAAATCAAAAGCAGATTCCATATAGAGTTCTATATATAATAAAGCCTATTTGGTACAGAAGTTGGCATACCAGGGAAATTGCAAGTCATAAAGATCAAATTACTTGCTATTCTCTGTTGTGAAAGAGTTCAAATTGAAACTGTCTTAGGATAACATGTTTCTGTACTGTTGTTGCTCAGTAGCATGAAAACAACAACATAGTTTAGTTTCTCAACTGTGTAAAGAGGATCCCATTTCCCAGTTTTATTTATTTATTTATTTTATTTATTTTTAGGAATGTATAATAATCATTATTTTTATTATTGTTTAAATTGTTATATATGCCTTATTTTTCACTGATTGACTGTCTCCTTGGCTACTCCCATCCCCAGTGTCTTGTGTTCATTGGTTATGCTACTATGCATGCATACAAGTCCTTTGGTTGATCTCTAATCCCCCTCCCTTGTTTTCTCTCTGAAGTTGGGTGGTTTGTTTATTGTCACCTTATCTCTGGAACTATTTTTGTTCATCAATTTATGTTGTTCATTATACCCCACATATGAGTGAAATATATTTATCTTTCTCCGACTGGCTTATTTCACCTACCATAATGCTCTCCATCCATGCTGTTGCAATTGGTAAGTTCCTTCTTTTTATAGCAGAATATTATTTAATTGTATAGATGTACCACATCTTTTTAATCCACTCGTTTGATGATGGGCACTTAGGCTTTTTCCAAATCTTAGCTATTGAAATTTTGCTGCTATGAACATAGGGGTGCATATATTCTTTCTGATTGTTGTTTCTAGTTTCTTGGAACATATTTCTAGATGTGAGATTACTGGGTCAGATGAAAGTTCCATTTTTAACTTTTTGAGGAAACTCCATGCTGTTTTCCAGTGGCTGCAAAAGTCTGCGTTCCCACCAGCAGTGCAGGAGGGTTTCTTTTTCTCCCATACTCACCAGCACTTGTTGCTTGTTGATCATTGTCATTCTGACAGATGTAAGATGGTACCTCAGTGTAGTTTTGATTTACATCTCTTAGATGATTAGAGACTTTGAGCATGTTTTCATGTTTCTAAGCCTTTTGTATGTCCTCTTTTAAAAAGTCTCTATTTAGGTATTTTGCCCTTTTTTTGATTGGATTGTTTATCTCTTTGTTAAGTTATATGAGTTTCCTATAAATTCTGGAGCTTAAACCCTTATCTCAGACAGAATTGGGAAATTTGTTCTCCCATGAAATGGACTTTCTTGTAGTTTTGTTGATGGATTCTTTGGCTGTGCAGAAGCTTTTTATATTGATGTAGTCCCATTTGTTTATTTTATCCTTAGTTTCCCATTGCCTAAGAAGATGTGTCAGTAAACATATTGCTCTGACATATGTCTGACATTTCACAGCCTGTGGAGTCTTCTAAGATTGTTAGGATTTCCTTTCTTACCTTTACGTCCGTTAACATATTTGTGTATGGTCTAAGTTGGTGATCTAGTTTAATTTTTTGCATCTATGTGACAAATTTTCCAGCACTATTTGTTAAAAAAAAACTGTCTTGATTTCTGGGGACTCTATTCTGTTCCATTGGTCTATGTGTTTGTTCTTGTGTCAGTACAAGGCAGTTTTGAGAACCGTGGCTTGGTAATATAGCTTCATACCTGATATTGTGATTGCCTCCAACTTTGTTCATCTTTCTCAGGATTGCTGTGGCTACTTTTAATTTCAGATGAATTTTTGGAGAGTTTGTTCTAGGTCTGTGAAATATGCCATTGTTTTTTTAATAGGTATTCATTGAATCTATAAATATTTTATTTAGTATGGACATTTTAATTATATTGATTCTACCAATGCATGAACATGGTATGTTCTTCCATTTGTTTATATCTTCTTCAATCTCTTGTTTCAATATCCTGTAGTTTTCCAAGTACAGGTCTTTTACCTGTTTATTCCTGGTATCTTAATTTTTTTTTGTAAAATGGTAAATGGGATATATTTTTTTTTAGTTTCTCTTTCTATGAGTTCATTATTGCTGTATAAAAAAGCCATAGATTTCTGGATGTTAATTTTGTATCCTACTACATTGTTGAATTCATTTATTAAGTCTAAGAGTTTTTTGATGAAGCCTTTGGGGTTTTCTATGTATAATATAATATCATCTGCAATTCACAATTTCACTGCTTCTTTTCCAATTTGGATGTTTTTTTATTTATTCTTCTGGTCTAATTGCTATGGTTATTATTTCCATTACTATGTTGAACAGGAGTGGTGAAAGTGGACATCCATATCTTGTTCCTGTTCTTTTTTTTTTTAATATATTTTATTGATTTTTTTACAGAGAGGAAGGGAGAGAGATAGAAAGTCAGAAACATCGATGAGAGAGAGACATCGATCAGCCGCCTCCTGCACGCCCCACAGTGGAGATGTGCCCGCAAGCAAGGTACATGCCTCCAACTGGAATCGAACCTGGGACCTTTCAGTCCGCAAGCCGACGCTCTATCCACTGAGCCAAACCAGTCTCGGCTTGTTTCTGTTCTTAAGTATGATGCCCATTGAGTATGATGTTGGCTGTAAGTTTGTCATATAAGGATTTTATTATATTGAGATATAATCCCTCTGTTCTCACTTTACTGAGAGTTTTTATCAAGAAAGGATGTTGGATTTTGTCAAATGCTTTTTCCATATCGATTGATATGATTATGTGATTTTTATCTCTCAATTTGTTTATGTGATATATATCACATTTATTGATTTGCAGATATTGCATTATCCTTGCATCCCCAGAATAAATACCACATGTGATGGTGCATAATTTTTCTAATGTACTGCTGGATCTGATTTGCTAGAATTTTGTTGAGGATTTTATCATGTATGATCATCAAGGACAGTGGCCTGTAATTATCTTTCTTTGTGGTGTCTTTATCTGGTTTTGTAATTCATAGAAGGAGCATGGAATTGTGCCTTCTTCTTGAATTTTTTGAAATAGTCTAGGAGAATAGGTTTTTACTTCTTCTTTGAATGTTGGGTAAAACTTCCCTGTAAAGTCATCTGGATCAGGGCTTTTGTTTGCTGGAAGATTTTGATTATTGTTTCAATTTCTTCAGTTGGTATTGGCCTGTTTTTGTTTTTTATTCTTCCTGATTGAGTCTTGAAATCTTGTATATTTCTAAGAATATGTCCATTTTGCCTAGGTTGTCTAGTTTGTTGGAATAGAGTTGTTCATAGTACTTTTTCATAATCCTTTGTATTTCTGCGGGGTCGGTTGTTACTTTGCCCCTTTCATTTCTGATTTTGTTTTTTTGGATCCTCTCTCTTTGTTTCTTGGTGAGCCTGCCTAGGAATTCATCAATATTATTTATCCTTTAAAGAACTAGCTCTTGGTTTTATTGATATTTTGTATTTTGTGGAGAGGATCTATGTTGTTTATTTTTGCTTTGATCTTTATTATTTCTTTCCTTATACTTATTCTGGGCTTTTCTTGTTGCTCTCTATCTAATTATTTGAGTTGTAGGGTTAGATAATTTATTACAATTTTTCTTGTATTTTGAGCTAGGCCTGTAGAGCTATGAATTTCCCTCTCAAGACTGCTTTCATTGTGTCCCATAGATTGTGGATTGCTGTGTTTTCATTGTCATTTGTTACCAAGATACTTTTTATTTCTTCTTTGTTCTCTTTGGTAATCCAATCATTCTTTAACAACATGCTATTTAGTCTCCAAATGTTTGATTTTTTTCATTGTTTTTATTGCAGTTGATTTCTAATTTTATTCCATTGTAAGTGATAAAATGTTTGATATGATTTCTATCATCTTGCCATTACACAGTCTTGATGTAAAAGCCTATGAACCGATAAAAATGAATAGTTCATTAAATAAATTCCTAAAGAAAACTGCCAAGAGAATATAGTGTTAATTTATGCATCTGGATTCTAGGGTATTGTTATATAAAGAAATTTCCTATTATACTCATCAATTCTACTATTGTTTGCTCACTCTAGCATTCTATACTATATAATCAATACTTAGATATGTGAGGAGCTATGAATTAATGTTGGTACTTAATCTCCTCCCCTCTCTCACCCCATATGTTACCATGTCAACATTCTCTAAATTTCATGTTTGGAAGAACATTGCAAGAGAGAATTTACATGGAACTGAAGAGCATTATGCTAAGTGAAATAAGCCAGTCAGAGAAAGATACATATCACATGATCTCACTTATTTGTGAAATATAATAAACAGCATAAACTGATGAATAAGAACAGGTCCAGAGATAGAGAAGTATCAATCAGACTGTCAAACCTGAAAGGGAAGGTATGAGAGGGTGAGGGTAAGGAGAGAGAACAACCAAAGGACTTGTTGCATGCTTATAAGCCTAACCAATGAACACAGACACCAGGGAGGTGAGGGCATGAGTGGGAGGTGGGGAGCTATCGGAGGACAGTATACATATGTATACCTTAATCAATAGGGAAAAATAATTATTTGGGAAATATATATTTAAAAAGGGAGAGAATTTGCATTATGCTAATTTCATGTTATGTGTTTGTTTCTCTGATAGCAGATTTTTAATCAGATAGAATTTGATCCAGGAAAACATATGACAATCTGTAGAATGGGTAGAATGTATAATTTTTTAAAAAGCGTGAGAAATATTGCCAAGAGTGTATAATAAAATGCAGAAACCTGTAGATATAAAATCAACTCTGGATCAAATTTTTAAAATTATTTTCTTCCCAGTTACTTGATGTTACCACAAATCATAAGAAACAAAATCACATACTCCTAATTTTAAAGAATAAGTGAATGATGGAATTCAAGTTTTATGATTTTAAACATTCTCAATTTATTTAAATCTGTTCTTAGCTATTGCTCAAATAAAATTACCATCAATAAAAATGATAACTGTTCAAGTTTTAATTGGGTAAAGAGTACAATCATAGCCTGGCCAGTGTATCAGTGGTTGAGTGTTGACCCATGCACGAAGAGGTCTCTGGTTTGATTATAATTCAGGGCACACCACTGGGTTGTGTGCTCAATCCCCAATATGGGGTGTGCAGGAAACAGCCAACCCTTATTTCTCTCTCATTAGTTTCTATCTTTCTCTCTCCCTTCCTCTCTCTCTAAAAGTCATAAAAACATTTACTTTTTAAAAGAATAAAATCACACCCATATATTGAGTAAGATAATTCCATCCTGGGGAAAAATATTTAAGAAGAATCTTATAAAACTTATGAAACTCTCTGTTCATAAATTTTCAAAGACAAGAGCACATTATAACAATATACAGAATTCTGGGCTTTTTATTTTTGTACTTTCAAAATTTATGATGTCATATTATAATTATGGTAGAATATGTTTTTGAGCAAAACCAAAAATCTTTTGAAATATATTTTTATTTGTTTCAGAGAGGAAGGGGGACAGAGAGAGAGAGAGAGAGAGAGAGAGAGAGAGAGAGAGAAAGAGAGAGAGAGAGAAACATCAATGATGATGAGTTTGATCTGCTGCCTTCTGAATGCTCCCTACTGGGGTTTGAGTCCCCAAACTGGTATCATGCCCAGATGAAGAACTGAATCATGACTTCCTGGTTCTTTGGTCAATGTTCAACCACTGGGCAACATTGTCAGGGTTTTTTCTTTGTGTTTTTAAACATGATTTTCTTTCATTTTTTAATAGTGTCTTAACTAAAATACTAAATATATCACACTAAAATAAAATTCTAGTGTCATATATTAATGATCAAGAAATATATTTATGGTCAAATTATAGAAATTACATAGACTACAGAAAGCTAATGTGTAATCAGAATAGTATTGATTATAGAAATCCATATTAGTATTGAAAATGCATAGTATCAATTGATAACAAGAGAAAAACACCTTCATGAAGGAGTTAAACACTGCTGTCTTAAAATCCACTTGCTAGCCCTGATGAGTTTGGCTCAGTGTATAGAGCATCGGCCTGTGGACCCAAGGGTCTCAAGTTTGATTCCAGTCAAGGGCCTGTACCTTGGTTGTGGTCACATCCCCAGTATGGGGTGTGTAGGAAGCAGCTGATTGATGTTTCTAATTCTCTCTCCCTCTCCCTTCTTCTCTGTAAAAAATCAATAAAATATATTTAAAAAAAAAACACTTGCTAAACATAAAATAAGAAATACCTTTATAATAATATTTGTGAAATATTAAATGACCATATAGATATGGGTTTATTTCTGGGCTTGCTATTATGTTCCATTGATCCATATGTCTGTTTTTATGCTCTTTTGACTACTATGGCTTTATAGTACAGTGTGATATCAGGTAGTATGATCCCTCTAACTTTGTTTTTCTTTCTCAAGATTGCTGAGGTTATTTGAGGTCTTTTGTAGTTCCATATAAAATCTTGGATTGTTTGTTCTAGTTATGTGAATACTATTGGTATTTTTATAGGAATTGCACTGAATCTATAAAATGCTTTGAGTATTATGGATATTTTAATTTTATTAATCCTTCCTATCCATGAATACTTTGTATGTACCCATTTATTTGTATCTTCTTCAATTTCTTTCTTTAGTATATTTTAATATTTCAAGTGCAGGTCTTTTACTTCCTTGGCTAAATGTATTCCTAGCTTATTTATGCAATTTAAATGGGATTATTTTGTTATTTCCTTTTTGGATAGTTCATTATTGATGTATAAATATGAACCAATTTCTGAATATTTACTTGATATCCTAATACTTCATGGAATTCACATATCAGTTCTAGTAAAATTTTTTGTGGAATCGTTATTATTATGTCACCTGCAAATAATGGCAATATTACTTCTTCTTTTGAAATTTGTATGCCTTTTATTTATTCTTCTTGTTTGATTGCTGTCATAATAACTTCCAGTGACATGTTACAAAAATGATGAAAACAGATGGCCCTTTCTTGTTTCTGATCTTAAAGGAAATACTTTTAGTATATCCCCATTGCTTATGATGGCAGTTGTGTTTTTTTTCATATGTGGGCTTTAAGTTGAGATTTTTTATTATAAATGGATGCTGAGTTTAGTCAAATTATTTTTCCATGAATCTGTTCATATGATCATATAATTTTTATTCTTCATTTTGTTTATGTGATATATCATGCCAGTTGATTTGTAAATATTATATGAATCTTGCACTCCAGGAATAAATTCCACTTGATTATAGTGTATGAACTTTTTAATGTTTGGCTAAATTCAGATTGCTAATATTTTGTTGAGGATTTTTGCATTTATGTTCATCAGGGATATTGGCCTATAGTTTTCTTTCTTTGTAGTATCTTTATTGGTTTTTAGAATCAGGAAAATAGTGACATCATAAAATGAGCTTGGAGTTTTCCTTCCTCTTCAATTCTTAAAAATAGTTTGAGTAGGATATGTGTTAGTTCTACCTTATGATTGGTAACATTTATTCATGAAGCCATTGAATCCAGGACATTTGTTTGCTGGGAACTATTTCTATTATTATTCTGCTTTGATTTCATTAGTTGTAATTGGTCTGTTTAGATTTTCTGTTTCTTCTTGATTCATTTTTGTATGTTTCAGGATTTTATCTATGTATTCCAGATTTTCCAATTAGTTGGCATATAGTTATTCAAAAATACAAATATATATATATATATTATGTATTTTTGAGGTGTTAGTTGTTACATCTACTCTTTTTTTTTCTAATTTTAGTTATTTATATATTTATTTATTGTTACATGTATATATATCTTTCAATTGCCCCCCTTCCCAGGCATACCCCAATCCCCCAGTGTCTTGTATTCATTGGTAATGCTTATATGCATGCATACAAGTCCTTTGGTTGATCTTTTATCTACCCCACCTCTCCTTAACCTTCCTGCTGTAATTTGACAGTCTGTTGATGCCTTACTGCCTCTGTATCTATCCTTTTATTCATCAGTTTATAATGTTCTTTATTATCCACAAATGAATGAGATGATGTGGTGTTTCTCCTTTGTTGACAGGCTTATTTCACTTAGCATAAGGCTCTCCTGTTCGATCCAAATTGCTGCAAATGGTAAGAATTCCGTCTTTTTAATGGCAGCATAGAATTCCATTGTGTAGATGTACCACAGTTTTCTGACCCACTCATCTGCTGACAGGCACCTAGGCTGTTTCCAAATTATAGCTAATGTAAATTGTGCTGCTATGAACATAGGGATGCATAAATCCTTTCTGATTAGTGTTTCTACTTTCTTAGGACATATTCCTGAGAGGGATTGCTGGGTCAAAAGGGAGTTCCATTTTTATTTTTTTGAGGAAACTCCATACTGTTCTCCACAGTGGCTGCACCAGTCTGCATTTCCACCAACAGTGCACAAGGGTTCCTTTTTCTTCGCATCCTCGCCAACACTTGTCATTTGTTGATTTGTTGATGATTGCCATTCTGACAGGTGTATGATGGTATTGCATTGTCCTTTTGATTTGCATATCTCGGATAATTAGTGACTTTGAACATGTTTTCATTTGTCTCTTGCCCTTCCTTCTGTCATCTTTCAAAAAGGTTTTATTTAGGTCCATTTTTTTTATTGGATCATTTATCTTCCTTTCATTAATTTGTATAAGTTGGCTGTAGCTGTTGGAGATTTAACCTTTATCAGTGATAACATTTGCAAATATGTTCTCCCAAACAGTGGGCTTTCTTGTTGTTCTGTTGATGGTTTATTTTGCTGTGTAAAAGCTTTTTATTTTGATGTAGTCCCATTTGTTTATTTTCTCTTTAGCTTCCGTTGTCCTTGGAGCAGTATCAGTGAAGTTCTTTCGGCATATGTCTGACATTGTGCTGCCTGTGGATTCCTCTAGTATTTTTATGGTTTCCAGTCTAATGTTTAAGACCTGTATCCATTTTGAGTTTATTTTTGTATTTGGTGTAAGTTGGTGGTCCAATTTCATTTTTTTGCATGTATCTGTCCAATTTTTCCAACACCATTTATTGAAGAGGCTATCTTGGCTCCATTGTATGTTCACGCCTCCTTTGTCAAATATTAATTGAGCATAGTGGTTTGGGTGGACATCTGGATTCTCTATTCTATTCCATTGGTCTATATGTCTGTTCTTATGCCAGTACCAGGCTGTTTCGAGAAGAGTTGCTTTGTAATATAGCTTGAAATCTGGTATTGAGATTCCACATACTTTATTTTTCTTTCTCAGTATTGCTGTGGCTATTCGTGGTCTTTTTTGTTCCACATGAATCATTGAAGAGTTCTTTCCAGGTTTGTGAAATATGTTGTTTGTATATTAATGGGTAGTGCATTGAATCCATAGATTGCTTTGGGTAGTATGGGCATTTTAATGATGTTGATTCTCCCAATCCATGAGCATGGTATGCTCTTCCATCTGTTTACATCTTCCTCTATATCTTTTTTCAGTGTCCTGTAGTTTTCTCCATATAAGTCTTTTACCTATATGGTTTATTCCTAGGTATCTTAATTTTTTTGGTTCAATGGTAAATGGGATTGCTTTTTTAGTCTCTCTTTCTGTAATTTCACTGTTAGTGTATAGAAATGCCACAGATTTATTGGTATTAATTTTGTATCCTGCTACATTGCTGAATTCATTGATTAAGTCAATTAGTTTTGGTATGGAGTCCTTCGGCATTTTTATGTACAATATCATGTCATCTGCAAATGAGGACAGCTTTACTTCTTCTTTTCCAATTTGGATGCCTTTTATTTCTTCTTCTGGTCTAATTGCAATGACTAATACTTCAAGTACTATGTCGAACTGGAGAGGTGAGAGTGGGCATCCCTGTATTGTTCCTGTTCTTAAGGGAAATTGGTTTAGTTTTTGCCCATTGAGTATGATGTTAGCTGTGGGTTTATCATATATGGCTTTTATAATGTTGAGTTATAATCCTTCTATTTTCATCTTGCTGAGAGTTTTTATCAAGAAAGGGTATTGGATTTTATCAAATGCTCTTTCTGCATCAATTGAAATGACTATGTGATTTTTATCTCTCAATTTGTTTATGTGATGTATCACGTTTATTGATTTGCGGATATTGTTCTATCCTTGCATTTTTGGGATGAATCCTCCTGGGTCATGGTGTATGATCTTTCTGATGTATTGCTGGTCCTATTTGCTAGAATTTTGTTGAGGATTTTGGCATCTATGTTCATGAGAGATATTGGCCTATAATTCTCTTTCATTGTGTTCTCTTTATCTGGTTTTGGTATTAGGGTGATGCTGGCTTCATAGAAGGTGTTTGAAAGTGTTCCTTCTTCTTGAGTATTTTTGAATAGTCTGAGGAGGATAGGTTTTAATTCTTCTTTGAATGTTTGGTAAAACTCTCCTGTGTTGTCATCTCTCCCGAGCTTTTGTTTGCTGGAATCTTTTTGATGACTGCTTCAATTTCTTCCATAGTTATTGGTCTATTGATCTGTTTAGATTCTTCCTGATTGAGTTTTAGAAGATTATATTTTTCTAGCAGTATGTCCATTTCTTGCAGGTTGTCCAATTTCTTGGAATAGATTTGTTGATAATATTTTTTGACAATCCTTTTGTATTTCCACAGGGTCTGTTTTTATTTCTCCTCTTTCATTTCTGACTTTGTTTATTTGGATCTTCCCTCTTTCCTTCTTGGTGAGCCTGGCTAGAGCTCCATCAATCTTGTTTATCCTTTCAAAGAACTAGCTCTTGGTTTTATTGGTCTTTTGAATTGCTTCTTTGGTCTCCTTTCTCCTTTTTGCTTCATGAGTGTGGGTAACATTTTATTCATCTTGTTGTCTTTCTAAAGAAACAGCTCTCGTTTTAATTGATCCTTTTTATTATATTTTTAGGCTCTATTTTATTTATTTATCTTGTGATATTTAGTATTTCCTTTCTTCTAATCACTTGGTGTTGAGTTTTTCTTTTCTAGTTCCTTTAGGCTTAAGTGTAGCTATTTTTAGACATTTTTTATATTCAACATATACTTGTATTGCTTTGAATTTCCCTTTTAAGACTGATTTTGCTTTTACTCATAAATTTTAAGTTGTGTGTTCAGTTTCATTTGCTGTAAGATAACTTTTTATTTCATTTGCTGCTAGATAACTTTTTATTTCTTTTCTTATCTCATTGTTAACCCATTTTTTGTTGAATATAATTAATCCTCCATGGGTTTTTCAGGTTTTTTTTTTCTTGTGATTTATAATTTTATACCATTGTGTTCAGAGAATATGCTTCATATAATTTCAATCTTCTTAAATTTATCAATACTTGTGTACTAAATATGTGGTTTATCCTAAAATACATTCCATATGCCCTTGAGAAGAATGTGTATTTTGCTGCTCAGGGATGAAATGGTAAAGCTATCAATAACTCTCTGGACTAGTGTGTAATTTAAATCAGCTGGTTTCTTTTTGTTGTTATTGTTGAAATTTTGTCTAAATGGATTTATACATTGACAGCAATGGGTTGTTAAAATGTCCTATTATTATTGTATTACTATTAATCTCTCCCTTTATGTCCATCAAGATTTGCTTCATATATTTAAGGGTTCCTATGTAGGTGAATTAATGTTTACAAGGCTTACATCTTGCTGGATTGTTCCCTTCTACATTATGTAATGTATTTCTTTGTATTTTATTAAAGTATTTGTTTTAGTCTATTTTGTCTAATATAGGTATTGTTACTATGCTTTATTTTTCATTCAGTTACATGAAATATGTATTTCAACCTCTTTACATTTAGTCTGTGTGTTTTTCGTTCTGAAGTGGGTCTCCTTTAGACAGCACATATATGAAACTTTTTAAAAATCCATTCAGCAACTCTATGCCTTTATATTGAAGAATTTCAATGATATATATTTAAAGTGATTATTGGTCAGCTTATAATTTGTGCCATTTTATTCTATGATTATTTTCCTTTTTATCTTTCTTCTTTTTAAAGAAAACCCTTTATTATTTTTATTTTATTTTCTTGTAATACTGGTTTGGTAGTAATAAATTCTATTAGCTTATTCTTATCTAAGAAGCTCTTTATTTCATCTTCAATGTTTATAATAGCTTTGGTGGGTAGAGTAGTCATAGTGTTAGGTCCTTGCTTTTCATCATCTTGCATGTTTTGTGTCAGTCCCTTCTGGCTGAAATGTTTCTGTTGAGAAATTAGGTCATAGTGTCATGGGAGCTCTCGTGTAGATAACTATTTTTCTCTGGCTCCTTTTAGCATTCTCACTTTAACCATTGCCTTTTTAATTATGATGTGTCATAGTATAGGCCTCTTCGGATTCATCTTGCTTGAGATTTTCTGAGCTCCCTGGACATGTCTATCTTTTTCCTTTACCAAATTAGGCAAGTTTTCAGCCATTATTTCTTCAAATAGTTTCTCAATTCCTTGCTGCCTCTATTTTCCTGGTACTACATAATATGGATGTTGTTATGCTTCATGTTATCCTACAATTCCCTTGGCCTATCCTCATTTTTTTTTTTGAATTTTGTTTTCCTTTCACTGTGCTGATTGGGTGTTTTCTGTTACCTTGTATTCCAAATTACTGATTTGATCCTCTGCTTCATCTATCCTGCTGTTAACTCCTTTCAGTGTATTCTTTATTTCAGATATTACGTAAGTCATTTCTGACTGGTTCTTTTTATGGTTCCTATGTCCTTTATTATGCTTGCTATCTCTTTGGTTAAGTTCCAATTGAGTTCATCCATTATTTTTCTAATTTTGTTGAGCATCCTTACAACCATTGTTTTGACCTCCATATCTGGTAACTGGCTTGCCTTTATTTCACTTAGTTCTTTTTCTTGGGATTTCTCCTGTCCTTTTATTTTGAGTATTTTTTTTTTTTTTGTCTTTCCAGTTTGGCTGATTCTGGGTATTTGTTTCTGTGTGTTAGGTAAATTTGCTATACTTCCTAGTCTTAGTAGGGTGGCCAAATGTAGTAGGTATCTTGTGGGGTTTAGTGATGTAGTCTCTCTGATCATCTAAGCTTCCTTTGGAACTTCGGGATGGGGTGTAGTTTCAGAGAACTGTAGGGTGAGGTCAACAGAATTCATCAGGCTAGAAAAGACCAATATCTGGCTATGTGAAGAGAGGGCTCTGCACAGAAATGGTGGCAGAAGTTTAGTGTGCAGGGGAAAATGTTTTCCACCCCAAAACCAAACAAATTAGTTTTTCTCAGTCTCCTCATAACTTCTGGAGATTCTCTGCACTGTGAGGTCAGGTTCATAGCATACTGACCACATTGCAGAGAACAACTTTGACAGAGTGGGGCCACCAGAAGTTGTGAATGTGGAGATAGTAGTTCTCCTATAGGGGACAGGGGGAAGAGTGCCATTTTTCTGGCATGTGGGTACTTGGGGCAGCTGCTCTGTGGCAGGAGGCTGATTCCTAAGCCACTGTCCTGGTATGTAGCAGGTGGTGAGGAATTTGTCCCTCCCTCAAAGACTCACAATTCTGTGTCTGACTGCCCTAGAATTCACTCAAGTTCCCTTCAAGAAAGTTATATCACAGGCTCAGGCAGCAGACTCCTCTGCAAGGCATGAACTTAGCCAGTGTGTGGGGGTGGGGGGTAGGAGGGACAGCAACAGGGACTCTGGCGAGTGGGGCTAGTGCAATCCTCCAGTCTACTGCAATTTGGATGAAAGTGCTTGACCCAAATGATGAGATGTTGCGGAAGGACTCACTGTAAAGATGCTCAGAGCTGTCCCTTCAGAACTCTCTATAGAGCCACATAAACCAGTCTATCCTCACATGACTCTAGTCTGCTCCAATCCACCTTCCCTCTAAGGAAGCCTAGGATGTGTGCCTGCAAATGAAACTTTGTGCACTGTCTCTTTAAAATGGCACATGTTTTTTTTAGCAGACTCCTCTCTCTCCCTAGAAGATAGAATCTCTGATGATTTTCATGGCCAGATGTTATGTGGTCAACTCTTCCCAGCTTTGGTACTCTGGGCTGGAGAGCCAGACATGTGGTTGAGAATCCTGACTCCTAAGGAGGAACCTTGGTAACTGAGTGAATTATCCCTCTAGGTTTTTAGCTGCTGCACATGAGTATGAGGCCAGCCCTTTGCACACCTGTTCCCTTCTTGCCAGGCTCATTCTGCCTTCTTCTGTGAATCCTTGATTTGAGACTTATATTAAGCTAGTCTTTCAGTTGGTTATTCAGGTTGATTATTCTATATTTTAGTTGTGATTTCAGTTCAATTCTAGAAGGAGGTGAGTGTAACTTTCACCTACTCCACCATTATCTTCCAGTATCTTGTTTGTTTACTATTTGATAAAATTCAAACACTTAAGTGAAAAAATATAAAGGTAATTTTCATCTTACCCCAGCCTAAGTTTCTAATTCTGTTTATGTATAATTTTCATACTAATTTCTCAAGATTCATCTGAAATCACTTCTATACTAATAAATTTTGCTTGGCTCCACAAGCTATATTCTGTGACTCTCTCTAGTGTTTCTCATATTGTGAATAAGAACAATATTATAGTACTATATATTATATGCTAATTTATATACATACTTATTCTCCCTGATTTCAGGGACCATCAATGGAACAGTGAGACTGAAAATATATTTACCTTCCTCTTACTTCTAGGCTACTACTTATTGTCTAACAACTTAATAAAAGTTTTCTGGTTATGATCAGCTTGATAGGAAAAAGCTATTTCATAAAGTGGGCTCAGATCAAGTTTTAGAGGATTAAAGATTGAGATATAAGGAATAGGGAACTATTGCACTTAATATTGCCCACTTTCAGTTCTGTCTCTTTTCAGAGTAATGTATATAGAGTCTGCAGAGCTGTGAGAAGTAGTTTAAATATTAAATCAATCCATAAAATAGATACTTTATGCACAAATTTGATATTTTAAACTATCAATTGATATCCCACTAATATTTTATTTTGAAGACTTTCAATTAGACTTCAAATCTTCAAATCAGAACTTATGTTTAATATGAATTTGGAACATGAAATCTTAAAGATAAAATACTTTAAAAAATATTTCCTTGTAAAAGATCTCCCCATAAGGAACTGAAAGTAAAGAGCCTAACCTTAAATCTCATGATGGGGTATATTCTATCATTGAATCTGTTCAACTAATTCCTCTTCCAGAAATAAAATTGGGAACAGCCAACAAAAAATCAATTCACCATGTCTGAGGCTGCCAGTTCCAGAATGAGCAAGAGCAGACATAATATGATTATGAAGACTTAGAGCATTCAGGACATCCTGCTGAATCCCACATAAACTGAGAGCCAGAGGGAAATGTTGTTAGATGGCCTATTTACTGGGATTTACAAGGATCTAGCTTTCTGGTATTTGTTTCTGTGGTGAGGTGGATCCAATGTCTAGAAATCAGGCTTTCGTAATTAGAAATTCTGCCAACATTTTAGCTCATTACCTCTAAACAAGACTTCAATAATTATAACATTAATATTGTTGGGCACTTAGTACATTAAAGCATTTGCCACTGTTCTGAAGATTTTCCTGCAAAACAAAATTAAACAAACAACTGTCTGAAATCATCCCTTTTTAGATAAAATTGAAGCATGAAAAGAAATGCTTTTCATCATGTTATGCAATGCATTCATGCAAGAAGATATCCAGCAGGATTAATTTACTGCTGTTTATAGTGGCACTCAATAATATACTTTAAAAAAAAAGAACAAAAAATGACAAAAATTTTCCCATAAGTCATGAATACTAATATCTAAATATTTTAAATATGTAGCTACTGAATAACATTTATACACACACACACACACACACACACACACACACACACACACATACATATATTAGTGCATACATACCCAGAATTGTAGAAATATATAATTCTATTAAATCAAGAACCTGAAATTTATCCTCTACATGTGAATAACAGAGCCAAATCTGGTAAACTGAAGTCTATTTATGCAGTTTCTATGTGTCAAAGAACTTCATCTTGAATAATGTATCTCAGCTTTATGAAACACCATTAGGCTGTGCGTCAAGAAAAAAATAAATCTATTACATTTTTCTGAATATGATATAAAATGTGGAGGATTTCAGTCTGCCTTTCTTCCTATGGCATTTATTAGTCACAAATGTTAGTAGCAAATACTGCAAAGTTGCACATCAATGGGAATATTCCTTAGTAGATACAGGTTTCCTTAGTAACTCAGGAAGGATTTAACTTTTGCCATGCAGAGAATACACAAGAGCAAGAAACACAGGAGTAACACCAGACCATTGACTAACAGCCTTACATCTAATGACCAGAGGCTTGAAAACTTGCCTTACAGCAGAAAATGTTTTCTCACCTCTTAATAAACTTGAATATTAAGTTGGTGAAATAATTATCCAAAATAATATATTTGTATAATGAAAGTGAATAAGATACTACATAAGCTTTTTAGGCATATGAGAGATGGCTGAATTATTTTTAGTATGATGTACTAAAAAATAGGCTTCTTAGTCTATTGATGATTATTATTTTCATTACTTATAGTCCTGGAGTTCTCAATATCTTTTTTGTTTTCTAGGCACAATACAACTTTAACATAGAAAAATGTCTGCCACCTGTTTTGTCTAAGGATGAGTTTGCCATATAAATATACTGATTAAGCTTTTTCTCATGTTTCCTGTACTAAAAAGTAAAAAATGTTTAACTGTTTTTGACTTTTAGCAGAAAAACAAGGGGAAATAACTTTGTTTTTTCTTACCAAGTAAGTAAAATGCAAAAAAAATGCCCTTTATTTTGCAATCACTAAACATTTAGTCACCTCTTAAGAACTATTCTTCCATATCTTCCTGGGGACAGCCACCTGAAATTGTGCTGTAAAATCATTTATTCTCACTTAAAGTGACTCATAATAGCTCCCAACCATGCAATAATAAAGGATGTTACTAACAGAAAGATTCTGTCTCACAATTCACAATTTCTTGGTTTCTATGTTAGTATTAGCAAAAGGTGCAATTACATCTGAAAAAAAGGAAGATTTAAATATTTTATAAAGATTAATAGTTTTAAGAATCAGATTATTGAAAAAATTATATATACTAAAATGTGTCATTCTAGAAATAGTTCTGAGTTTTCACAAATACTTACAATTATATCATATTAAAATCAAGATAGGTGACACTCCATAATCACCAAAAAAATTCTACTCTATCCTCTTTAAAATCAATTCCTTCTCATACACTCTGCTGCTAACAACCATATTTATTGTCCATATCATATCAGATTTTTCTGAATATCATATAAAATGTGGAGGTTTTTCAGTTTGACTGTCTTCCTGTAGCATAATGCAATTGAAATACTAATGAATACTAATATATAAAGATTATATTTAGTTTCCCTAAACATAATATGCTGCTATATGTGTTGATTCAATTATTTTTGTTTTATTGCTGAGTAATCAAAAGTAGTGTGTAAGTTCACCATGGTTTGTTCATCCATTAATCAGTTGAAGGGCATTTAGCCAGTCCAATTTTGGATGACTATAAAGTTGTTATAAACATTTGCATACAAGTTTATGTGCATATATTTTAATTTTTATTAATCAACTGGGTGTTGAATTGCTGTTTCATATGCTCAGTATTAACTTAATTAGAAACTTACAAACTGGTTTCCAAAGTACTGTAACATGTTTCAATCCCACTGGCAATGTATGAAAATTACGATACTTTAATATATGGTATTGTTATCTGTAGGCTGCCCTCTGTGTCCCCTTCCAGGCCATTCTCCCTCTGTCTTGCCATGGAAAAGTCAAACTTGTCTTCGGCAAAGCTAGGATTAAAGCCAGTGCCCAGAGTTTACACTCCATATTAAAGTCCAGTCCAGTCCAATATCTGGCTAGCTTAGATTGTGTTCCTAGTTGCAGTTCTAGTTGAGTTCATTGCATAAGGGTTCTGCATGGCCATGGGCCATAAAGCTGTTTAATGCCACATGACTATGGAGATGATGGGTGATTGTGTGTCATGGAGCAAGGGAGTGTACGAGAGCAGAAACAAAACAAGAGAGCAACACAAGAGAGGAGAAGTTTATTTGTCTGGGAATTTTAACCATCAAAGATTATGTGTGCTTGTAGTGACTCCCCTCTTCTAGGCAATTATCTTTACCCCAACTTAGACTGACAGACAAGCACCTTCTATGGTCACCCTGACTTCAAGCAAGACTTTCCAACACATTGTAGATCTGGCCCTGGGTGGCATTGCTTAGTGGGTAGAGCAATGGCCAGCACACCAAAAGATAGCTATTTCTATTCTTGGTCAAGGGAACATACCTGAGTTTGATCCCCAGTTGGGGGGCATGTGAGAGGCAATCAATTAATGTGTCTCCCTCACATTGATAACTCTCTCTCTCCTCTTCTTCACCCTCTCTCCTTCCTTCCCTTCCACTCTCTCTGAAAATCAATGGAAAATATCCTCTAGTGAGGATTAACAAAACAAAACAAAACAGAACAAAACATTATAGATCTAGGGACCTGGCTCTATGATAAAATATGGATGTTTAGAACATTTATGTGTTCATCTTTTCAAGAAATGTATGCCTACTCTTTGGCATTCTGATTGGAGGAGGATAGTAGAACTCAAATTCAAAACTGGGAGTATCATTTAGCTTTTTAATTCCCATCATTAATGCATGGTCACCATGCTGACTATGCTAACACCTAGATATTGAAGTGCTGTACTGGAGCATATGAAGTGACATGGTGGAGTCCCCACAACTAGGTGGACTTTTCCTAGGGAATGAGAAAGTGAATGAGCACAATCAAGTTACTGCTCCAAAGACAGATAGATAACCACTTGTGCCTTTGAACATTCACAATACTGGGACCATGCTGTTTCATGGTTCAACAGCTTGATAGTGGGAATTGTTTGTTATATTTGGTTTAGAAGATTTACTGTACTTCTTTTCCGCTAACCTCCTTACACATAGCCAAAAATTATATAGATAAAAACCCAGACATCAGGACATGGTAGCTCTGAAGCTGTGCTGCATCAGTAACCGACTACTGCTCCCCAATCTTGGCTGATGTCCCCACCCTTACCACAATGGCCTGGATATGAGAAAGGAGAGCATGGCTGTGACTTATAGCAAAGCTGAAGTGGGAGATTTTACCTTTTCAAATGTAATGCTGAGAAGTAGTATACCATTTAACTCCAACCTTTCTTTTAACTAGTCAATCTTTATTATCATTTATACTATATAATATAGGATTTGCTTATCCTATATAATAAAAAGAAATATGTAAATTCACCATACTTCTGTGACAACCTAACTCTGTTACCCTAACTTCCATTCTCCTTCCCTGCACTCTATACACAAAGAATAAATAGATGTTTTGAACTAAAGACCTTGCATATAGAAAAGTCTGTCAGGAAAATTACTGTTAGGGTGAGCAAAAACAGAAATACAGAGCAGTAAAGGAAAAAGATTTAGGATTGATGGAGGCTTCTAAATGTAAACATAGGTAATTTGAATGATTCATTTGTAATTGATATCTTGAATATGTAGAAGAAAGGGGCAAACATTGTGGATATAAATTCATTAAGAAGACAAGAAAAGATAGGGTACAGAGAAAGTGAGAAGGCATTGGCTTTTACTATGAAGATGGAGGGAAGATTTTCTCTCCCTAAAAGTAGAGGGTGGAAATAAAGCCTGAAGCATATGGCTGTAAACTCTAGAGTTGCAGTTAAGAAATGAGAGAGTTCCCATCTGGTGGCTTCTATTTTTTCCAATGAATTCTGTGGAAATATCATCAGCTGAACATGTGTATTAGGGATGTTAGAAATAACTGATATTTGAGAAAAAAAAAACCTACATATGACAGTTTTAGGGAATGTAGGGAAATAAGTTAGACAAGGTTGAATTCTCTATCTTTTAAATAGTTTTGAGAAAATGCTTAGCACTGGTTCATTCTTTTTAGAAAAGTTCAAGTTATAGCACTTGGGAATACAAACTTTTAATATGGGTCTACTTGAAGAGAAATAAAATATCGGATATTCTTATGGGAAATTTGGACTAGAAAAGTGTGGTGTTCCCCTGGGCAGTATGGTTTTCCGGGACTCTTTGTCATTGGAGTCAAAGAATGAAACCATGGATAGAAGATGGTGCTGTAAAGGTGAAAATTTATTAGAAACTAGAGCCATAGTGCATGAAGATTCATGCATGGGAGTGGGTCCCTCAGCCTGACTTGCACCTTCTCCAAACTGGGAGCCCTCTCAAATCTGGAAGTTTCTCTCTGTCTTTGCAATCATATGAGCAAATTGTCTGAGACTCCAATCCAGGTGATTTGTTGCTCACAGAATAATAAAGATATATTTTTTTTGCTTCATTGGTGGAGATTTCCTGGAAGTTTTAGGATATCTTCCCTTTAATTTTTCCTAGACACTCTGATTTTACTTATGTCTTTCACCTTTGCTTTCCCTCCATCCCCCATGGCAGCAGTAACTTGCTCCAGGTTCACTTTGCTCTAGTGTCTAGGAGCTCTATTTTCCACCAAAACTACTATTATCAGAATTCTTGGTGCTCCCCACACTCTTGGTTTTTCCTTCCTACTCTGTCTCCATCCCATGGCCTCCTGCTCTGCCAAGTACTCCAAGCTGCCAGCTCTTCCTTTCTGCTATCCATCTGACAGCTTGGGGAGCCAAGTTCCCCAAGCCACTCCACTATCTGCTGGCTCCCCTAACCCACCAGCTCTCCCACTCTGCTCTCTGCCAGTTGTCCCACTCTGCTCTCCACCCAGCAGCTTGTGGGGGGCAACCAAGTGAGCCATGCCCTCCCAAGCACCAGCTCTCATGCTCTTCTCTCCACCTGGTGCCTATGTATGCAAATTAACCTGCCATCTTTGTCAGGTTAATTTGCATACTCACTCCTGATTGGCTGGTGGTTGTCACAGAAATATGGTCAATTTACATGTTTCTCTTTTATTACATAGGATAAGCAAAGACTTCTATGTGGAGAGGGAAAAAGAATCCCAACAAGTCGCTTTTCCCATGGATTATAAAGGCTGCAGTTTTTTGTACCCAGATATCCCCTCGGATTGTCACTATTCCCCTTTAATTTGATCACTATAGCAACTCCTGAGCTCAAGTTTCAGGTGAAATATGTGAGGTTCCTTCTTCTCCCTTATTGTTCTTCTTTTTCCTCTGGGTTTCTCTTCCTTCCTCTCTGAATGAAGAGCTTCCTTCCCTTTATTCTGTGAATATGTACCTTTTGCTACTCCCAGCTCCCTTGTCTTATGAAAATGTAACTTCTGCTGTTTCCAGCTCCCTTGTTTTATGGAAATGTACCCTTTGCAGCTCTGTAGTCCTGTTCTTTTTCCATGGACCCTTTAATTTATAAATTTCCTAAACCTTTTTATTTCACCCTAAAAACACCTTTCAATACAGTGTGGTAGTCTGGATAAGAAGACAAAATATGTCACTAGGTTCTATTATTTACTGGCTATACACTTTGGACTATTATATAAACCTTAAGTAAAAATTCTCTTTGGACAATTACATAACCCCCAAAATTTCCCACATGTAAATTTAAAGTGATAATAAACCTTTAGAGTTTATATATGCAAAGACTTAATATATGTGAAACATTTAGCATAAAACCTGGTCTAGCTGAATCTAAAATTCTCAAAAAAAAAAAAAAATGGAACCCCCCCAAAAAAACAAACAAACAACAAAACTGGTCCATATTTAGATTTCACCAATGGTATTTGTGAGGGTGATAATATAAGTATCATTAATATTTTCAGAACTACTTGATTAAGATAGCAAAAAAAAGAACAATATATCATCATATGTATCCCAGTTAATTCTTCATGCAAATCCTTACTATATTATATGCTTACTTCCTTCTTTCTAGACATGCCCTATTATTTCAGTCTGTTATATCCCAACTAGGCTGAACTATTTATAGTATTCCAGTATTACAAAAATATCATAAAACATTGCATATATGTACTTTTATACAAGATTTTTTATATAGAAACATAACTAGAAATTCCAGTAACCCTACCAACACACACACAGACACACACACCAGACACACACACACACACACACACACACACACACAAACACATGCACACATTTACACCAATCTTCTTTTAGCAAAGGCGTACTTATTCTTTAAAATTCAACTCATTCAACTTTCCCAAAAGCCTTTGCTAAATACATGTTAGTTTTCATAACTTTATCAATTCCTGAGACATATAGTGAATCATACAATATTTTATGTGAGATTCCAATCAAGAGTAAGCTCACTAAGAAAATGGTGAGCTTCTTTTATACATTCAATACTTTACACAACTACTGACAAAAAAGGGTACTCCCTATGTAGTTGCCTGATTAATGCATGGAATCTCTAAAAGCAGAGAAAACTTGATGCATTTTAAGCAAGACTTCAGATATAGGACATTTTGTACAAGAACAGTTTGGGAATGAAAGGGCTAAAGTATTTACAAGTGGTGAAAAGCCTATCAACTGCAACATTAACCATAACAATGGCAGTAGCAGGACCCCAAAATTTGTAATAAAGGAGAACTAGCAATTTCAAAGGAGAATAAACTACATAACATAGGGCAAATCAGTGCATAGGGAAAGCATATAACAGAGAAACTTTCCAGGAATTAAAAGCTTCAGATCCCCAAATTCTTACCACCCAAGTCAAATAAATGATGAAACAATCCAGAGCTCACTTTGGAGAAAAAGTGACTAGGGTATCAACTCTACCTTCAATCATAGGAAAAGTCCTAAGAAAGGTCCATAAAAAAACTAACTTGGTACTCTGTGTTACTTCTTATTTTGCTCTAATTTTGTATGCTATTTGAAAATTCTACTTTATGTCTAGCACTTCATCTTTGTGCCTTTTTGGGATTTCAGAGGTTTGCTTTTATGTGCTTATTTAATTACTTGAGGGACAATGAGTGAAACTTCATGCACCGGAAGAGACCCTGGCCTGCCCCCTCTCAAAGTCCTCAAAGTCCAGGAACCCTCAGGGGAGGGAGGTGACCTGGTGATCAGGGGAAGGTCATGCCCCCATTACACCTATGCTGCTGCCACTGTTGGCAGCGCAAGCCTCAGTCAGCCCTGGTCACCTGAGCCTTGGGTGGCCCTGGACGACTGAGCAGCCACCATTGAGGTTTGCCTGTGCCTCAGGCTGGCCTTGGGCAGCTGGGAAGCTGCCCTCTGAGGCTTGTTTGCACCTTGTGCCAGACCTAGGAAGCTGGGGAGCTGAGAGGACTATCATAATCCAGAGGCAGGCACTCCAGCAGGACTGAGGGGACTGGATGCCACCATCTTGTGGCTGTGGGCACTGTCATTTTTGAGGGTGTTGTCAAGTAACATATTCCCTCCTTATGGGCTGCTGGTGCCGCCATCTTAGTAATGACATGAGGGTCAATGAGCATATTCCTTCTTTATTAGTTAGGATTTTATGCTAGATTTTAGTGATAAATGTTAGGTGTACAGCTACCCTATGTGTGGTAAATAGATTTCCTTATATTAACAAAAAATTTTGCCTAAAATCAGTCAATAATTTTGTCTCCCACTCCAACAAAATGCATTATCCTTTTAATGATCCACTACAATGTGTTTCTAACAAGCAAAATAAGTATTTACAAATATATAAAGAAAGACAAAGATAAAACAAGTAGATAAAAAGCTTTTTTATCAACAATATAGTAAGTTTATATTATTTTGGTTGGTATCATTTGATTTTGTGGAGCAAAAAGAGATCCAATTTATTAAAAGTACTGTTTAAGTCAGCACCTGATAAAACAACAAACTCCTTTCCATTGTTAATGTATAGTTTCCCCTCTTTTAAATTTGTCTAATGTGACTTGCTATAAGCATTTTTTAGCATTATTTAAACCTTTCTCATGACTTACCGACATTTTCTTATCCTTAATTTGAATTAAAACTTCACTAACTTAGGTTTACTTAGATATACAAGAGGGCATCACAAGACAATCATTGGTGAATTAATTGATTCTCAGATAAAATTTGTGCTGAACAAGTTCCATTCTTCCAGGTTTCTAGATGTTACATTGGTAGTATTGCAGAACTTCCTATTCCTAGGAGAAGATAGTCATGATGCCCTGTTAGAAGAGGGACTGCTATCAGTCCTTAAATATTATTAAAGGAAGAAAAGTGGAAAGAAATATTTCAAATAACCATCTTTTAAAATAATTATTGTACATAAGCTCAGGTTAACTAAATTTTTCATTTATGAGCATCATAAATTTATTTATTCCCAACTTTTCAACTCCATTTGAAAAACGTAATATTGCAAATATTTAAGGGCTTTCGCAACATCAAGCCTGTTACATATCATCTAATGTGTTTTTTTTTTAATATATTTTATTGGTTTTCCACAGAGAGGAAGGGAGAGGGATAGAAAGTTAGAAACATCGATGAGAGAGAGACATCAATCAGCCGCCTCCTGCACACTGCACACTGGGGACGTGCCTGCAACCAACGTACATGCCCTTGACCGGAATCGAACCTGGGACCTTTCAGTCCGCAGGCCGACGCTCTACCCACTGAGCCAAACCGGTTTGGCATCTAATGTGTTTTTATGTGCCAAGAAAATGCTTTCAGGAAAAAATAATTCTTTCCTATTGATCAATAAAATTATGTGGCTTTGAATTCTTTTTTCTATACTTGGTTGATAAGTCATGGTAAATAATTAAAAATCATTTTATGCATCTGGTCTCCAAATTGCTTCATCCAGTAGTTATGTATTGTTTTGTAGTCCAGAATCTGTGCAGATTATAAATCAAACTGAAATAATTTATTTGGGAAAAGTATATAATTTAACTATAAACATTGAACAAATATACTAGAAGGAAATGTTCTTTATGAGTTTCAGATAACATTTTCTTTTTTTCTGATGAGTAAAAAACGTACTGCCTTTACACATATATAAACAGACACACACACAGTATTCAGTGTCTACACATTTTGTTAGTGAACTCAGATTGCCAGGGAGTACTACTTTTAGGAATAGTTAAATAGCTAACATTTAACATCTTCATCTTCTATCTTTCAGGTTTTTCATGAGTATGGACTCCTTAATCCTCAGAATAAAGTGCTCATTAAATATCAATTTACTAGATGAGAAAGCTGAAGTTTCAGAGATATGCTGAGGTTTCACAGAATGTCAATATAAGTTTGTCTGAGTTTAGAGCAAATTCTAAGAAAACCCATTTTTAAAGGCTTCTATGACACAGTTTTTAGTTTAACTCATAATTTCAAATCATACCTTGTTTCTATAATAGTGGTTCCTTTGTGGGTTGTTTGTTCAGATTCTTTCTCTAGGGCCCTGCCTTGGTTTCCTGAGTTGTAGCAATAGATAAGCTGATTCATGTTGCAGAGGCCAAATGTTATAGAGGCCTAACATGAAGTGCAAATAAAATTGAGATGATTGAACTAAGATTAATCAGGTGGCCAGACATATTTAAATCTTCCATTGAGTCCCAAGCACAAATCTGGCTTAAATTATTCATAGTGAAATACAATTGCATGGGATAACACTTGTGTATAGAAACCTTTTAATATGATTCCTCCTGTCATTTCATTAGTTAATTCCGATTTTATGTATATGTTTATGTTTGTATAGCTTTTTAGAAGAAACATAAAAGGACTAAGCCTACACTACCGAACTTAAAACTTTTCAATTTGGAGTTGTGTTCCATGCAATAGAATGTCTGCATGAAATGTCAAGAAGGACAAATAGGTGAAAGTCTCTGCTCTGGTTTCTCCTACTAATTGATGGTGCATTAGCCTACAATAATAAGAGAGAATAGTCAGTAATTTGTGACTGTATCTCACCCCTATTTAGGCCTAGACTGAGACATTGCCCAGCTTCCCTGGTGTGACAGACTCCATGAATTAATAAAATCTCATAATTTTCCCCTATTAAGATTTTCTCTCTCCTTTAATTGCCCAGAGGAGCTATTTCTTCTAGAATGATGGTTCTTAATGACATTAGTTTTCTCCACCTTCACAATTCCTAAGTGATCTCATTTAAGTTCATGATTTAAATTCTTCTAGTTTCCAGAATAGGTCTACTTACTGAGTTTTGAAATATATAACCATAATTCATGGACCCAATTTGATATACATGTTCTCTAAAAATTCAACAAAACTCATACTTTGTTTTTTAACTTCTAGGATTTTTTTTTAGTGTAGAACAGTTTTTTATAAGAACCTCCTTAAAAATTATAACAAATAATGACTAAGAAGATTAGCATATCATTAATCTCTCTGAATTATTACCTAATCTAGCTGTCCTTTATAAATTATTTATCCATTATTTTAAAGAAAATTATTTAAGGTTGTTATTTAAAGTGATTATTCATTCTGTGACAAAGGAACTGCTGAAAATGTTCATTTTAATTTTAATAAAAAGCAATAGTTATTTTTTAATGAACTTATTGAAGAGACCTAAACACAAAAACAGCTACACTGACTTAAAGTAGAAGCTATACCTTCTTATGGTAATTGATTAGACTCATTAAAAAGTAAAGATTGAATATTGATGGCTATAAAGTTTCAGTTATGCTAGAAAAATAAGTTCTAGAGATTTGCTATATAACATCGTTCCAATAGTTGATACATTTCAAAATTGGTTAAGACAATGGATTGCATATTGAGTGCTTTTATCACAAATGATAGATAGAGAGACAAAGAAGAAAACTTGGGCAGGTGTTGCATATGTATATTGCCTTGATTGTAGTAACAATATGACAGCTGTTTGCATATGTCTAGACTCATTGATTATGCACATTAAATATATGCAATTTTATATCAGTTATAACTCAATGAAGCTGTTAAAATAATGGATATATAAGAAAATGGAGTAGGAAGCACCAAGAATCTGACTTTTTACCAATAGAAAAACTGCACTGGCAGAATTTATCTGATGTAACTCTTGTAAAGCTCTGAATCTATTGAAGGTTTGTAACTTCCAGAGGGAAGATTGAGCTCGTAAATTATGATTAATTTGTCAATTTTAGCTCATCACAGAAGCTGCTACTCTCTACCCTCTTACCCCATGTCAGGCAGCCATGTATACATTCTAGTAGCACATTATATGAAACTAGTATGAGCCAGTGTTGTCAAAAAGGATTCTGATTTAAGAATAGTATGGATCTGTGCTTTGATTAATTACTGATTACTGTTTCTGACCTCAGAGATACAGCCAAAGAGGTAGGCAGCCATTGTTTTTGCACCTCTCCTAAAGATTGCAAGCATGCATCCCATCCCCAGCTAATTAGTACCTTTCATTTTTATCTTTTTTGTTTGAATGTGAGAGCCAAACATTAAGAATTAGAACATTTAAAAGCAACTGCATACATGGAAGAAAATAAATAAGAAAATAAAAAAAAGAAAAACAAAAGTCACAATGTATGCCCAGAGAAAGGCATATGCTCAGAAAAGCTTGGAATTACTCTAAGTTTAGATCTCAGAATGATTATTTCAAAATAAAAGGGCCTATGTCAATCCAAAGTCATACTTTATAATAGACAAACATGTAAATTGACAGTACCTCTGCAATGCCACAAGTCAATCAGGAATGATATGCAAATTAACCCAACAAAGATGGTGGTTAATTTGCCTACACAGGTGCTAAGTTTCAGGATCTGGATACTTACATCCTCTGATCACAATGACACAGGCGTTCTGCCCCACCCCAGCTCTCTCAGGGCCTCTAGGTACCTTGGGAAGGTGGGGCCAGAGAAGAAAGAGGTGGTTCCCAGAGTCAAAAGAGGTGGTTTCAAAGCTTGAGTGGAAAGGGGCTGGGCCAGAGTGGAAAGGCGATGCTGGCAGCCTATTCTAGTATGAATTTTCATGCATCGGGCTTCAGGTACTCAATAAAAACAATAGACAGCCAAAATCAGTTTTGCTTAGTGGATAGAGTGTCAGCTTGCAGACTAAAATGTCCCAGGTTTGATTCTGGTCAAGGGCACATACCTTGGTTGCAGGCAGATCCCTAGTGGGAGGTGTACAGGAGGCAGATGATCGATTTTTCTCTCTCATCGGTATTTCTAACTCACTCTCTCCATTCCTCTCTATAAAAAAAATCAATAAAATATATTTAAAAAAACACAATAATCAAAATGACTAAAAAGCCACCAGAAAAGTGAGAGAATCAGATTTCCACTGTTATCACAGCTTTAAGCATAAATATTCAGGTTTCAACAAAAACAATAAAATCACAAAGCATAAAAGGAATCAAATATATAGAACATTCAGAGAAAATAAACTAAATTGATAATAACTTGTCCTGAAAAAGACTTGATGATGGATCTACTAGACAAAGACTTTAAAACAATGGTCTTAAAAGCATATAAAAAAAGTGGATATATAAGTAAATCATTTTTTAAATATACAATAAAGAGAGAAAAAAAACAACCTAAAAAACAAATGGAAATTCTAGAGCTGAAAAATACAGTTACTTTTTTTTTTAATCACTAGAGAGTCAAAGGCATATTTTAGTTGGAAATATAAAGAATAAGTAAACTTTCACCAGATGTGGGAAGTTTTCAGTCATTATTTTTTTAAATAGGTTTTCAGTATCTTGCTCTCTCTCTTCTTCTGGCACCCCCACAATTCTGATGTTGGTACATTTGAAGCTGTCCCAGAGGCTCCTTACATTACCTTCACATTTTTGGATTCTTTTCTCTTCTTGCTTTTCCAGTTGAGTGTTTTCTGATTGTTTATATTTCAATTTTTTTACTTGATTCTTGCCTTCCTCTAGTCTGCTGTTAGGTCTCTGTATAATATTTTTTATTTCAGTCAGTGTATGTTTAATTTCTAGTTGGTGAAAGAAATAGACTTACAAGTCCAGGAAGCACACAGAACCCCATATAAAAGGAATCCAAAGAGGACTAAACCAAGACAAATCATAATTAAAATACCAAGAGCAAAAGACAAAGAGAGAATATTAAAAGCAGCAAGAGAAAAACAGTTTATTACCTACAAGGGAGCACCCATACCACTGTCAGCTGATTTCTCAACAGAAACAATGCATTCCAGATGGGAGTGGCAAGAAATATTCAACATGATGAACAGCAAGAACCTACAACCAAGAATACTCTATCCAGCAAAGCTATCAATCAGAATTGAAAGGCAGATAAAGAGCTTCACAGATAAGAAAAAGCTAAAGGAGCTCATCAACTCCAATCCAGTATTATATGAAATGCTGAAAGGTACTTTTCAAGAAGAAGAAGAAGAAAAAGATGAAAGACAAAAAATTATGAACAACAAATATATATCTATCAACAAGTGAATCTAAAAATTAAGTGAATTAAAAATTTGATGAACAGAATAAACTGGTAAATAGAATCAGGAGGACAGAAAGGGAATGGACTGATAATTCTCAGGGGGAAAGAGGTGAGGGGTGTACAGGGAGAGACTGGACAAAAATCATACATCTATGGATGAGGTCAACAAGAGGGAGGTAAGAGTAGAGGGAGGGGTCGGAGCCGGGTGGAGGGGAGCTATGGAAGGGAAAAAAAGAGAAACAAATGTAATAATCTGAATAATAAAAATTTAATAAAAAAGAATAGGTAAATTTGAAGGTAGGACAATGGATATTATTGAGTCTAAAGGATGGAAAAAATATTGAAAAAAATTAACAGAAATTTATGGATATATGGAATACCATCAAGCAGAGCAACATAGAAATCAGTGAACTCTCAGAAGGAGATAGAGATAGAGAAAAGGCAAAAATTATTTTAAGAAGTAATGTCAAAAAAATTCCAAAACTTGTTAAAGGCCATTAATGTTAATATCAAAGAAGTAAAAAAAAATGTATCTATAATAATAAATAAATAAAAGAAAATTAAAAATACTCAAGATACATTCATCCCACTCTAGGATACAGTATAATCAAATTTTCAAAAGACAAAGAATTATAAAAGCCCATCACAAACAAAGGCTCTTCCATAAGTATATAAGCAAATTTCTCATCAGAAACTTTGGAAACAAATGGCTGTAAGCCAACATGTTCAAAGTGTTAAAATAAAAAAAGAATGTCAATCAATAATCCCATGTCTATCAAAACTTTCCTTCAAAAATAAAGTAGGAATTGGAATATTCCCAGGTAAACGAAAGCTGAGGAATTTTGTAATAATTAAACCTGCCATGCAGGAGATTTTTAAGGAAGTATCAGAGTTTGAAATAAAAAGACACTAGAGAGCAACTTGAAGCTATATGAAGAAGTAAAGATCTCACTAAAAGTAAATACATGGGCAATTACAAAATGTATATTATTCTAGCAATGGATTTCAACTCTACTTTTTTTTGTTTTCTACATGATTGAAAAACATTAAAAGGTAATCATTAAGCAAAAAGCTAATATTAGAGTCCTAGCCAATATGACTCAGTGGATAAAACATTGGCCTATGGAATGAAGAGTCCTAGGTTTAATTCTGGGTCAAAGGCACATGCTTGGGTTGTGGGCTCAATTCTCACAGTTCATCAATGGTTCTCTCTTATCATTGTTGCTTCTATCTCTCTCGCCTTCTCCCTTTCTCTCTGAAATCAATATATATATATATATATATATATATATATTTATATATATATATATATATAAAGATATAAATATATATAATTAGAGGGGAAAATAACACATGAATAGTCAGATCTGTCCCAAGGCCAGACTGGTAATACAGCTAAACTGTAGAACACTCAACTGTAATTACTGAGGTCAAGATGAGGAAGTGATTTAGGTCAAGGAAGAATAGAAAACATCTGGAGACCAGAAGAAAGGGCGAGGTCACGAGCGGACCTGACCCAATTCCCAGGGCTAGCAGGCTGACAGACTGGCAGACCAAGAATAAGGAGGGAGTGCTTGACTATAGGAGGATCTGTTTCCTCAGAATATAGAAGCTTAGGAACCCAGACTGGGCTCCACAGGCCACAGCACAGAGAGGAGACCCACAGCCCATGTAACATATAGATGACAAAGGCAACAGGGCTTATAGAGCAGAGCCAGAGAGAAAACTGAAGTTTTGTTTCATTTATTTAGGTTTTTTTTTTAATCTAAACCCAGAGCACAGGAGTTTTCATTCTCAGCTACTCACCCAAGGTACAGAAAGGGAAGTGAAGATTTCTGATGCCTGAGGAGAGGCTGGGAGGTGGGAGGGGCACTAGAGGGAGATGTGAGAAGCAACGTCCAGACGTTCTGCATTTGGTTGTTCATACATGCCCAAACAGAAACTGCAATTTCTTCTAAAAGGACATAGCAGCTCTCAGTAGTCACAGGGCAGGTAAACAATAACAACAACAACAACAACCAAAGGACTTGCCCTTAGATGATATAGGATCTCTGACCCTCAGGAGCCCTGCCTGCCACACTCTGCATTTTTACCTTTTTAGAGAACACAAAAGCAGAGATAACACCTACAGGTTTTGAACAGTTTCAAGGAGCATCAGTGACTAGATTGGGGGAAGGGTTGTTTGCCCCACTAATCCTGGAACTAGACTGGTACTTTCCCCATATGGGAGAGCTAATAGAAACTCCAGGTTTCTAGCCAATCACACTGGATTGCATATAAGGATCTCTGCCCAGATGAGAGCAGAGTCATCATGTGGAACACTTGCAGAGGAATAGCTCTAGGAAAGGGAAACATACCAGCCACATTCCCTCAATTCTGAACAGCAACTCCAGCTTCCAAAGCCCTTTCAAAAACTGACTTTTGAGTTATTAAAATTGACATATGGCTAGCAGGCAAAGGTTGGCAGGAGCAGACCCCAGAGAGCCAAGGAAAGTTTGCTGACCCAACCTTGGGCCCTAGAATGCTAACAAACCAGCATTAGAGGGCAGAATGGCCCCTCTTGATTGAAGCCAAATCCTATGCATATAGACAAAAACTGGCTCACATGGAGCTTCAAAAAGGTTGCTGAAAGCCAAAAGAGGACAGTTTGTGACAATAGTCAGCACTAAATATATCAGGAAAAGCCCAAAATTGTCATACAGAACAGTCAGCCATAGTCATCAGTCAAGTAGGATATAAATGGAGCTTCCATGGGCATGACATTCTGCTAAAAGAAATGCCATTTCTCCTTTCTTCTTTTTCTTTTACTCTTCTCTTTATTCTATTATTTTTTAATTTTTTTCTCTTTCCTTTTTACTGCTTTTTTATCTTCTTCATCTTCTTTATATAGCTACTTTATTTATTTATTATTATTCTAGTCTCTATTGTTTCATTTATATATCTAATTTTCCTCTTCCCTTTTTCTACACAATTTTTTCAAATTATTTTCTTTCAGTGTTTTTCTTTCCCCCTCCAAAGTATTTCCCTAAATTTTTATTCTTATTTTATTTATTTGATCTCTGAACCAACATATTCCTTTTTCTCCACTATGTTATTTTTTGTCCATTTTGATTTTTTTGTTGTTAGTATGGTGTTTTATTGTTTGATGGGTTGTATTCTTATTTTTATCTTCATATTTTTCCCTTTTTTCTTGTATAATTATTGCTCTCTTTTTCTTCCTTAATTCTGTTTTCTTTTCTGTTTGCTTGTGTTATTGCTATGGGGGTCCTGTGTAGGTTTTAGTATTCTTTATTTTTATTTCTCATTTTATTGTGTTCTATTTTGCCTATTCTGTCAGCAGCTCAACAACAGTTCACAGGACATGGTTAGGGGTGAGCCACATAGACCGACACCTGAGAGGAGATTACTTCCATGAACAGAATAATAACATTCAAGACACAACTACAATAGAAGAACACAATTTAAGCAAGAGTCTTCCCCAGAGCACCCAAAGCAGGAGATCTAAGAGACTGTTTCACTGGGTCCCACAAAACAATTTCTACGTAAGACCAACCCACAAAATCCGGGAGGCATAGCAGTTTGATCTAATATATAGGAACAAAAACAAAGAAGCAGCAAAAAGGGGAAACAAAGAAACAAACTCCAAATGAAAGGAAATGAGAGATCACCAGAAAAGGAAATAAATGAAATGGAGATATGTGATTTGTTAGAAAAAGAATTCAGTGTAATGGTAGTAAGCATGCTCAAATAATTCAGTGAGAACTACAAGCAACTTAATGAAAATTATAAGGAAATTAATGAGAATATTAAGAGAATTAATGAGAGCTACAAACACTAAATGAGAGGATGAAACAATGATAAGAATCCATTAGAAATGGGAAATGACATTCTAAAATAAAGAACACCCTGGAAGGTCACTTTTCTAGTCAACAGTAGACTAGAAGAAGTTGAGGACTTATTTAAGTGAATTAGAATACAAGATAGAAAAAACACACCCATTTAGAACAGCAAATTAAATAAGAAAAGATTAAAAAGCAGAAATAAAGTTTGAGGGAGCTTTTGGACAACATAAAACTTAACAAAATTTGCATTATGGGGATACCAAAATATCAGAACCTGAAAAAGGAATAGAGACACTATTTGAAGAAATAATAGCAGAAAATTTATTTTACCTTGTAAAGAAAAAAGTCACTCAATTTCATGAAACATGGAGACTCTCAATTAAGATAAACCCCAAAAGATGCACACCGAGGCACATAAAATTTGAAATGGCAAACATTAAAGACAAAGAAAGAATCTTTAAGGCTATAAGTAATAGACATAATTTTTCCAAGATGTGAGCTCTCCTTATAATTTTAACTAATTTCTTAATAGAAACACTTCAGGCCAGAAGAGAGTGGCATGAAGTATAAAAAGTAATGAAACCAAGACTACTCTATCCAGCAAGCCAATCATTCAAAATAGAAGGTTAAATAAATAAACACCTTCACAGACAAAAAACAAAAAATAGAAACACAATAACAACAATAAAAACACACTAAAAGAATTTATTATCACTACACCAGCACCACAAGAAATGCCAAAGAACTAGATAAAGAAAAATTCAGATGTCAAGAGTAAGAATGGCAACAAATAATTACCTATCAATAATAACCTTAAATGTAAATGGTTTAAATGCTCCAATTGCAAGAAAATTACAATGGGTATGAAATATGACTCATATATATGCTCTCTACAAGATAATCACATCAGAATAAAAAGATTCACACCAAATGAAAGTGAAGGGATGTCAAAAATTTTCAGCCAAATAGAAATGAAAAAAAGAGCTGGGGTAACAATAATTATATCTAACAAAATAGACTTCAAAGTGAAAACCATAAAAGATAATGAAGGCCACCTCATAATACTAGATGGTATTGATATAAGAAGATATAATTCTTGTGAAATATATGCACTTAATACAGGAATATATACATACACACACACAAAAGTGGCCAGATTATTATGATCTCTGAATGCATAATAATCTGGCCACTTAGTGTATATATTATATAATAAAAGGCACATATGCAAATTGTCCCCTCGAGGAGGAGTTCAACCAGCAGGCAGGCTGGTCAACTGCCCATGTCCCCTCCCCCTGGCCAGGATGGCTGAACTCCACCCATGCACGAATTCACTCCACCTGTGCACCGGGCTTCTAATATATGTGTATATGTGTGTGTGTGTATGTGTGTGTGTATATATATATTGTATATATACACACACACACATATACACATATATTATACGTGTGTATATATATATATAATATATAATATAAATATTATATATTATATATATATATACACACACAAAAAAAATTCAGCCTAATGGAAATGAAAAAAAGAGCTGGGGTAACAATAATTATATCTAACAAAATAGACATACACACACATACATATACATAAACACACACACACACACATACATATACATAAACACACACACACACACACACACACATACACACACACACACTAGAGGCCTGGTGCATGAAATTTGTACACAGGGACAGGGGTGTCTCTCAGCCCAGCCTGTACCCTCTCCAATCTGGGACCTCTAGAGAGATGTCCGACTGCCCATTTAGGCCCAATCCAGGTAGGGCCTAAATGAGCAGTCAGACATTCCTCTCACAATCCAGAACTGCTGGCTCCCAACTGTTTTCCTGCCTGCCTTCCTGATTTCCCATAACCACTTCTGTCTGCCAGCCTGATCACTTCCTAATCACTCCTCTGGCAGCCTGATTGATGCCTAACTGCTCCCTTGCCAGCCTGTTTGCCCCTAATTTCCCACCCCTAAAGGCCTGGTCACCCTTAACTGCCTTCCCCTGCAGGCCTGGGTCTTCCCAACTTCTCTTCCATGCAGGCCCAGTCGTCCCCAACTTTCCTCCTTGGCCAGCCTTGTGACCCCTAACTGCACTCTCCTCCAGGCTTGATTGCACCCAATGGACCTCCCTTACTGGTGTGATTGACCACAACTACTCTCCCCTGAAGGCTGCTCACGCCCAAACGCCCTCCCTTGTAGGCTATCTTGTGGCAGCCATCTTGTGTCCACATGGGGGCAGGATCTTTTGACCACAATGGGGAGTCATCTTATGTGTTCACGTGATGGTCAATCTGTGTATTACTCTTTTATTCGATAGGATAGAGGCCTGGTGCACAGGTGGGGGCCAGCTGGTTTGCCCTGAAGGGTGTCTTGGATCAGGGTGAGGATTCCCTTGGGGTGTGGGGCAGCCTGGGTGAGGGGCCTGTGGTGATTTGCAGGCCAGCCATGCTCCCCCAGCAACCCAAGCTGAGGCCCTAGTATCTGGGATTTATTTATCTTCTACAATTGAAACTTTGAGCCTGGAGCAGAGCCAAGCCTCCTGCTCACTCCAGAGCAGCAACCATTTCAGTTGGGGCTTATCTATCTTCTCTAATTGAAACATTGTAGCATTGAGTGGAGACCTGGGCCAGCAAGAACAGGTGGAAAGCTTGGCTTCCTTCATTGCTAGGGAAACCCAAGCCTCCATTCTGCTCTACTTGGCTGCAGCCATCTTGGTTGGGTTTATTTGCATATCCACTCCTGATTGACCAGTGGGCATGGCTTGTGGGTGTGGCTTGTGAATAAAGCAGAAGTGTGGTCCATTTGCATATTACTCTTTTATTAGATAGGATTGAGAGGGCAAGTGTTCAGAAATCGTAATAATCTGGTCATTCAGTGTATACAATGGATTCTTTTTAAGGGAAAGATTGATAATAATTAAATCATAGTAGGGGATTCTAACACTCCATTGACATCACTGGATAAATCTTCTAGACAAAAAAATCAACAAGGAAGCTGAGATCCTAAATGATAAACTATATCAGATTCAATTAATTAATATTTAAAGAATATTTCACACCCAAGGTACAGAATATACATTCTTCTCAAGCCCACATAAGCATGTTTTCAAAGATAAACCACAACAAAGTTTCTAAAAGTGAAAGAGTATGGAAATCACATCAAGCATTTTCTCATATCCCACTGGAAACGAATTAGAAATCAATTACAGTGGTACCTCAAGATACGAGTGCACTAACATAAGAGATTTTTGAGATATGAGCCATTGAGCGAGCGATTTTTGCTTTGAAATACAAGCAACATTTGAGATAGGAGTAATCGTGTGGATAGGCCGGCTGCACAAGACCCACGAGTTTACCACGACTCAAGTGTGTCATAGTTTCCCATGCCTCAAGGTTACGGAATGAATTAAACTCGTATCTCGAAGTACCACTGTACAATAAAAAACACTCAGAAACATGAAAACACCTGGATGCTAAGTAACATGCCACTAAACAAGTGATCAAGAAAAAATAAAAGACTTCCTGCAAACAAATAAAAATGAAAACACAATAACCCAAAACCTATGGGACACACTGAAAGCAGTACTGAGAGGAAAGTTTATAGCACTACAAGCCTACTTCTAAAAATAAGAAAAATTAATATTAAATTATTTATCCCTACAACTTAAATAACTAGAAAGAAAACATCAATAACAGTCTAGAATAAGTAGAAGAAAGAACATAATAAAAATCAGACTGGAAATAAATTATGTAAAGTTTTAAAAAAATACAAAAGAATAATAAAAGCAAAAGCTGGTTCGTTAAAAAGTTAAATAGGATTGATGACCCTTTAGCTAGATTCATCAAGAATCAAAGAGATAGGACCCAAGTAAAATCAGAAATAAAAGGGCAAATTGACAACAAAATCCACAGAATTGAAAAGGATTATAAAAAAGTATTATGAACAACTTTATTCCAACAAGCTGTGCAACCTAGATGAAATGGAAATATTCCTAGAAAAATTTCAATCTTTCAAAACACAAGCAGGAAAAATGAAAAGACTTTAATAGGTCCATAACTACTGATAAAATTGAAACAAAAATAAAAAACTCCAAGGAGACATCTTGCGGTGAGTCAAGATGTTGGCCGGCAACATGGCAGTGGGGGCAGGAAGAGTGTGAGTGAGTAAGGGAGCTCAAATCGTGTGTGTGTGTGTGTGTGTGTGTGTGTGTGTGTGTGTGTGTTTTACAGTTGGAACATGCAGAAGTCTTGGGGAATGTCAGACCAAGCTATACTGGATAGGGAGCTCCTGGTAGCACTGCAAGCCCTCCCAGGTTGTCTGGCTCTGGCATAGAAACCATACCATCTTGAAAGGGAGAACTGCTGTGACTAGGAGTGTAACCTCACCACCATCCACACTGGCCTGAGACACTATACTGGACCCTACAGCCTTCGAGCCAAAAGATCTGCTACCTCATTTACAGACCTACAAACACTGGAACTTTAGTCTCCCAGGCTGCAGGCTTCTATGAAGGCCAGATGTGCTCCCCTCCTGCCAATCTCACCACTTCAGGCACAAGCCCCTTTGGTGGAGCAAAAATAGGGAGACAAAGAAATAACTCCCAAAGGAAAGAAAAGGAAGAATTGCCAGAAAGGAAATAAATGACATGGAAGGATGCAATATGTCAGGGAAAAAAAAAAAAACAGAGTAAAGGTCATACAGATCCTTAACCATCTGGATTAAAAAATCAACTACTTATGTAAGAATCCAAAGGGAATGAAGAATGATATATTTCCAATAAAAAAACACAATGGAAGCTTTCAACAGTAGACTAGAAGAAGCAGAGTACTGAATTAGTGTGTTAGAATACAGGGCACAAAAACACACCCAATCTGAGCAATAGGAAAACAAATAGAAAGCATGATGAAAGCCTAAGGGATCTTTGGAACAATATGGATGAAATAACATAGATTTAATAGAGGTGCCAGAAGAATAAGAAGAGTAGCAAGGATTAGAAAAGCTATATGAAATAATAATGACAGAAAGCTACCCTTATTTGGAAAAGAAAAATGTCACATGAGCACAGAGAATACCAAAGAAGATGAATCCAAAAAGATCTACACCTAGACTGGTCATAATTACAATGGAAAATGTTAACAACAAAGAGATAATCTTAAATACTGCAAGAGAGAGAGAGACAGAGAATTACCTATAAGGAATATTCCATTGGACTATCAAATGATATCTCAACAGAAACATATCAGGCCAGAGGCAATATAATGTAGTATATAAAGTGATGCAAAACAAGTGATAGAATACAACAATACTCTATTCAGCAAGGTTATTAATCTAATTGAAGAGGATATCTGGTGCTTTGTATACAAAAAAAGTATAAAGGAGTATATCATTACCAAACCAGAAATGAAAGAAATGCTAAAGAGACTTGTAAAAGAAGAAATAGAAAGGGCAGAAGGAACATGGGCATAAAGAATAAAAATAGCTACTAACAAGTCCCTATTAATAATAACCTTAAATATAAATGGATTAAATGTTCTATTAAAAGACATTGAGTGGCTGAGTGGATAAGAAAACATGAGTCATATATATGCTGCCTACAAGAGACCCACCTTAGAAAAAGAGACCCATACAGACTGAAAGTGAAGGGATGAAAAAATATTTCTCAGGCAAATGAAAATGGAAAAAAACAAAAATAAAAAATACTGTTAGCAATACTTATACCTGACAAAATAGACTGGAAATTCAAGGCCATAATAAGAGAAAAGAAAGGCCACTACATAATACTAAAGGGAATGATACAAGAAGAAGATATAACTCTGATAAAGATATATACACCCACTGCAGGAGCGCAGAAATACACAAAAAATAAACTTCTGGAAGATATCAAGAAAGTAATTGACAGCAATACAATTATAGTAGACTAGAGTCCCTGTGCATAAATTATAGGGGTGTCCCTCAGCCCAGCCTTCACCCTCTTCAATATGGAACCCCTCAAGGAATGTTTGACTGCCTGTTTAGGCTCAAACCTACTGGGATTGGGCATAAATGGGCAGTCAGACAACCCTCTCACAATCCAGGACTGCTTTCTCCCAACTGCTCGCCTGCCTGCCTTCGTGATTGCTACTAACTGTTTCTGCCTGCCAGCCTGATCACCCACTAACCACTTCCCTTCCAGCCTGAATTATACCTAACTGTTCCTCTGCCAGCCTGTTTGTCCCTAACTACCCTACCCTACAGGCCTGGTCACCACTAACTTCCCTCCCCTGCAGTCCTAGGCCCCCCAACTGCTCTACCATGTAGGCTTGCATCCCTCCCAAAACCCCTTCCCTGCAGGCCTAGTCACCTACAACATCCTTCCTCTGCCAGCATGGTCACCCCAAACTGCCCTCCCCTGCAGGCTTGATCACTCCCAACTGCCCTTCGTTGCAGACCTGGTTCCCCCACAACTGTCCTCCCCTCATGGCCTGATCTCTCACAACTACCTCCCTTCCAGGCCTGGTCCCTGCCAACTGCTCTCCACTGCTGGCCATCTTGTGGTGGCCTCTTGTGTCCACATAGGGGAAGGATCTTTGACCATATGGGGGTAGCCATCTTGTGTGCTGGAGTGATGGTCAATCTGCATACTGCTCTTTTATTAGATAGGATTGAGGCCTGGTGCACGGGTGAGGGCCAGCTGGTTTGCCCTGAAGGGTGTCCCAGATCAGGGTAGAGGTTTCCTTGGAGTTTGGGGTGGCCTAGACCAAAGGTGTGTGGTGGTTTGCAGGCTAGCCATGCCCTCTGGAGACTCCAGTGGAGGCCCTGGTATCTGAGATGTATTTATTTTCTACAATTGAAACTTTGTAGCCTGGATTGGAACCAAGCCTCCTGCTAGCTTCATAGCAGCTGCCATTTCTGTTGGAATTTATTTATCTTCTATAATTGACACTTTGTAGCCTTGATTGGAGGCCTGGGCCCACCAGGGTGTGTGCAAAGCTTGGGTGCCTCCATGGCCAGGGAAAACCACACCTCCCTCCTGCACATACCTTGGTCACAGCCATCTTGGTTGGTGGTCAATTTGCATGCTCGCTCATGATTGACTGGTGGGTGTGGTTTTTGGATGTAATGGAGTCAGGATTAATTTGCATATTCTTCTCTTATTAGATAGGATGATTTTAATACCCCATTGACATCGCTACATAAGTCCTCTAGAAAAAAATCAACAGAGAAACAGCAATCATAAATGATTTACTAGATCAATTGGACTTAATTAAAATTTTCAGAAAATTTCATCTCAAGTCTATGGAATATGCATTGTTCTAAATTGTAATTATGTTCTTTATTTTATTTAAGTATGATTTCTCTTTTATCATTTTGCTAAGAATTTTTATCAAAAAAGGGTGTTAACAGTGAAAGCAGTCTTGAGAGAGAAGTTCAAAGCTCTACAAGCCTACTGCAAAAAATAAGAAACAATGGTAATAAATTACCTAACGCTACAACTCAAAGAGCTAGAAAGAGAGCAACAAGAAAAACCCAGTGTAAGCAGAAGGAAGGAAATACTAAAGATCAGAGCAGATAAAAATGACATAGAAACCAAAGAAACAATACAAAAGATCAACAAAACCAAGAGCTGGTTCTTTGAAAGGATAAATAAAATTGACGAACCACTAGCTAAGCTCACCAAGAATCAAACAGACAAGATCCAAATAAACAAAATCAGAAATGAAAGAGGTAAAATAACAATAGACCCCACCAAAATACTAAGGAATGTTAAAAAATACTATGAAAACTCTATTCCAACAAACTGGACAACATGGAGGAAATGGACATATTTCTAGCAAATATAACCTTCCAAAATTCCATCAGAAATTATCTAAACATCTCAATAGACCAATAACTATAGGAGAAATTGAAGCAGTCTTCAAAGGTTTCTAGCAAACAAAATCCAGGGTCAGAAGGCTTCACAGGGGACTTTTACCAAACATTCAAGGAAGAATTAAAACTTATCCTCCTCAAACTATTTGAAAAAATTCAAGGAGAAGGAACACTTCCAAGCTCCTTCAATGAAGCCAGCATCACTCTAATACCAAAACCAGAAAAAGACAACACAATGAAAGAGAATAACAGGACAATATCCCTCAGGAACATAGATGCTAAATCCTCGAAAAATTCTAGCAAAACGAATCCAGCAGCACATCAGAAAGATCATGTACCAAATCAAATTGTATTTATCCCAAGAATGCAAAGATGTTACAATATCCGCAAATCAATAAACACAATACATTACATAAACAAATTAAGAGATAAAAATCACATAGTCATATCAATTGATGCAGAAAAAGCATTTTACAAAATCCAACACGTTTTTCTTGATAAAAACCTCTCAACAAGGTGGGAATAGAAGGATCATACTCATCATAATAAAAGCCAAGTATGATAAACTAACAGCTAACAAAATACTCAATGGGCAAAAACTAAAATCATTTCTCCTAAGATCAGGGACAAGACAGGGATGCCCAGTCTCACCACTCCTATTCGACATAGTACTAGAAATATTAGCCATTGCAATTAGACAAAAAGAAGAAATAAAAGTCATCCAAATTGGAAGAGAAGTAGTAAATCTGTCGTTGTTTGCAGATGACATGATATTGTACATAAAAAACCCAAAGACTCCCATCAAAAATCTTATAGACTTAACAAATGAATTCAGCAATGTAGCAGGATACAAAATCAATGCCATGGAATCTATGGCATTTGTATACACACCAATAATGAACTTACAGAAAGAGAGACTAAAAAAGGAATCTCATTCACCATCACACCAAAAAATTAAGATATCTAGGAATAAAAACTTAACTAAGGAGGTAAAAGACCTATATGCAGAAAATAACAGGGCACTAAAAAAAGAGATAGAGCAAGATGTAAGCAGATAGAAGAGCATACCATGCTCATGGATTGGAGAATCAACATCATTAAAATGTCCTTACTACCCAAAGCAATTTAAAGATTCAATGCACTGCCCATTAAAATACCAACAGTATATATAACAGACCTAGAAAGAACTCTCCAAAGATAAATCTGGAACAAAAAAAGACCCAAATAGCTATAGCAATCCTGAGAAAGAAGAATAAAGTAGGTGGAATCTCAATACCACATTTCAAGCTGTATTACAAAGTTACTGTTCTCAAAACAGCCTGGTAGTGGCACAAGAAATGACATATAGACAAATGGAATAGAAT
Source organism: Lasiurus cinereus (assembly GCA_011751065.1). Lineage (NCBI taxonomy): Eukaryota > Metazoa > Chordata > Mammalia > Chiroptera > Vespertilionidae > Lasiurus > Lasiurus cinereus. The sequence continues at coordinate 35,713,954 of JAAGEH010000286.1, read as the reverse complement.
AGAATAAAGAATCCAGATCTCACACCAAACCACTATGCTCAATTAATATTTGATAAAGGAGGCATGAACATACAATGGAGTCAAGACTGCCTCTTCAATAAATGGAGTTGGGATATTTGAACAAATACATGCAAAAAAAAATGAAACTAGATCACCAATTTACACCAAACACAAAAATAAACACGAAATGGATACACAACTTAAACATAAATGAGAAAACACAAAAATACTAGAAGAATCCATAGGCAACAAAATTTCAGACATATGCCAATGGAACTTCTTCAATGATACTACTCTTAGGGCAATGGAAACTAAAGAGAAAATAAACAAATGGGGCTACATCAAAATAAAAACTTTTGAACAGCAAAAGAAACCATCAACAAAACAATAAGAAAGCCCATTGTATAGGAGAACATATTTGCAAATGTTATCACTTATAAACGTTTAATCTCCAACATCTACAAGCAATTTATACAACTTAATAAAAGGCAGATAAATGATCCAATAAAAAAATCAGAAATGCACCTAAATAGAATATTTTCAAAAGAAGACCGAAGGAAGGCCAAGAGACACCTGAATACATGCTCAAAGTCACTAATTATCAAAATGACAATGTGATACCATCTCACACATCAGGATGGCAATCATCAACAAATCAACAAATGACAAGTGTTGGCGACAATGTGGAGAAAAAGAAACCCTAGTGCATTGTTGATGGGAATGCAGACTGTGCAGCTACTGTGAGAACAATATGGAGTTTCCTCAAAAAAATAAAAATGGACCTCCCATTTGACTCAGTAATCTTACTCCTAAGAAACTAGAAACACCAATCAGAAAGGATATATGTACCCCTATGTTCATAGCAGCACAAGTTACAATAGCTAAGATTTGTAAACAGCCTACATGCCTGTCAGCAGATGACTGGGTCAGAAAACAATGGTACATTTACCCAATGGAATACTATGCTGCCATAAAAAGGAAGGAATTCTTATCATTTGCAGCAACCTGGATGGAACTGGAGAGCCTTATGCTAAGTAAAATAAGCCAGTCAATGAAAGAAAAATACCACATGACCTCACTCATTTGTGGATAATAAAGAACATTATAAACTAATGAACAAAAAGATAGATACAAAGGCAGTAAAGCATCAGACTGTCAAATTACCATGGGAAGGTTAGGGACAATGGGAAGATAAGTACACATGTACTACATTAATAAAAAAATAAAAAAGGTGTTGGATTTTGTCAAATGCTTTTTCTACATTTGATAAGATCAGGAATATGACAGGGATGTCCACTTTTACCACTGTTATTCATCATAGTACTACTAGCCCTAACCACAAGAACAAATAAAAGGTATAAACTTTGTAAAGGAAGAAGTAAAGCTATCAGTATGCACAGACTACATGATATTACACATAGAAAATCCTAAATACTCCATCAAAAACTACTAGGTTTAATAAATAAATTTGGCAATGTAGCAGGATACAAAATTAACACCCAAAAATCCATGGCATTTTTATATACCAATAATAAACTCTCACAAAGAGAAACTAAAAAAAAAAAATCCCATTTATCATTGCAATACTTAGAAATAAACTTAACCAAGGAAATATAAGGTCTGTACTCAGAAAACTACAGGATGTTGAAAAATAATGAATGATAGAGGAAGATATGAACAAGTGGAAGACTGTTCATGGAATGGTAGACTCAACATCATTAAATGTCCATACTACCCAAAGTAATCTATAAATTCAAATCAATCCCTATTTAAATTTCACCATTCTTCACAGATCTAGAAAAAACACTCCAAACATTTATATGGAATAAAAAGGACTCATAACAACCACAGCAATCCTGAGAAAAAAAATCTTGGAGGGATTACAAAACCAGATATCAAGCTATACTATAAAGGCACAGTAATCAAAACAGCCTTGTACTGGCATAAGAGCTGGCATATAGATCAATGGAACAGAAATTGATCCAAGTCATTATGCTCAATTAATATTTGACAAAGGATGCAAGAGTTTACTTGGAGTCAAGACAGTCTCTTCAATAAATGGTGTTGAGAGAATTGGACAGTTATATGTGAAAAAATGAAACTAGACCACCAACTTACACCATATTCAAGAATAAACTCAAAAGGACAAAAGACCTAAATGTGAGTCATGAAACAAAACTACAATGATTTGAAGACAGCATAGGCAGCAACATCTCAGACATTTCTTATAGCAATATGTTTGTGGATACATCTTCCAGGGCAGTGGTTGGCAAACTGTGGCTCTCGAGGTACATGTGGCTTGTGAGGCACATGCGGCTCGCTAGGTACATACAGCTCATGAGCCGCAATTTTCCGACCACTGTCCTAGGGCAAGGGAAACTAAGGAGAAAATAAACAGGTTGGACTACATCAAAGTAGAAAGCTTTTCCACAGCAAAATAAACTATCAACAAAGTGAAAAGAGAACCCACTTCTTGAGAGAACATATTTGCCAATGATACATCTAATTAGGGGTTAATACCCAAAATATATAAGAAACTCATACAACTTAACAAAAGTAAGGCAAACAATCCAATTAAAAAAAATGGGCAAAGAACCTAAATAGTCACTTTTCGAAAGTGGACATACAGAAGGCCAAGAGACATGAACAAGTGCTCAAAATCACTGATCATCAGAGATATGCAAATTAAAAGAACAATGAGGTATTACCTCAAACTTTTAAGAATGGCTGCCACAACAAATGACAAATATTGGCATGGATGTGGAGAAAAGGAAACCCTAGTACAATTCTAGTGGCAATGTTGACTGGTGTATCAACTGTGGAAGAGAGTATGGAGTGACCTCAAAAAATTAAAAATGGAACTTCCATTTAATCTAGTGATCTCACTCCTTGAAATATAGCATAAGAAACCTGAAACACCAATCAAGAAGGAATATAGGCAACTCTATGTTCATAGCAGCACAATATATAATAGGTAAGATTTGAAAACTGCTCAAATATCCCTTAGCAGATAAGTGGGTAACAAAACTGTGTTATATTTACCCAATGAAATACTAAGCAATGATAATAAAGAAGAACTCTTACCCTTTGTCACAGCATGGAGGAACCTGAACAATTAAACAAGTGAGAGAAAGGTAAGTATCTCATGATATCACTCCTATGTGGAATCTAATGAACAAAATAAACTGATGAACAAAATAAATCCAGAGACACAGAACGATTGAAAAGACTGATGCATTTCAGAGGGAAGGTGGCAGTGGGGGCTGGGATATGGAGATTGATTAACTGGGAAATTTATATGCATACTAGAAGCCTTGGTGGAGGATGGAGTCCCTCAGCTGGCCTGAAATCTCTCCAATCTGGGAATCCGCAGGGGGTGTCCCACTGCCAGTTTAAACCAGCAGTCAGACATCCTTCTCGCAATCCAGGACCACTGGCTCCTAACTACCCACCTGCTTACTGCCTAATGCCTCTAATGACCCTCCCCTGCCAACCTGGTTATCCCCAATGGCCCTCCTCTGTTGGCCTGATCACCCCCAACTGCCCTCCCCTGATGGCCTGATTGCCCAAACTGCCTCTGCCTGAACTCCCTCCCCCCCCCAACCATGGCTTTGTCTAGAAGGAAGTCAGATGTCCAGAAGATGGCTAATTAACCTGGTCTAATTAGCATATTACCCTTTTATTAGTATAGATATGCATAGCTCATGGACACAGAAAATAATGAGGTGAAGACAATTTGGGAAGGACCAGTGCTGGTAGGAAGGCCTCAATGGAAAAACAAAACAAAACAAAACAATAAACAAAAAGGTCATCTGTAATACTTTCAACAATAAAGATAGTTTTTGTGTTTTTTTTAAACAGCTGGTATTGTAACTTTGGTTTGATAGAACTTTTTATTATTCTATGTTTGGGGCACAAGTGTATAAAAATGTAATTCTATAATATCAGTATCTGGAAAAGGTCAGGATACAGTTATAAAGGAATATATTTTTTTTATGTTACTAAAGTTATGCTGGTAGCAATTCATTTTAAAGTTATAACTTTAGGATGGCAAATGTAAATCCATAAATATATGGTATTCAGAATTAAAACAGCTTTAAAAAACACAAAATAAATTGAGAAAATAATGCAATTATTTCAGTATGAAATTTTTAAAATATTTTTATTCATTTTAAAAAGGAAGGAAGAGAAATAGAGAGAAACATCAATGATGAGAGAGAATCATTGATTGGCTGCCTCTTGCATGCCCCCACTGGGGATCAAGCCCACAACCTGGGCATGTACCTTGACTGGAATCAAACCTGAGACCCTTCAGTCTGCAGACTAATGCTCTATCCACTGAGACAAACCGGCTAGGGCAGTATAAAATTTTAAATAAACATAAACTTGTTGGTACACACAACAATGCAGGACCAAAAAAAAAATAACCACAGATTATTACAGAAAGCAAATAGCAAAATGATGGAAGTATGTCCTTCCTTATCACTAATTACTTAATGTCAATTATATCATTTAAAAAAACAGAGACTGGAAAAATGGCTAAAACAAACAGTCAAAATAAACAAAAATATGATCTGGCTTTATATGGTATATGAAGGACTCATTTGGAATCAAAGACACAAAGTATTAAGCATGAAAGAATGGAAAAATATGTTTCATTGAAGTAATAACACAAAGAAAGCGGTACTGGTTACATTAATTTCAGGTACAATAGACTTTAAATTTAAAAGCTATAGGAGACAAAGAAGGATATTAATAAAAGTTTCAGAAAAAGATATATCCATTACAAACATTTATGAAACTAATAATAGACCATCTAAATATATGCACCAAAAATGAAAAAAAATAAAGATAGTTACACAATAATAGTTAAAGACCTTAATGTTTCACTTTAAATAATGGATAGAACAAATGGAATATCAGTAAGGGATTAGAGGATTTGAAGAACACAATAAACCAACTAGTTCATATTGAAATATACAGAAAATTCTACCCAACAACAACAGAATCCACACCTTCTCAAGATCACATGAGATATTTTCATGAGACCATACATTAATTCACAAATTATGACTCAGTAGATATAAAATTATAAATATGATTCAAAGATTGTTTTTCATCCCCAATGGAATAAAGTTAAAAACCAATAAAGATCCAGAGACAGAGAAGCATTGATCACACCATCAGATCTCAGAGGAAAGACAGGGGAGGTTGAGGGGAAAGGGAAGAGATCAACCAAAGGACTTGTATGCAAGCATATAAGCATAACCAATGGACAGAGACACTAGGGGTATGAGGGCACAAGTGGGGTGGAGTGGGGGCGGCACTGGGGGAATAAGGACACATGTAATACCTTAATCAACAAAGAAAAAAATCAATTGTAAAATAAAAAATAAAACACAAAACAAAACAAAAACTGGAAAAGTAAAAATTGGTTGACATTAACACACTGTTAAACAGCTAATGGGCCGAAACCAGTTTGACTCAGTGGATAGGGCATCGGCCTGCTGACTGAAAGGTCCCAGGTTCGATTCTGGGCAAGGGCATGTACCTTGGTTGTGGGCACATACCCAGAAGAGGGCGTGCAGGAGGCAGCTGATTGATATTTCTCTCTCATCAATGTTTCTAACTTTCTATTCCTCTCTCTTCCCCTCTGTAAAAAATCAATAAAATATTTTTAAAACTAAATAAATAAATAAGCAGCTAATGAATCAAGAAATAAATCACAGGAGAAATTAAAAAATAGAGAAAATGAAAATATAATTATATAAAAACTTATGCCCAAATGCAAGGATGATTAAACATACAGAAATTGATTAATGTAATAAACCATATTAACAGAATAAATGAAAAAAAATGATCATTCAATTGATGCTGAAAAAGCACTTGACAAAATTCAAGACATTTTTATCTAAAACAATCTTAAACTACTTGAATCAGAAAGAAGCTACCTCAACATAATAGAAGTCATAATATTTGAAAAGAGTTCTAAAAATAGTGATGGTAGCACAATATGTAATCTTATTTTTTTATTTTTTAATTAATTTTTATACATATCTCCCCATTGCCCCCCTCCCTCCCAGGCATACCCCAACCCCCCAGTGTCTATGTTCATTGATTATGCTTATATGCATGCATACAAGTCCTTTGATTGATCTCTTATCTACCTCACCTAACTTTTATCTTCCTGCTGTAATTTCACAGTCTGTTTGAAGCTTTACTGTCTCTGTATCTATCCTTTTGTTCATCAGTTTATAATGTTCTTTATTATCCCCCAATGAGATGAGTGGATCAGAAAACTGTGGTACATCTACACAATGGAATTCTTTGCTGCCATTAAAAAGAAGGAATTCTTACCATTTGCAGCAACCTGGTTGGAACTGGAGGGCCTTATGCTTAGTGAAATAAGCCAGTCAATGAAGGAGAAGCATCACATGTAATCTTATTTAATAGCATTCCGTTGTACATTAAAAATAATTAAGAAGTTAAATTTGTGTGTTTTTTTCCATAATGAAAAAGTGGAAAATAGAGTTTTCTATTTTCATGTAATTGGAAAATAATATAATTTATTTTTTAAAGAATTGTTTTCATGTATGACATTACATATTGAGGAATTTCTCCAATATAGCATATGTTATGTTAAGCACCACTTTTTTTGTTGTTGTTAATTCTCATCAAGGATATTTTGTCAATTGATTTTTAGAGAGAGTGGAAGTGAGGGAAGGAGAGGAAGAGGCAGAAAAAACAAGAAAGAGAGAGAGGGAAACATTAATGTGAGTCACATCAATTGATTGCCTACAGCATAAGCCCCCACCAAAATTCAGGGATCAACCTGAAACCCATGTACATGCCCTTAACAATGAACAAAACTGTGGACTCTTCATTTGAAGGACTGACACTCTAACCACTGAGCAATGTTGGCCAGGGCAAGCTACCATATTTTTAGGATCTATATGAGATCATTCATCCTATGTTGCATTAAGCTTGTTTGTGTTGGTCTCATTTGTAATAAGCAAGGTTATGCTGCAATAAAATATCACCCCATATCTAGGTGTTTATGACAACTAAAGTTTATCTCCACTCATACTAAAATTTCCCAGTGTGAAGATTAGCAGCACACTTCCAAATTCATCTCACTCTGAGACATTGGATGCCTGGGCTTTTATCACTTCTTAAATGTAATGTCTATATCAATTGCTTGTTAAAATGTATATATTGATTCAACTCTGGGGAGGTGCTTGGCATTTTGCATTTCTAGAAAGTTCATGGATAATGTTTATGCTGCTCATCTGTAAACTAAACTGATTAGAAAGATTCTGGTGTAGGGACTCTTCATGCAGGAGGAAGAGGATCTGCTAAGTTGCTCTTTGGCTATTAATGACCTTTATGAACAAGTGAACTGGGCTGCTTCTTTCCATATTCTGTTCACTGAAGCAAGTGAGACAGCCACTTTCATCTTAAATAACATAGGAAAATGCAATTCTATTATATTTGCAGGAGAGGGGGTACTGGAAAACTAGAGATCAGCCTTAGTAACTATTAAAGACAACAAAATGTTTTCAATGCATACATTTTCGGGATGATTCAGAAAAACTGGTCCCTCGGTGATGGCTATTTCTGAGCACCACAGCCTATAGCAGCTGAGTGTGGCCCATAAACTCAAACTGGGTCAGTGCATGTGGGTTCTTTGATATAGTTTTATCTTCTAAAGCCAGGAAATTCAAACTAACATGCAGAATCCTATGCATATAAGCCATCTTATAAAGAAAAGAAAAAAATTGCTTAATCTTAAAAAATATTTGAATCTAAGAAATTAATCTTCGTCCTACACCACAAAATTATTTAAAAACAGTAGTCAGATGATTCTATGCAAATGACTGAAACTAACAATTTTCTAGAGTCCTAGGAAGATCAAAGCTCTGATGGTTCTACTGTATCAGAAAGACATTAGAAAGAATTGATCAGAAAGATCCAAATTAATTTTCTACAGGTTTATTTTTACATTTACCTAATAATTGGTCATGACTTATGCATAACATGGCCCTATGGACATTGTGTGGCCTTTTAACTAAACCACAGAATAATCTTAAGTACATAAAAATGAATGCTACATGAGCCTAAAACAAGAATAGTTATGGAAAGTACAAGAAACTGCTGGAAACTCTCCAGCTTCTAAGATACCTTTGGATTCCTACCACGATGAACTTAATTCTATCCCTTCCCATAACTTTTCCACCACCTTCATGATAAAAGGTAGTTCAATCACAATAGTACATTGAAACTCTACCTGTCAGCCACTCAACTCAGCAACTAATATTCTATTCAATAGTGAAAGTTTTCTTTATATCAAAAAACCTTGATCATGGCTACTCATTTACATATTATTTAAATAAGCTCCTGTTCAAAATCCTCCATATCCATATTTAATATTTTCCATTTTCATATTGAATATTATAAAGGAACTTCAAATACTTCAACACTACTAAATGAATCTGGAACACCCATGTTACAAATGGCAACAATAGTATAAAAATGCATAGTGGGTGTCTAGGCCTTAGCTCACAAATTGTTTAGGATAATTTGACTTTCTCTCCTTTGAATAGAAGGCCTAATCTACTACCCATTTAACTTTAGCTCATCACATGGTAATCATTAACTCCCAATAATGCCATACTACAGGAAATAGTAAGTCTATCTAGTCATTCCAGAAGATTATTGTGGCCAGCACCAACTTGCATTAAACCCTCAGAAAGAACAATGTTTTTATCCTGTGATTTCCTGGCATTTCCCAGCACTAACAAATCCCTTATTAGGTATAAGAGCATAGATGGATTAAGATTATTGATAAAATACCTTGTGAATTTCCAAAAATAGTGTATACTGGGATCATTGTGAAGGCAAGAAAAATTCTATGAAAAAGATATATTTACTATCTTTGAATGATTCATTAGTATTACAGAGATCATCACATTGTCTAAAACAAATATCCAAGTGTTGTACTCTTCAGGATAACATCCTGACCACTAAGGATGAGTTAGAATTAAAAAAAAATGAGCAAACTATTTAGAGACTTTAATGAATAAGGTGTCTTGACTATGGTCATGTCCAGAATTTGGTTTCCAGAAAGGGATGGAACTGACAAACATAGTCATAGGGATCTTACCACCTAATAAATATCCCATGGTACAACATGCTTTTCAAAATGTTAAAATACTGAATTCCAAAAATGAAAAAAATTCAATTATGCAATTTAATAAAATGGTCTTTTCTTTCACTTTTTTAAATCCATTTTCCTATAACCAGGAGTAATATAATTTCTCATTTGGACCAGTTTCCAAATCTTTATATTGGAGTAGCAGGATTGGTAGCTGAGAGGAAAAAAAAAAACACAAAAAAACAAAAAACATGGTTGTGATGACATCATTACAACAATATTTAACTTTATCCTTTTATTTTAAGGTGAAGGTGTTACTTTCAGCCTCCATAAGAAGCAAGGAATGGTCAAAGGTCATGTTCATATCACAGGAGGAAGTTAAGGATAGAATTTATAAAATTGGGAGTTATCCACTTAGAGGTGATAAATTGAAAACATATTAAGTGTAAAGGGAGAGATTGTTGAAAGAGCAGAGTTTTACAGAAAAATCTGTCAGGTAACCTCTGAATTCATGAATGTAGACACTAGACAAAGCAGGTATAAAATTAAGAAGGGAATAAAAAGAATGCCAGGTGCCAAGTAAGAATGATGAATTAATAATAGTAGACAACAGTGATGCAGAAAATTCAAAATAACAACTAAAATAATTCTATGATATCTTGTTTGTTTTGAAATTTGTACTCTAATAAGTAAAGGTTAATTACTATGTAAGTACTAGAATTAGATAATCTGGATTCAAACCCAAGTTTTGCCAGTGGCTAGTTCTGTTGTGTCTTTGTGTAGTTTTCTGTTTTCTACACTTCCAATTTCCTATCTATAAGTAGGTTAAAGTAATGAATCCCTGTGAAGGTTTTAATTTATATCTTTACTGAAAACCTTTAATATATGTTAGCTTAAAGATAATGGTTTCATTATATTTTAAATATATATTTTTATTGATTTCAGAGAGGAAGGGAGAGGGAGAGAGAAATGGAAACATCAATGATGAGAGAAAATTATTGATTGGCTGCCTCCTGGACCTTCTACTGGGGTCAAGCCAGCAACTTGGGCATGTGCCCTGACTGGAAATCAGACTGTGACCTCCTTGTTCATAGGTCAGTACTCAACCACATTTTTAAGAGCAGTTGTAAAGAGTGATGACTATCAAGCCAATTTGCAAGGAATTCAAGATTTGGGTGTAATTATAATACAGATGCAAGTAAATGTGCACTAACCTGTTTAATAATCACAGCAGTAAAGAGATAAATCTGTCATCTCTGTCACTCTTGACAAGTACTTGATTTGAGAATATATATATTTATTTATTTATTGTCATTAGATTTTAGAATGAACATATTTTTTAGTAGACTGTATGGATTTAGTGAAGAAAAAGACTTTAAAAGAGAGAAACCTTAAAATGTAAGAATCATAGAGTAGGCATATTGGATTTGGTAAACAAGACTAAAATGTATTTCTCTGAACCCAAAGGGAAGTACAAAAGGAACAGGTTTGTTGTGATTAGAAGATGAAGTTATTTTTCAAGTAACCTCAGTCTAAAATATATTAAGAAATGTCAGTTATAAAATGAAAGTAGCAGAAATGGGGTTTGTCATTGAGAAAGCAGATAAAATTTGGGGAAGAAGTAAATAGAGTAAGTATTACGTACTGTCACTTAATGACCAAAGTTTTCCCCAGAATTAGAAAGAAAGTAAAGATAACATAGGGAATTATGTTATATCTTAAAAAACACAGAATTTGAATATATTTTGACAAATATTCAATTGCCAAAAAAATAAGTTAATTACATAAAAACTATAACTAAGAATGACAAAGTTCAGACCCTCATGGAAAATATGTTTGAGGAATGATCTTGGACAACAAAGACTCATTTTTATATAAGGTGAAAATAGGGGCAAGGAGGATGAAAAAGATGGCATATACATATATTTTCATTTTAATTTGTCTATTTATTTTTATTTATAAAAATTATTATGTATATAAGAATGTGATTATTTGATACATCCTACTATCTCAAAGCAAACCTCATCATAATTATGTAACTTATTTGAAGTAGTTAATTTTTAAATCAAATTGAAATATTATGGCTACATTTTCATTATCCAAGTTACTATTTGCAGTAAGAAACATGATTTGACTGGACTGAAGATGAAATTAATTAGTATAAGTTGAGACTATGGAATTTAAAAGGTGGTTTATTTAATGAGGGCATTACTCTATTAGGTTTTTACATTAAACCAATTCAACTGTTAACTTCACTCAAATACAAAGTTTTTGTTGTATGTTTAATTCTTTATACAAAAAAAAGACTCCTGGAAAAAGGCTCTTATGTAACTTGATATTTGTAAAATTCTCATGAAGTGATTGCTTTTTTTGTCCAAGTGCCTTTTTATTTTATTTTATTTTATTTTATTTTATTTTTAAGTTTGGAGCTAGTCCTTGAAATCAAAGCACACTCACAATTCCAATACAGTTATTTGAACTTTGTTCCAAAAATGAATGAATTAAAAATCTTTTTTGTTGAGGAAAACTGTGATTTGTTTACATAGGGGAAAATACAGTGCACAATTCTTCCCAGAGGAAAGACATTCTTTATTGATTTATATCTGTGACAGAAGAATAACATAATAGAAGGATACTGTCTGAAATAAAGTGTATAATACTTTAAATCATATGCACCTTATGTTTTATAATACAGTTAAGAATTATGCCATTTTGTTTCCTTGTGTAATTAGAGAATAGAACATATGTGGAGGTTAACTTTAATATGCCCATTACAAATAAAAATATATACCCTGCCCAGGGAAAGGAGTTTTGTTCCTTGTATAGATATTTTGCTGTCAGAAGATACAAAAGAAGAAAAGTGAATTTTAAGAGCCATTATTTGGGAACATGCACAATAAGAGGAATCACAAATAATGTTATCACTGATTTATGATTTGGAAGCAGATTTTTTTTCTGCTCAGAGATTTAGAGATATTACTAAGATATTCCACAAGATATTCCTACATTTGGCTATTATATTGTGTGTAACTGCTTGTTGGAAAACATGTCTCCGCCCTGATCCCCAGTAATAGAACTAGACAGTCATTTGCTTCTTCCAACTATGTATTTTGGCTAAGACTATTTCCAGGTGTATGGTATCTTGAAGATTGGCTATGTTTTTCATACCAGAAAAATAGATGAAATAAATCAACCCATGGTAAAAGGGCTCTAGAGTAGACTCTCTTTATAATTGTCAACTTTATGTTTGCATCTCACAGCATAAAACAGGCCTCTGTGATTTTACTACCGTTAATTTAATTCAGACCTACCAAATTTTATGCTTTTAATTTGCATTGGGAGACAAAAACAGGGTTGATGATGATCTGCAAGTTTTATCCTAAGGTACAGAATAATGCTCTGTAGTAGATGAAGAAATTGCCAACTAAAAATATTTTGCACAAGATCATTTTTCCCTTCTGCTTTTTCAAAGCAGGATTTAGGCAAGATCTGTCTTAAGAGACAAATTCTAAATGCATATGTCATATTTGATCCTTTGGATTTATTTTCACACTACAGAAGTTATTAACTTAGAAAGGAAATCTCCAAAAAGAATTCTTTACATTCTAAAAAATAAAAGACAGAAGTAGGAAAGCATTTCCTTCATAGGATTTCCTAAAAAATCGAGTGCTTAACATGAATTGAATGTTTAAATCATAAAAGAAAGCCTTTGAAATGGTTCTAAATTATAGTAAAAATATTTACTATTTTTTGGACTTAAATCTTCCTTAATATTAAAGATCTGTAATAAGACTAGTTCATTAAAATTTGTGCAATATACATAATAGTGCTATTGATTCAATGAGAAGTGAACTGGTCATTAGTTTTATGGTGATAAATTATTTCCAAAATACTACATTCAAATTTAAACCAGACAACCAATGGATATGGGCTGCCTCTCAGTACGTGAGCCAATTAAGCAGAGATAGGGTTGAATCATATATGAGCATTTATTCCAATAATGCCGGTAGTTTGGGAGAGCAGATCGTCCACGAAAATCTGCTCTGCACTCTCCCCCTCCCATAAACCAGATGGTTATTATTGGTTAGAAAGACAAAGATTACATGGAAGTAGGCAAAAGGAGTAAGTATGGGTATAATGGTACAGGTTCCAGGCAATGGGGGACTGGGGTGAGTGTCTCTGCGAGTCCATTGTTTCCAAAAACAATGTTAATATTTCCATGAAAATAGGCAGTTTTCAGATAAGGTAAATAGACAGCATTCCAGGTTTATTCCGTTGTCCAGGGTGTGCAACTCTTGGCCAGGTTAGAATGTACTTTCTCTAATCAGAACTGAAGAATCATGGTTAACAGTTCATGATTAATATTTCTGTCTCTAAAATATGGATCAGATTTTCAGGATGAAGACATTTGTAGTTGTTGACATGCTTTTTGATACCATTAACAAGAGATAATTTACAGACATTATTAATTGTATAAAACCTTGAAATTCGCTCCTGCTTTTCTATCTGTATAAAGTGGATAGTAATACCAATTTCACCACATCGTTGTATAAGTTTAATATAGTATTTCATTAAATGAGACCAATAAGAAAGCTCTGAGAAGGGCAGCCATCCAGGCCTGAATCCTCACCACGTGACTTCCTTACATACACTGATATTACGTTGTATTTCAAATTTACATCTCAGCCACACAAAATACTATTATTTGTAATGAGTCAGCAGGATCATTACCTCTACAAATGTTTAGACTTGCCATCAAAGATTCACCCTCAACTTTGTCCTCTGGTGTCTGCTATAATTATCTCTGCTCATGTCAGTGATGTGAAACATAGTTTTATTGTTATTTGTTCTAAACACTTGGGCCTAAATAACCTTCATTTTTACATCTGTTTTTGATTTTCAATTACTGGAGTGTAGATTATACAAAGATAGAATTAGATAAGTACAGGTGCAACTTCTTATTTAAAGCTCTGTGGGATTTTTCTTTAGTGAAACCATAGCAAATTCTAATAGTTCTAAATAGATGTTATTTGCTAACCTGCAAGAGAACAAAGTGAGTTTTAACAGCAGGTGATGGCCACAGTATTGGAAGGAGGACCACACCATGAGCTATGAATGAGGGATTGAGCCTGGATAATCTCACCTTTGTGGTGCTGTCCAATTCTTTAAATAACTTTCTCACTTCATTCAACCCCCTCCATCCTGCCATTGGCCAGCCTATTTTATTTAAATATCCTGTCTCAGCTTCTGGTCTAATCGGAATGGTAGTCAGCACTGCTCAACTCATTGCTCCTGCAGTGCTCAACTCCATAGGAGCCAAAACATAATGGACCTACATAATGGATGACCGAATTGTAAATAAAAATAAGCTATTTGTTTGAAATTTACCTCCCATTTATTATAGACTTGCATAGGAAGTCTCCTGAAAATCTGTAGGAGAGTCTTGCCTAAAAAAGTTGTATATGTTTACCTGCTGAGAGTAGAAGACATATATGGTTACCACAGTTCTTCACAGCACTGAATTTTTTTTTTTTAGTAACTCAGCCTTGAGAAAATTGGAATGTAAGTCTTGTTACCAAATACATGTCTAAATAACATAAGAGACTCATGAAGGTACATATGCATCTAGACATACTTCACAGATAATAATTGCAGTTCCAGTCATGAGGGGCTTTGAAATATTCTTCAGTTGTGAAGTGTGCACAAGATAATATTACCAAAACAAGTGACTTCGCTCTGTCAAGCTTGAGAGCCTGTTTTCCAGTGATTTAGAATTAAACATTAAAATGATCCATTCTTCATACTCTGTAAAAGCTATTACTTCTAACATAAGTGCTGTTTTCGTTATGATATATATTTTCCATATATTACCCTGTCTATCATTCAAAATGCAATCCTATACATTTTAAATTATTTTTATTACCTGTTAGCAATTCAGCATGCAACCATCAATGTGCAGGATATGTGACTCTTCAGTTGCACAAGAGAAAGCAATGAGATAGGGTAATTTGCCAGCTCTGGAGAGCAGCATCACTTGAAATTTATGATTTTATAATTTATGAAATTAAGCCTGAAATACAAAAGTTTATAATAACAGTTGTCTCCACATGAAAAGGGTTAACACTGATAGTCTGACAAATTTCAGGAATTTCATTAAAGTATTTGAAGAACAAAATCCTTATTATGGAAGCTTATGAATGATAACTTGTGAATTAATTTAAACCACGGGCTTTCCTCTGTGTAAACTTTTAAACAAGAATGAAATTGTATTTATTCCAAGGGTTATGTATATTAATGTAAATTATCTCTATGTATATTAGAGGATACATTAAATTATTTCACAACTTAAAAAACAAACTATTAAATGTATGTAAAGGAGGACCAGGTTTTCAAGGCAATCCTATTGCCTCTAGCTATGCACAGCAAAAACAAAGATGGGATAACGAACACATACCAATTACCTAAGACTTTTTCTCCTGGTTTTAAAACTAAAGGTTCTGCACTCAGAGAACCCCTGTAGTACTAGATGAGGTGGAGCTCTAGACTAGAAAATGAATGAATGACTATTTTTTTTTAATTAAAAGCTTCTGATATTTAACAACATAGGGCTTCTTACCACAACACATACAAATAAAAATAGCTGGTGATGTTGGTGTTATCCCTTCAAATTCTATCATTTGATATGAGCAAAAATGTTCTCACTGTTGGCCTTCATTATTATTTAACAGTGTCTTTTGGAATAAGTATGACACTGACATTTATTCACATATTCATATTCATAACTTTCCTTGCACAATGTTTTGATATTGCTTCACTTTTAGACTACTACGAGATACATGTGATCAGATTCCCTGCAAGGACAGTTCCCTCTGGGTTTTCAGTTGCATAGATAAACCATTCTTCTAATTACCCCAAATCCAACACCAACAATTATTTTTGCAATATGTTATTACACTATTTAAAAACATTTTAAATGTCCATTTTCCCACTTATTGCATAAATCACTATTTGATAACTTGTACCAGTATATGTTATCTAGTATCATGATAGGATAGACAAATCAATAAGCAAAGAAAAATTAAATGAAAGATTATGATTTTTAAAATCTTTATTGTTGAAAGTATTACATGAGTCCCCATTTATTCCCAACTAGAGGCCCAATGTGTGAAATTCATGCAAGAGTAGGCCTTTCCCCAGCTGTGGACACCGGCTTCCTTCTGACACCCAGGACCCAGACTTCCCTCACAGCCCCAGCTTCGTCCTAAAGGTTGTCTGGTCTAATTAGGATATTATGCTTTTATTATTATAGACTAGAGACCCAGTGCATGAAATTTGTGAATTGGGGGTTCCCTCAGCCCTGCCTACATCCTCTCCAATCCAGGACTCCTCAGGGGATGTCTGACTATCCATGGGATCGGGCCTAAACCAGCAGTCAAATATTCCTCTCACAATCCGGGACCATTGGCTCCTAACTGCTCACCTGCCTCCTTGCCTGATCACACCTAACTGCACCTCCTGCTGGCCTGGTTGCCCTCAACTTCCCTCTTCAGCCTGGTCACCCCTTAGTGCCCCTCAGCTGACCTGAGCATGCCTTACTGCAACTTCTGCTGGTGTGGATGCCCCCAACAGCCCCTCCCATCGATCTGGTTGCCCCTCACTGTCTCCCACTGCCGGCCTGGTTGTGCCCAACTGCCCCCCCATGGGCCTGGTAGCCCCATGAAGCCTGTTGCTTGGTCATTCGATCACCCCACACTAACCCCTCCTCCCGTACTCCCCCTCCCCTGCTTACCTGGTCACTCCACACAGCCTGTTTGGTCATCCATTCCATTGTTTCAGATACTATGATTGTTTAACCTTTTATGTATATAGACTGGAGGTACAGTGCACAAAAATTCATGAACTCGAGGAGGTCCCTCAGCCTTGCCTGAACTCTCTCACAATCTGGGACCCCTTGGATAGGGTTGCTAGGCCTGGCCTGAGATCAGGGTCTATCAGAGCTTTCCTTCCTCAGGCTGCAGGCAGCTAGCCACACCCCCGCCACAGCCACCGCTTGCCATCTCTGCAGTACTGCCCCCTCCCCTGCCACTGATGGCCTCCCCCTACAGGTGACAGGCTGGGGTGCAATGGCTTGGCTGGCTTAGGCCTCCTTCATTCTTTGCTCCCTGCGAGGAGCTGTCTGCCTACCTGATCCTCCCTAAATGCTCACCTACCACCTGATTACCCCTAACCGCTGGTCTGCCTACCTGATCACCCCTAACACCTCTGACTGCCTGCCTGATTGCCCCTTACTGCTTGCTTTTGGTGAAGCCAGCACTGACTTCCAGTTGGTCAGCCTCTGGTCGTTACTGGTTGTGACAATCCAGGATTTTTATATATTAGGATGACCCTGTCCTAGACCTACACCAATATATTTCTCGGTCAATGGGTTATGCATATATGCATTCAAGGTCTTTGGTTGTTTATCTCCCAGCCACCCTCTCCTGACTTCCCTATGAGATTCCACACTTTGTCCCATGTTTCCATGTCTCTGAATCTACTCTATTCACCAGTTTATTTTCTTAATTAGATTCTACATATAAGGGAGATCATGTGATACTTGCCTTAGACTGCCTTATTTCACTTAATATGATACTCTCTAGGACCCCCCCATGCTGTCTCAAAGTGTAAAAGATTCTTATTTTTTTTTTATTGTTGCAGAGTATTCCATGGTATAAATGTACTACTGTTTTTTTTCTATTCATTTATTGATTGGCACTTGAGCTGTTTCCAGATCTTAGCTACTGTAAATTGTGAACATAGGGGTTCATATATTCTTTCTGATTGGTTTTTCTAGTTTCTTATGATATATTTATAGAAATAGGATTACTGAGTCAAATTGAAGTTCCATATTTAATTTTTGAGAATACTCCATAATATTTCCATAATGGCTGCATCTGTCTGCATTACCCCCAGCAGCTGACTAGGATTCCTTTTTCTCCACATTTTTTGAGTTGTTGATGGTAGCCATTCTGACATGTGTGAGTTGAAATCTCATTGCCTTTTTAATTTGAATATCTCTGATGATTAATGACTTTGAGCATTTTTTCAAATCTCTTGGCCATCTTTATGCCCACTTTGGAGAAATGCTTATATATGTCTTTTGCCCATTTTTAATTGGATTATTTGTCTTCATTTTTTAAGTTGTATGAGTCCCTTTTATATTTTAGATATTAACTATTTACCAGATGCATCATTGCCAAATATGTTCTTTCATACAATGGATTTCCTTCTCATTTTGTTGATTTTTTTTCTGTGCAGAACTGCTTAATTTGATGTAATATCATTTGTTAATTTTCTTTTTCCTTTGCCCTAGGAAATGTATTCATAAACATATTGCCATGAAGATGTCTGATATTTTGCTGCCTATGTTTTCTTCTAGGGTTTTTATGGTTTCCTGACATACTTAAGTCTTTTATACATTTTTAGTTTATTTTTGTGTATGGTGTAAGTTGGTGGTCTAGTTTTGTTTTGTTTTGTTTTGTTTAATTTTCTTGACATGTATCTGTCCAATTTTCCCAACAAGAGTTGTTGAACAGACTGTCTTGATTCATTGTATGCTCTTGACTCCTTTGTCAAATATTAATTGAGTGTAATGGTTAGGGTCAATTTCTAGGGTTTCTGTTCTGTTCCATTGATCTATACACCTGTTTCTGTGCCAGTATCAGGCTGTTTTGATTATTGTGGCCTTTGTAGTATAACATTGTATCTGGTCTTGTGACTCCTCCAACTTTTTTATTTTTTTTTCCCCAAGATTGCTGCAGTTATCTGAAGTCTATTTTTATCCCATATAAATTTTTGGAGTGTTTGTTCTAGGTCTGTGAAATATGCTGTTGGTATTTTAATAGGGATTGCATTGAAAATGTAGATTGCCTTGAGTATTATGGATATTTTAATTATGTAAATTCTATCAATCCATGAACATGGTATATTCTTCCACTTGTTTATATCTTCTATCTCTTTTTGCAATGTCCTATAGTTTTCTGAGTACAAGTCTTCTACCTCCTTGGATAATTTCTAAGTATCTTAATTTTTTGATGGAATGATAAATGAGATTGTTTGTTTAATTTCTCTGTCTGATAATTCATTATTGGTATTTAAAAAAGACAAGGATTTCTGGGTGTTGATTTTTTGTCCTGCTACTTTGCCAAATTTATTAGTTTTTTTTTTTTCATGGAGTCTTTAGTGTTTTATATGTGCAATATCATGTCATCTGTGAATAATGAGAGATTTACTTCCTCCTTCCTGATTTAGATGCCTTTTATTTCTTCATCTTATCTGATTGCTATAGCTAGGACTTCCAGTACTATGTTGAATAAGAGTGGTGAAAACAGACATCCTTTTTTATTCCTGTTCTTAGGAGAAATAGTTTTAGTTTTTGCCCAGTGAGTATGATATTTGCTATAGGTTTGTCAAATATTGCCTTTATCATATTGATTTATACTTCCTTTATTCCCATTTTGCTGTGTTTTTATCAAAAATGGGTGCTGGATGTTGTCAAATGCTTCTCCATCTATTGAAATGATCATGTGGTTTTTGTCTTTCAATTCATTTATGTGATGCATCCTGATTATAAATTTGCAAACATTGTACCAAACTTGAATCCCCAGAATAAATCTCCCTTGGGCATGGTGTATGATCTTTTTAATATATTGCTGGACACAATTTGCAAATATTTTGTTGAGGACTTTAGCATCTATGTTCATCAAGAATATTGGCCTGTCATTACCTTTCTTTGTAGTGTCTGTCTGATTTTAGAATTAGGATAAGCCTAGCCCCATAAAAAGAACTTGGAAGTATTCCTCCATCTTAGGTTTTTTTGGAATAGTTTGAGGAGTATACCTGTTAGGAAGTGTTCCTCCCTGTTGGATTTTTTGGAATAGTTTGAGGAGTAAAGGTGTTAGTTATTTTTTGAAAGTTTGGTAAAACTCTCCTGTGAAGCCACCTGGACAGTACTTTGGTTTGCTGGGAGTTTTTGTTGTTTTTGTTTGTTTGTTTGTTTGTTTGTTTGTTTATTTGTTTTGTTTTATTTTGTTTTTTACTGCTTCTACTTCATCAGTTATTTTTAGCCTATTCATGTCTTCTGATTCTTTCTGATTCAGTTTTGGGAGATTGTATTTTTCTACAATTTTTTGTACCAATTGTTGGCATATAGTTGTTCATAATATTTTCTTACAATCCTTTGTATTTCTGTGATGTCAGTGGTTGCTTCTCTGCTATTGTTTTTTAATTTATGTATTTGGGTTCTCTCTGTTTATTGATGAGTCTGGATAATGGTTCATTTTCAGAGAAAACCAGAGCCCTGTCTAAGCAATGTTGATCTGAGTTCATATAATCTTTCCAACTATATCAGGGCAGGTTCCTTCATGAACCCTGCTTACTGTACAACTGTTGGAAACTTATTCCAAGTTCCTCCTTTATGCTCTGCTCACTCAGGTGTTAGATCATAGCCTCTCTGCCTAGGGCCTGGACCTTCCTGAATGCTGAAAATTAGACTGAGAAGCCAGGAAAAGTTGTGGGTATAAGAATGAGTCTTTATTGCAGAAGCCAGTAGCCATATAACAAAGAGAAAAAAAAACAGTTATTTTCAACAATCCTATACCAGCAGCTGTACACTGGGTAATGAATGAATACATCTTTCCCACACAGTAGGAACAGTCTCTAATAGCTTCTGTATCTACAGCTATTATCTGAGCAGCTACACGCTATCTCCAGACTCACCACCTAACATCATAGCGGTATCTGAGCTCTCTGCCTCTGCAGCTTCTCCTGTCTCTTTGGCTCAGCAGTTTCTCCTGTTTCCCCTACCTACCACACTCCTCTGCACAGCACACTGGCTGGGTAATGTTCTATTTATATCTGAGCTCTCTCTGAACTCTTAGCCTTACGTCTCTGTGTAGTAAACTCCAGCACTCTTCTTCACACTCCAGCAGACTAACTGGTAAGTAACTTGTATATTATTCCAGAGACAGAGAAGGCTTCATTCCAATAGTTACATCAATCATATTTTGGCTACATAGATTGCTGTGGCCTTGCAGCTGTTTATGGCATCTTAGCCTAGGCATACTGGGGCATTGTACATTCCAGCAGACTAACAGTAATGTCTTTCTATCTGTGAGTGGCCTTAGCTTTCTGGGTTCTCTGGTGTGCTTCCCACATTCATCAATCTTGTTTATTCTTTCAAAACCCAGCTCTTAAAATCAATTTTTTTTTGCATTTTTATTTTTTTAGTTTTTATATTGCTTATTTCAGCTCTAATCTTTACTATTTTCTTTCTTCTACTTAAACTGGGCTTTTCTTATTGTTCTCTTTCTAGTATTGTTACTTTTTATGTTGCCCCATAGCTCCCTTCAGTTGTAGGGTTAAATAGTTTAATATTATGTTTCTTGTTTTTTGAGGTAGGCCTCAAAAACTTCCCTTTTAGGATAAACATCCCTTTTAGGAATGCTCATGCTGTGTCCCAGAGATTTGTGGTTGTTGTGTATTCATTTTTATTTATTTCAGTAAGTATTTTATTTCTTTCTTTATCTCATTGTTAACCTGTTTACTGTTTAATAACATGCTATTTAGCCTCCATGTGTTTGAATATTTCAAGTGTTTTATTGTAATTTATTTCTAATTTCATTCTACTGTGATCTATGAAGATACTTGATATGACTTCAATCTTCTCAAACTTGTAGAGAACTGATTTGTGTACTAACATGTGGTCTTACCTTGTGAATGACACATGAGAACTACATATATTCTGCAGCTTTTGGGTGAAATGTTTTATAAATATAAGTTAAATCCATATGATCCAGTGTGTTCTTTAGACTCAGTTTCCTTGTCTAAGTTTTTATCTGAAAGATATACCCACTGAAGGCAGAGGGGTGTTAAAGTTCCATTTTATGACTGTATTGTTGTTAGTCTTTCCCTTAAAGTCCTCTAAGTCCTCTAGAAGTTTTTTGTTTGTTTCTTTGTTTCTTTGTTTGTTTTTAATTTAGTTAGGTGTTCCTATACTGGGTGCATATATGTTTACCAGGGTTATATCCTCTTATTGGATTAATCCCTTTAGTATTATGTAGTGACATTTACTGTCTCTTGTGATGGCCTTCATTTTGAAGTCTATATTGTCAGATATGAATATTGCTACCTCAGATTTTTCTTTTCTTTTCTATTTGAATGAATTTTTCCCCCGCCCATCTCATTCTGACATGTAACTCTTGTAGACAGCATATATTTGGTTCAAGATTTTTCTACCCACTCATCTACCATATGTCTTTTGATTGAAGCATTTATTCCATTTATACTTAAATTTCTCATTGATAGATACTTAGTTATTGCCATTTTCATTCTGTATGCTTAGATTTCTCTCTCTATTTATTCTTCTCCTTACAATAGTCCTTTTAGCATTCTTTTGCTGCTGGCTTAGTGGTAATGGTTTTTTTTTTTTTTTTTTTTTTTTTGGTCTGGAAATATTTGACTATTTTAAATGAGAGCCTTGCTGAATATAGTAATCTTGGTTTCAGATCCTTGCTTCCCATTCTCTTCTAGCCTGTAGAGTTACGGATGAGAGATTGAACAACAGCCTTATGAGAGCTCCTTTGTACATAACAAATTGCTTTTCTCTTGATTCCTTTACTTTTCTCTCTTTGTTTTTAATTCTTTGAATTTAAATTATGATGTTTCTGGGCAAATGGCTGTTTGTGTTCTTCTTGTTTGGGACTCCCTGAGGTGCTTGAACATGCATGATGTTTTCTTTTCACCAAATTAGGGAAGTTTTCTACCATTACTTCTTTAGATATGTTCCCTATCTCTCCCTTTCTTCCTCTTCTGGCACATCTACTATGTGAGTATTATTACTTTTTATGTAGTCCCACAGCTCCCTTCAGCTGTCATCCTGTTTTTTAATTGTTTTCTGTTTTTTGAGTCTCTGATTGAAGGATTTTTTATCCCCTGTCTTTTAATTCACTGATCTCATCCCCAGCTTCCCCTATCTGCTGTGTTTTTCTTCTAATATGTTTTTTACTTGTGATGTGTTGTTCTTTATTTCTGTTTTCATATTTATTATGCCTTTTCTCATGCTGATAAACATCTTTACCATCATTTTTCTTAACTCTATATCAGATTAATTTTTTATTTCTGTTTCATTTAGCTTTTCTTCTGAAGAATTATCTGTTCTTTTTTTTGTGTGCTTTTTTTGTGTGCTTTTTTTTTTTTGTCTCATTTTGGCTGCCTGTTTGGGTTTGTGACTATGTATTAATGTATTAGGTAGATCTCCTAAATCTCTCAATCTCTAGTGCAGGACAGTGTAAAAAGCTTCTTTGTGACTAATTAGATCAGGCAAAAACTCAAGGCCTCCAGAGACCACCTCTGCCTGTAAACTGATTGTATTTAGTCTTGAGTAGCCCTCAAGCAATCATCCACTGATGTGGCATGAATTATCCCAATAAGATGGAGCAATTGATTCTAACTAGATGTTAATTGTTATTCTCAGTCTCTTAATGGGCCTCAGATACTTTACACATGACAAGATGTTATCCAGTAGGGTGGGTCAACTGTCTTCCCCACAGATAAGACCTCTTAGATAGCAAATGTCTACATAAGAAAGATGGTCTCCACAGCCTGAGGGAATGATTCAGCATGGCAATTGGAGTATCTGCCTTCTGAGTTCTAACCTCAGAGCCCTCAACCCTGGCTTCTGCTCACACAGCTCCTGTCCATTCTGCTTTCCCACTGTCAGGACATAAGGTGAGTAGCTACATACAGCATTTGTGTGTTGACCTTTTAAAGAGGGTGGCTGATTTCTAGCCATGTTTCTCTGGCAGACAACAACCCTGCTGCTTTTCACAGCTAGATGTTATGTGGGCACTTTTCTCAGTTCTGGCCATTTTTGCTGGGAGGAGCAAGCTTAAGGATTAGACCTCAGAGTTCTCAGTGGCAACCCCTTCTACAGCTGAGATATATTGCTGGAATTTCAGCTGCTGTCTGCGGGAGCCAATCCAGTCCTTTCACATCTCCACTCTTCTTACCAGTCTCTATGCAGTCTCCACTTTCCATCCCTGGTTATTATATTTGTCTCTAGCCAGTCTTCAGTTGATTATTCAGGATTTTTTTTTCTTTTTGTGTTTTAGTTTTAATTCCAGTTTGGTCCTGGGAGCATGTTTGTGGAGCACTCACTTACTCCACCTCCATTTTTAATAGTCTTTTTCTTTTTAAAAGTCTTAGCAAACTATGAATCAAAGGGAAATTGTTTAAAATAGGCAGAACTTTTAAAATTCTATAACATGCCAGACTGGCATGGCTCAGTAGTTGAGCATAGTCTTATGAACTGAGGTCACCAGTTGATTTCTGGTCTGAGCACATACTCAGTTGCAGCTTGATCTCCATGTGGATTTTGTAGGAGGCAGCCAATCAATAACTTTCTCTCTTCATTGATGTTTCTATCTCTCTCCTTCTCCTTTTCTCTCTAAAATCAATAAAAAAATTCAAATATTTTAAAAATTCTATAACAACTATTCACTTTAATGGAGATTCATTAAAACCATTTCCTTTAAATATCAGGGACATAGCCAAAATTAATGTTATAATACATCCTATTTGATAAAGAAGGGATATGCTAATTGATCACTGTGCCCTCACAAAGATGGTAGCGCCCACAGCCAATAATGAGGGAATATGATAATTGAGTGCAATGCCCTCAAAAATGGTGGTGCCCACAGCCACAAGATGATGGCACCCAGTCTCCTCAACCCTGCTGGGGCAGCAGGTGCACAGAACAGCTGTCCCTGTCTGACTTCAGAGTACTCTAGCCCCTTAAACCCCCCAGACACCCAGGGCCAGCCGAGGTGCAGACAAGCTTCAGATGGTGGCTGCCCAGCTTCCCAGGGCCACCCGAGTGTCTAGTAACTAGGGCCAGTCGAGGCTTGCACTGCTAGCAGTGGCAGCAGCAGAGATATGATGGAGACATTGCCTTCCCCTGATTGCTGGGTTACTTCCCACCCCTGAGGGATTCTGGACTGTAAAAAGGGGCAGGCTGGGCTGAGGCAACCAGTGCATGAATTTTCATGTATTGGGCTTCTAGTATAAGAATAAAAATAAAAGTTATTATATTTATACATGAAATAAATATTTACATAAAAAATAAAATATGAATTTAATTCAAATGATTTTAGCTTTTTTTGTTGTTGATCCTCACCCAAGGATATTTTTTCCATTGATTTTTAGACAGTTTAAGGGAGAGGAAAAGACAGACAGAGAGAAACATCAATGTGACAGAGACACATTGATTGGTTGCCTCCTTCACTTGCTCTGGTCAGGGCTGGGGCAATCTGAATTTAACCTGAGACCCATAAGTCCTCAGGCAGAGGCTCTAACCACTGAGAAAAACCATCTAGGGTAATTTTAGAATTTTTAATATAAAATCAATTTCAACTGTCTTTGATTGTATCAAGTACAAAGATCATTAATATTTATCCCAGAGCAATTAAAAGTAATAAATAATTAAGAGTAATTCACTAAGCCAAAGCCTGTTTGCCTCAGTGGATAGAAAGTCAGCCTATGGACTGAAAGGTCCCAGATTTGATTATGGTTAAGGGCATGTATCTTGGTTGCGGGCACATCTCCAGTAGGGGGTGTGCAGGAGGCAGCTGATCGATGTTTCTTACTATCTATCCCCCTTCCTCTCTGTAAAAAAAAATAATAAAATATATTTTAAAAAAATTAATTTACTAAAATAAAATCTCTGTAAAATGCCTAGACATCAACTTTTAAATATACAACTTAAAGTGATATTTAAAATGTCTCAGAAGTGAAAATATTAATTTATGCTATAAAACATAAATAAAATTTAATATTAAGAGAAATATTCTCTTAGATTAAAATTATAAAAATATTAATTCTATCTAAATCTAAATTCATTGCAATTCCAATAAGTATTTCAATTAGACTTTTGAATAACTCAATTCATGTATTTTGATATAAATACTTAGAATACATTTCCCTGAATATCAATATCAAAGTGAAAGAAAATGAACAAAGATAAAATACTTTCTTACTAGATACTGAGGGATACCACAAGTAAAGAAACATAATAGAGGAGATAGAGGAAAAGAGAAGGAAATAGAAAGGGAGGGAGGGAAGGAGTGAAGAAAGGAGGGAGAGAGGAGGGAGGGAGGGAGTGTAGAAAGATAATTTTGGGAAAATTGCAAATTATACATTGAAAAATGAAACTGAATTTCTATCTAGCAAGAGATAAAAGATAGACTCCTCCACATATATTCAAAAATTAAATTTGGAAGTCAATATTAATGAAGTATATAAAAGTTAATAAAATATAATGTAATTTATCTTTTATCCTAGATATCCAAAATTCTAAAATAAAAACCATGAGTCTAGGATAAATTATCCTAGATATCCAGAATTCCAAAATAAAATCCATGAGTCTTAGAATTGATGCATCTGAACAGATCAAACGTAAATGATTTCTTTCTCAAAAAGAACCCTGTTAAAAAACTAAGAACACACAACATGCTTGATTAAAAATATTTTTTAAATATTTGCACTTATTTTTTTATTTTAAAAGTTATAGATTCCTATAAAAATCAAACTGTATATAAAAATGAAGAATTTCCTTACCAGGTATTCCTTCTTGCTCTTAAATATTATTCCCGTTTATTAAGATCTTACTATGGTCCAGATAGAATTACGAATTCACTGAAGTGTGCATCTCCAAAACTTTTTCTGTGTATACACACTCACAGGCAGTATGGAAATACTTAAAATTTTCACAAAATGCACTTTATGTGATCTTCTACAAATTGTCTTTCCTTTTGCTTATCAACATATAATTGACATGTTTCATGATAATTCATACATGTCTATCTTACTTTAATGATGGCATATCATTCCTTATTTTATAATACACACTTACATATAACATATCTAAATATTATCCTACCAATATATACCAGTACATATGTGAATATTTATGTACATATAAATCATATTGTTATAAATAACATAATACTTAATTGCATTTGTATATTATAGTATACTCATATAATATATTATAATATACTTAGATAATTATTACATTCTACTTATATTAATAATTATGTGAATGGTAGTAATAGTGGCTCGCTCAGATATATAGATAAGGGGCACTTTGGCTCTATGTATAAGAAATATTTTGTAGTAATATTGTGGTATTCATATCTTATCTGTGTTACACAAGAATAAAGATAGGAAAGAATGAGTCTGGTGAAAAATAGAGATCACTGAGAGCAAGGGAATAGAGTTGTTTTTACATTCAGTTCATTGATTAATTTATTTATTTTCATTGGTTTTGTATATTTAAAATATTAATCAGTATTTTTAGCCCCTATTATTCTTGGATGCTTAAATTATTCTATATTCAAGGATCTAATTTTTTGTCATTAAAACTAAAATTTTAATTAATGAAATTAAATTTTGTATGCTTTGTGTTCTTTAATTTCTCTTTTACTAAATTAATAAAATGTTGCTTTTTGTAATATTTTTTGAGGTTGCAATAAATTTTTAAATATTATTTCCATGTAATGTTAAAATTTTACAACTTTTCAAACACACATATATACATATACACACATGTATGATTATTGTGTCTTATAAACATTAATTAATTATAAATGGAAGTCTTTATTTTGGTTAACTTGTCCTTATTCTACCATTGTATCATTATAAAATCTGCATTTGGAAACATAATTAGATTTTTGTTTTTATTTGTCAAACATAAAAATCAAGGTAAAACACATTTTATACAGTCTGTAGACCACCTGATCTCATTGCCGATAAAGACATGAACATCCAGAGATCTAAACTTTCAACTTAAAGCTGTGTTGTTTCTTTCAGATTAAGAGCAAGTGTGTCTTACATTTGAACAAGAATGAACTGAATGCTTAATCACCGGAAGGGCAAACTCTGCAGCAAGTGCTTTAGATTTCCTCCTGTTTAGACACAGCAGGTTATGCTTTCCTGAAGTTTGGTGTGATCTTATGACATACATTAGCAAAGGAATGTATGTTTCTTCTGGCTAGAAGATTGAAAAGACAGTGTCACCAGTTCTGTTTTATTTGCCCTGATTATTGTAGAAGCTTGCATCAATTTTGCTTCTTTAGTATCCCAGACCCTTATTAATCGCTATGAGAAGAGCACACTCCTCCCTCAACTTGCTAACCTACAATTAATACAGAATATGAGTGAGAAATAAATTTTTTTTAACCACTCACAAAGATTTTGTTTTTGTTGTGATAGTTATTTCAGCAAAACCTACCATAACCTTATCAATGAGTCTTTTCTAATGATGTTTCCTCAAACTATCTAAAGAGGGCAAATATAAAAGAAATATAAATAATAGTTTCATCTTGTAAGTCAATGGGCTATACTACACAGTGAATACATTAAATAAATATAACAGCAACAATCACAACTATAAATAATTAACATGTAGCTAATTTAATGTAATAATTAAAATGCTGGTTTACTGCAAAGGAAGGAGAGCAAGATTAGTGACATTATAGGGGCAACCCAGGAATAAAGCGAGTATACAGAAGGGCTCTGTTGACTTGGAAGATGCCATGAATTATAAATATAGCTAGTCCTAGCAGAGTTTAGAAACTATTTAGAAAAAATCCATTTAATTTCTTGCCTTACAGATACAGAAAAATGTTATATTTGGCTCATATAATTATTTTAAAATTTCAGTATTAAAGATAAATGTAATTTCAATATAAGAAACCTCATTTAAGCATTGTAAATGAAAAGACACAAAAATAGTAACTTTTCAAAGATAAACATGAGGAGATGCCAAGATGGCGGCATAAGAGAACCAAGATGGCAACATAAGGTATACACCTATACCTGCTTCCTCTTACAACCACACCAAAAACACAACTAAATGACAAAATGACTATCCCCCAGAACCACGAGAATGCTGGCAGAATGGAAGTTCTACAACTAGAAGGAAAGAAAAAAGTGCATTGAGATCTGGTAGGATGTGCAGAGGCTCAGAAAGGCAAAGGTACAAAGACTTGCATAAATTTTTCAATTGGGAGGGAGTTACAAGTTTCCGACTCTCTGAACTCCAGATTCTGGTGAGATTCTGGGGACCCAAACTCATACAGGGAGAAACTGGACTATCTGCCTTGGAGTTGAAAAGGGAGGGTGGCCTTCTTGCAGAGGTGCGCCCAGAAATATTTGTTTACTGTGCTGGGATGCAGGACGTGGGAAATGGAACAGAGTTCGGCAGACAGGGCTGACTGGCAGCCATCCCTGTTTGCCATGCCCTAGCCTAGTGATTCTGAGACCCTGCCCAGCCCAATTAATAAACCAACAGAGCTGTGTGCAGTGGCTTTTGCATATGAATGACCTGCCCTCTAGGAGCTTAACCTAACAAATTTCAACCAGGTCAGACAATCCAAAACTTCCAAACTCCAAGCAAAGAGGATAAATCTGCAAATCTCCCTATAGCTCCTGCTGGGTGGCCTCAGACACTAGCTAACTTGCACCTCCTTGGAGATCCAGGAACCAGTGTACATAGAGGTCAGTGTGAGACAACACCAGATTTCAACTCCTCACATACATAAGTGACACACTCAAGAGGCATACTCGTGAGCACCAAAACCCCACTGAAGGAAGTCCTGCTGCATAAGGGTGTCTCCAGCATAACAGTTTTTCCATTAATAGACACAGCTAATCCTCACAGTCAATTGGCCTGGAGGTCAGTTTCTCCCAGTGTACTAATAACAATCAAGGCTTAACTACAACAAGACTGTGTACCCAGCCCACAAAGGGGTGCACCAAGAGTGTCCACCTCAGGTTGTTGGGCAGTCAGAGCTACTGGGCCATAAAGGACAACTAGCACACAAAGCCACTCCATCAATACAGGGAAGCAGCCAATATGCGGAGACCAAAAAACATGTCACGAATGAAAGAAATGGAGGAAAACAAACAACTGGAAATGGAGTTCAAAACCACATTTACGAGGTTACTCAAGAATCTTCTACAAATAGAAGAGACCTCTGAGAAATTTAATGAGACCTTCAAGGATCTTACTGAAAATGCCCAAAATAAACAAACAAATAAAAAATAAACACACACACACACACACACACACACACATGCACACACACACACAGAAAAGGACCAGTCAGAAATTAAGCATACACTATCTGAAATAAAGAATAATATACAGAAATCTAACAGCAGACTAGAGGACCCCAAGAATCAAACCGAAGGTCTAAATTATGAGGAAGCAAAAAACATCCAAACAGAAAACCAAAAAGAAAAAAGGAATCCAAAAATGTGAAGATAGTGTTAAAAGCCTCTGGGACAACTTCAAGCATACCAACATCAGAATTATGGGGGTGCCAAAAGAGAGAGAGAGCAAGATAATGAAAACCTATTTGAAAAAAATAATGACTGAAAACTTTCCCTTCCTGTTGAACAAAATGGACTTACAAATCCAGGAAGTGCACAGAACCCCCAAAAACAAGGAATCCAAAGCGGACCACACCAAGACACATAATAATTAAAATACCAAGGGCAAAAGACAAAGAGAGAATCTTGAAAGAAGCAAGAGAAAAACAGTTAGTTACCTATAAGGGAATATTCATAGGATTGTCAGCTTATTTCTCAATAGAAATTATGCAGTCCAGACATGAGTGGTAGGAAATATTCAAAGCGATGAATAGCAAGAACCTACAACCAAGATTACCCAGAAAAGCTATCATTTAGAATTGAAGGTCAGATAAAGAGCTTCACAGACAAGAAAAAGCTAAAGGAGTTTATCACCAACAAACCAGGATTATATGAAAGGCTAAAGGGCATTCTTTAAGAAGAGGAAGAAGAAATAGGTAAAGATAAAAATTATGAAGAATAAAGTGATAACAAATCCATACCTATCAACAAGTGAATCTAAAAATCAAGTGAATAAAAAATCCAATGAACAGAATAAACTAGTGAATATAATAGAATTAGGGGCATAGAAAGGGAATAGAATGACAATTTGCAGGGGGAAGGGGATGAGAGGGGTGCAGGAAGTGATTGGACAAAAATCTTACACCTATGGATGAGGACAGTGGCGGGGGGCTAAGGGCATGAAGTAGGGTGTGGGGAATCAGGTAGAGGGGAGCTAAGAGGGAGGGGAAGAGGAACATCTGTAATAAACTGAACAATAAAGATTTATTTTTAAAAAAGATAAACATAATGGAATAAAATTGATTACATAAGTTTTAAACCATAAATGTCAAAATAAAAAGATAACAAAACTGAAAAAAATAATAGTAAAAATAGTCTATATAATCTATATACTATATGAAACCTATAGACAAATTATTGCTTAATATAAAATATGTAAAATAATATTTTAATAAAACATACAAAACCCTATAAAAATGAGCAAAGGACCTAGGTAAGAAATTTCTGAAGAGATGCTACTTGTTCTATCAAAAAAAAAGAGAAACCACAAACTTTGCTTACTAAAGTCAATAAACTTCAAAGTAAAAAGATGACCTTGATTTGTGTTTATTCAAAAGTACTTGATAAAAATAATATTATACATGCTCAGTGTGAAAGTTGGCTTAATAAAAAAAAAAGCATTTCCATTTCCATATTCTGGATAAAGGAAAGTAGTCTATAAGGCTGTTCACTTAATAATCATTTCTAATACTGACTGATCTATGCAACAACATTAAGTGGTTTTCTGTATGGTACGGGTGTAGGATGTTTTTCTTTTCTATTTGATAAGTAAACAATATATTTTTAATGTATTAAGTTGTATAAAATTTTCTCTTCATTCCTATAATTTATTTCATGATCTGTTCTCTGAGATGTTTATTGGTCAAAGATATTTCTTTTGTTTTGATGAATCACAGCATTAGCACTCCTATTTGAGAAATGGATAACATATATATAGTTATGACTATGAAAATGCTTTGGTTCTACTTGACTGATTCTCAGGAAAACAGCAGAAATATCTGATATTTCTAGGACTTCCTCACCATTCTCTCCCTTTTAAACCATAAACATTAAGAGAATACTCAAATGTACTCATATATATCATACTCAATAATTTAAAAAATCAAATGGCTCAAATGATAAATTATAGATTTTGGAATATTTTTAATCTATAAAATATACATGAGTAAATATTATGCTGTTTTTTGACCCAAATTAGCAACGTAAAACTGGGGGGGGAGGGTTATCCTTATGTTTTTAAAGGCTATGTGTATTTTATTATATATCATTTTTATAATAGGCAAAATCATTTAATTGAAACAAAGCAGTCTTTTTAAAATAGTGCACTTTTCCTCCAGAAAATGCTAGTTCCTGATTAATCCATATGAAGAAAATGCCATACTTTTAAGCTTTGCCCAATTCTACAGCATATGTCAAGTAATGGGTCAAATATTAAGATTTTTTGTCATTGTACAGTAGTGACTAGGACTTGTGAAAATTTGGTAGGGACACTCCACAATGTATTATTTTTAGACATTTGTTTTTCTCTTTGAACATCTCCATCTTAATTACTTGAAAGTATCTTCTCATATAACAATAAAAGAACTACACACTCAGTTTGATGGATTTCAATACAGGCTCTGCCACTTAATAATTTTATGGCCTTGGGCAAGTCATTTCACCATTTTGTGGATAGATTTTTCATATGTAAAATAAAGATACTGACCCTGTAACACTGTAATAATATTTATCTCCCCATACTTGTCTCCCCTACTAATCTATATATTCTGAAGAGCACAGATACCTTCTCATTTACCAGAGCAAGCCCTGTCTTCAAATCCTTCTTGGTCACAGACCCTCTATGGGTAGGAATGGAATGCACAAGTCCTATGATGGCCTCTCATAGCCCTCCTTCTCCCAAAACAGTGTTGTAGGTGTGTTTTTAGATGCTTGAGGAATTGCACAGCCAGGACAGCCTGGCCAGAGAGGAGAGGTTGGGTCTGCTAACCAGATAAGCTCCCAAATGCCAGGGAAAAGTGAGGGCCACAGAAAGAACCTAGGGCAAGAGTCAGGAAATCTGTTTTTTGTCACCAACTCCCTGCATTTCCTTGGGCAAAACACTCAACATTCCCACTGAAGCACTCTAAAACATCCCCTCTGGAACTCCGTGTTCCCATCTAGAAAATGGAAGAGATTTGGATTGGAATTTTCTTACTCTGACAATCTACTGTCTCCTCTGTAGGGCCCATGGAACTTTCTGAAATAAACGTCTGAAAGAACATAAGGCCTACATAGTTCGGTTCAGTGGATAAAGTGTCAGTCCATGGACTGAAAGATCTCTGATTAGATTCCTCTGGTCAAGGACATGTACCTTGGTTGCAGGCTCAATTCCCTGCTCTGTGCCCCGTGCAGGAGGCAACCAATTGATGTTTCTCTCTGTGTGTCTCTTTCCTTTCTCTTAAAAAAAATCAAAGGAAAAATAACCTTAGGTGAAGATTAACAAAAAATAAAGGGACATCAAACTGCTAATTTCTCCAGTAAATAGCAACACAAGGAAATATACAATTTAAGATTCCTTAACCCCTTGCCTCAAACCCCTTATTAAATTATTAAAGAAAAGATCCCACTAAACATTTTTTCTGCTTATAATTTAAAAGATTTCTTTGTTCAGGTAATACACTCCAGAATCCAGAAACATTATTTTCATTACTCATGTTTTCTTTTTCTCCAAAATTTTCTGCTACACTTTTCATGCCCTCCATAACCTTGAAATAAAGAGTGATCATTCTCAAAGAGATTTGCTTAAATAATGAATAGTCTTACATAGGAGTGATAAATGCTAGTGTCTTTATTGTTACTTGTACAAATCACTTTCCTAAAGTTGGATAGAAAGCGAAGTTCATAAGTAAAGACACATTGGATGGGATATTTTTCCCTATCTTTTAAGAGACAATGACTTTAGATTGTCTTCTTAAGCAATTTCAGTGTGTAAAATACTTACCTAAAATCTCCTCAAACAGAACTTTAAAATCTTCCACTATTAAGGGGTAAGAAAACTCACAGAGATAATGCTTCTTCAAACCAAAGCAATTTTTGTCTAAGAAATTTACAAATATTAGTCCAGAATTTTATTAAAAATCTTTTTCATCTTAATATCTTAATGTTTTGAAAATTATATATATATATAAATCTTTTTCATCTTAATATCTTAATGCTTTGAAAATTATATATATATATATAAATTATATATATATA
>JAAGEH010000286.1:35596121-35679134 GCA_011751065.1 Lasiurus cinereus | reverse complement strand
CAAGATATATATATATATCTTGATTATGAAAAAATGTACATTTGTTTTTAATGAAAAGCAATTGAGAGATTTACTTGATTTATATGAGTGAAACCCAAAAAGGTTTTACTGCATTTTATCAGAAACATGTATCCTTTCCTTCTTCAAAAAATTAGCATTTCATCTGAAGATCATAATTGTTAAGGATAGAAAATATCAGTTTCCAATCATGGCCAGAATAAAAGTAGTGACTTTCAGAAGAAGTATGCCATCTTCATATATTTACACTCCTTCTGTCAGAGAGGACTTCATTCAGGAAATGGCAAAAGATATATTTAAGTTGCCAGGTTTTAAGATCACTGGAAGATATTTGTGGGCCCGCGTAAGGCAATAGGTAAGAATCAATGGGGCAAGCTCTAGCTTCAACCCTGTAGAGATCAAGCCAATGTTTCACAGCAGACAAACAAGCTAACAAAATATTTAACATTCTCAGAAGAGCTCTTGGAAGCCAGCAAATATTAAAAGCGAAACCAAAAATGCCCATATTATTTTTCTATTCTTCTAGAAAACCTTCATGTGCCTACACCTTGAATATTACAAGCAATTTCAATCATCATTATTTAAGAATGAGTAGTGAAATAAGTCCAAAGAGTAAAAAAGTAAATAGCAAAAGGATTTGGAAGGTGGCTGAACCACTATTCCGATAATGGGGAGAAAAACAAACTATGTAAGGAATAACCTAAAAATAATTTAAGGCTAATTTTTAAATACTATTATTTAAGAGGTCTAACATATGAAATATAAGTACTTTTGACTAAAAGAGAGCCACTAAGTAGGGTTACTAACAATACTTTCCTTTGTTCTAAATGCATTTTGACTTACATTAAGCAATGCAATGCAGCATGAAAGATATTCTATATCTTTCAAATGTCAGTCTAAAGAAGATTGTGAGGCTTCATTTTCCCAACCTTGTAAAACCACCTACAATACTGTAAGTAAATTCAGGCTGGAGAGAGAGAGAGAGAAAAAAAAAGAAATAACAAGAAGCAATCCTGGAGCATAAGACCCCACAAAAAGAGGTGGATGTTGGAGAACACTGGAATGGCAAACTGGTGAGGAAGAAGCTTCTTGGACTTTCTAGCCTAACCCAGTTACCAGTTGAATACAAACAAATGAGATCTAAGCTGATCCCATAGAAACAGAATAAATAGAGGAAAAAGTTCTGCCTTAAATTTTATATTTTTAATATATTTTATTGATTTTTTTATAGAGCAGAAGGGAGAGAGACAGAAAGTTAGAAAGATCAATGAGAGAGAGACATCGTTCAGCTGCCTCTTGCACGCCCCCCCACTGGAGATGTGTCCACAATCAAGGTACATGCCCTTAACGGGAATCGAACCTGGTACCTTTCAGTCTGCAGACAGATGCTCTATCCACTGAGCCAAACCAGTTTAGGCTCTGCCTTAAATTTTAATCCACACAGTAATGAGAAATAAGAGTTCAGTTTCATAAGCTACTAAATTTTAGGGTAGTTTCTTATACACCAATTTTAAAAAAATCAATACTCATTATTAAGGTTTTCTGAAAGGTACAATGTATTCTTAAAAAAGTAGTATTTAAGGTTATTCATTTCTTGAGTGAATATAGGTATCATTCTATCTAATAAAAGAATAATATGCAAATTGACCATCACTCCAACAT
Source organism: Lasiurus cinereus (assembly GCA_011751065.1). Classification (NCBI taxonomy): domain Eukaryota; kingdom Metazoa; phylum Chordata; class Mammalia; order Chiroptera; family Vespertilionidae; genus Lasiurus; species Lasiurus cinereus. The sequence goes on along the minus strand of JAAGEH010000286.1, from coordinate 35,677,454 downwards.
ACAAGATGGTTTCCCCCATATGGACACAAGATGGCCACCACAAGATGGCTGGAAGGGAGGGCAGTTGGGAGGGACTAGGCCTGCAAGAGAGGCAGTTGAGGGCAATAAGGCCTGCAGGGGAGGGCAGTCAAGGGAGACCAGGCCAGAAGGGGAGGACAATTAGGGGTGACCAGGCCAGCAAGGGAGGGAAGTAAGGGGTAGCCAGGCCAGCAGCAGAGCAGTTAGGTGTCGTCAGGCTGGCAGAGGAGTGATTAGGGGGTGATCAGGCTGGCAGGCAGAAGTGGTTAGGGCAATCAGGCAGGTGGGCAAGTGAATGGTTGGGGACTAACAGTCCTGGATTATTAGAGGGATCCCAGACTGGAGAGAGTGCAAGCGGGGCTGAGGGACACCTCCCACTCCCAGTGCATGAATTTCATGCATCAGGCCTCTTGTCTAATACATAAAAAGCCAGGGGCTGTCATGACCAAAACAACCAGACAGATGACCAAATAAGCCAGCAGGGGGTTAATGAGGCATGACCAAATGACTGAATAGCAGCCTAAATGGGGTGACCAGGCCAGCAAAGAGGGGTAGTGATGGGCAACTAGGCCAGCAGAGGAAGCAGTGAATGGTGAACAGGCAGGCAGGGGAGGGACAATCAGGGGCAGCTAGGCTGTCCAGGAGGGTCAGTTGGGAGCAACCAGGCCAGCAGAGAGGGCAGTAAAAAGTGACCAGGCCAGTAGGGGGAGAGTTGAGGGTGACCAGGCCAGCAAGGGGCCAGTTAGGGGTGACCTGGCCAGCAGCTGGGGGCAGTTTGAGTCGACCAGACTGGCAAGAGGGGCAGTTGGAAAAGACCAGGCTGGTAAGGTTTGGGGCAGTTGGGGGACATCAGGCCAGCAGATTAGGGGTCATCAGGCCAGGAAGGGAAGGCAGTTAGGGGCAACCAGGCTATCAGGGGGCGGGGAGCAGTTAGGGATGATCAGACAGGCAGGCAGATGAGTGGTTAGGAGCCAGCAGTCCAGGATTGTGAGAGGGATGCCCAGCTGCCAGACATCAACGTGAGAGATAACATCGATCCCCAAGATCAGACTTAAACTGTCAGTAGGACATCCCCCAAGCATTCGCAATTAGAGAGGGTGCAGGGTGGACTGAGTGGACCCTACCCCCTGTGCATGAATTTTGTGCACCAGGCCTCTAGTAAATATAAAAATGGAAATATAGAACATCTTTTATGCTGAATAAGCAATGAATAACCTATCAAGGTGTTTTTTTAAGTAGAATAGTAATTATTAAAACTATTTATTAGAAATATTAGTTTGGCTACCATGATACAAATATATTTATTTGTGTTTACTTATTTACCATTTTTATGTATATAGTATTAAAGAAAATTAGAGAAATACTTACAAGGTAAGGTGAAAAAGATATATGTGGGAAAGAAAATAAGGGGGAAACAGGAGACCAAGTCTCTAGAAAATAAGTTTGTAAAGTATTCATTAGGAACTACTGAAACTTTGCTATAGGATTTCTAGTGGCTCTTATGCTTCCTTTGGAAGCTATCTCAATCTCCTTGACTAGGGAACCAAAATTCATATAATACCTATATTCAGATTTTTAATTATTTGTTTTGGCTCCTCTTTAATATGCTTTATCATAGTTTTTCCTATCACTTAAAATCCTAGTTCCATAAATTACCATAAATGTTTTCCTCAGGAGACATGCAAGATGCATGTTACCACCTATCCTGTTTTCACATTTTCTGAATCCTTTACCAAACTTTAAAAAAATAGTTTTCTAATTGTTATGTAATAGCTTCTCTATTTTCAGATTTGAAAGGTTCTTGACAGAGTTCCACAATCCCTATCTCATATGCTAGGATTTAAATATATTCAAAATTCAAAATTCGGGGATTATAGGAATGTGAAATTGTGCATATACTTTAGATTATACAAGAAGTGGAGAGTACTTAGAATACCTTTATATTTCCATTGCAAACATATGAATATGCACAAAAAGTGAAGTTCATAAGACTGTGAATAAGCTCAGGTTAACTTTTCTCACAAAGTATTCAAAGTAAGGTCATGTATTGCCTTAATATAGAGTTAAAAAGAGTTTGTTTTCAGCACATTTCAAATATAAAAACTAAGGATTAGAGATTGTGATTTTTAATTTTCTGGATCCTGTCTTTTTCTAGGGTTACTGTTCCAATCTTCTTAAATTGATCCCTTTCTTTTCTTTTCTTTTTTCCCCCAGTCATGTTCTTAATAGTAAAAAATCTTTCTTTATAACCTCATTTATATTTATTTGTTTATTTATTTATTTGTTATTATTTTTTTAATCCTCATTTGAGAATATGCTTAGAGAGAGGAAAAGAGAAAGAAGAAAAGAGAGAGATACATCAGTGTGAGAGATAACATCAATTGTTTCCTTCCATATGTGTCCTGATTGGGGACAGAACCTACAACCTAAGTAGGTGCCTTAAACGAAATTGAACTGGCAACTTTTCAGTACACAGAACAATACAACCAACTGAGCCACACTGGTCAGGCTATGATCTTATTTTTAAAGACAGATAGGGAGTTGCCTTAGATATACTCCCTCTTTTTTAATTTATATTAGACTATAGATATAATTTACCCACACACTCCTTTGCTCTTTTATTTCTCCACATCTCTTGCCTGTGCCACTATAGTACTGAAATTATTTCCTGAGTCACTATTCTTTTATTTATTTACTTTTAATGTTGTTATTGATTTCAGAGAGGAAAGAAAAGGAAGAGAAAGATAGAAACATCAATGATGTGAGAGAATCATTGATCAGTGGCTACCTGCATGCCCCCTACTGGGATGACCTGCAACCTAAGCCTATGCCCTTGACCAGAATTGAATACCAGTTCCTTCAGTCTGCAGGCTGATGCTCTATCCACTGAGCCAAATCAGCCAGGGTCTGAGTCATTATTCTTTATTCAAGTACCCTATAATTTCTCTGTCTTTTGTTCTACTTGCACTCTGCTTAATTAACAAGTCACCTCAGAGGAAGTATGCTGTCTTTATGGAATCTTGGCCTTTTGGTTGTTAACAATCATCTGGCTTTCTTTATCTCTTTACAAGTGAATATTTCATCTCTGATACGATAGGTTCAACTGTTGCTTTAAAAAAATGATATGTTTCTGAGAGTAAAACCAAAATACTGATCTTAGATATTAATAAGAATAATTAGCACAGGGTGAGTGAAGAGGTCTTAAAATGATGCCAAGGCAGACAAGCCACACACTTTCTGGACTACTGCCTAGACATTGGATAAAGGTCAATGCTAACAGTTCCAAGACTAAAATTTGTTCGTGATCAAGATCTCACAGAAAAACCATTAAACTGAATAACAATATTATACCTACCAATGTCTGTAAGGGCTCTAAAGAGAATGTGTCCTAAACTGAACATTATAATTAACTAAATAAAATAAAACAGTGAAGTTAAAATGTTTTGAAGTTCAGAGCCTCCACCAAAAACATCACCGTTTACTACTTAGGTCTGTACATTCTACTTCCTTTTATTCCCCAGTTGGCCCAGATTAGCAATCAGACTGCATTCTTTTATGTAATCTAATTAAAACCATCTTTCTATTTAATGTAATTTCTGAACCAGTAAGACAAGTAGTGAAACACATAGAAGTCAAAATATCGCCTTTATTGTTGAAACAGTCTAGGGTGAGGGATGGGGCTCAATTACACTGCCGAAAGGTCTTGCTTACAAAACCCCACTAAGAGTTCAGCCTTTCTAACCAGAAATAAAGAAAGATAATTATAATAATTTACTATTTCTGTATAAGAAATTATCAGAGATTTCGTTACTAAAAGCAACCGACATTTTATTGCCTTGTAGTTTACATGGATCAGGAAACAGGTTTCACTTACCTGGCTCCTGGGCTCAGGGTTCTAAGGCTGTCAGCCCTGCTGCATTTACAACTGGGGACTTGCCCAGGGGAGAATCTGCTTCCCTGCTCATTCATATTATTGGCAGAATTATTTTCTCTTGGTAAAAGGAATGCAGGTCCCACTTTCTTAATGACTCTCTTAGAGGTAATTGCAGGTTCCTATTTCTTAGCTCTTTCCATTAAAAGTTCATAATATTTTTGGTTGTTTCTTTAAAACACTAGGAAAATCTCAGTCTAGCTTGCTAAATTACAGTCTTAAATGTTTCAAATAAAGGGGTGACATTTCATCACCTTTGTTAGAGTCCATTCACAGATTTGTCCCAGACTCAAGGGCAGGGGAATAAACAAGGAAGTGATTCAGTGAAATCCTCTCAGAACATGCCTATACCAGAATGTGTGGCAGTGACCTGATTATGGTGCCAATGAGGTAAAAAAAATATACTCAAAGCAGGCAAACAAACTAAAAGAAATTTTTCTGAAGCGAATCATACATCCTGGTCCTAAAGATTAGTGTAGAATTCTATTCCAGGATCTCATTAAGATTTTACTGTTATGTAAGCAGCAAACTTTGTATGTGGGTTTCAATGTGAAGTGTGCATGTTCCTTTTATGTGTATTTAATCATGAAATTTAATTTTATACTTATTTTTAGTGTTTTTTTATTACAAGTGACTAATTTTGTTATTACAAAAATGATTTATCAGCTATTGCAGTTATCTAGGCCAGTATCAACTTGAAAATGCCATTTTCACCAATTACTGAGTCAAACATCAGCTGTGAAGATAATTTGTATATGTGAAGAAAGTCCATATGCAGTTGACTTTAAGGTAGATTCTCTAAGATAATTTGAATAGGTCTGTTTCAATCAGTTTTAAGACTTTAAGAGTAGAACTAAGGCTTTCCTGAGGAAGCAAAAAATTCTACCTATAGATAGCAGTTTTAAATCATGTCTGAGAGTTTCATCTTGCCCTTCTCATGGCTTGCATTATAGATTTCAAACTTCAAACTTTACTTTGAGTTAAAGGCAATGTTAGCTTCAGGCTCAAGAGAAACTTTTGTCTCACCCTTTAACTACCTAGAAGAATTTGAATGAGGGATCTTTGGTTATTTTCTCATTTATTTGGTTATTAGACCAGCAAAAAGAACCGTGAAGTTAGAAGACAGTTTCTTCCTCCCCTACAGTATTGTCCCTTTTCCCTTACTGACAGATCAACCAATCTAAAGGACCCAACCACCTTAGGCCCACCATGTTCATTTTAAGAAGAGAAGAGATCCATATCTCAGCTTACTTGTGACCTCAAGATCCATGAGACACTGGCTTGGCAATCTTGTCTAGAAAGATCGAAATAATATGATCTAACACCTTTTGGTTTTTTTTTGTAAATTTACTTAATCTTGAAATATAGTTTAAATAAGAATAGACTATATAATCTTAAAATGGTGAATTTGCCGAAACCGGTTTGGCTCAGTGGATAGAGCGGCAGCCTGGGGACTGAAAGGTCCCAGGTTCAATTCTGGTCAAGGACATGTACATTGGTTTCAGGCACATCCCTAGTAGAGGGCGTGCAGGAGGCAGCTGATTGATGTTACTGGCTTTCTATCCCTGTCCCTTCCTCTCTGTGAAAAATCAATAAAATATATTTTAAAAAATTATGAATTAATATTTCTTTTAATTCAACAGAAATTTTGATAAGTATGACACTAAAATAAGTTAGAGATTATTCATACAAAAAAGAAATTAGAATTCAGCTAACCTATCTTCATGAATAAAATTAATATATGACCAAATTTGATAAATAGATAAATATCAAGATAAAATTTTAGAATATATTTAGTAGATAAGTTTTTATATACTTCATCACAGACAAATGATTCCCTGATAACCAAAGATTTATAGGTAGCAATTATAACTAAATATCCAACTTGAAAAATCATTCATACACTATATTGTTTAATTTTGAGAAATATAAATTTCACTGAACCATTGAAGCTTATTCAGTGCAAAATATAAGCTTAGACAACAGAATGAAATGTTTTCTATTGCTTTTTCTGACATTGTTATCTTATATGAAATTATAACTATAAACCAGTTAAAATACTACTTGGCTCTTCCCAAAAATTATAATTTTAGATTTAGTATTTTCAAACTGTCAGATTATACAAAGTACTAGAAAGCAAAAATAATTGATATGGGAGAAAAAGCATAGATTATATTGTAATGGCTCACACAACAGAAATCCAAAAGTATTGGATATCAAAAAATCTACTTATGGTATAAAGATAGCAACTATAAGAAATTTAGTTTCCAAGTAGAAAAAGAAGTCTAAGATTATCAGGTTTTTTTATATATAGGTGATTGTGAGCATGGTGTTGCTTTAGGACAGTGGTCGGCAAACCGTGGCTCACAAGCCACATGAGGCTCTTTGGTCCCTTGATTGTGGCTCTTCTACAAAATACTATGTGCATGCGAACATGTACAGTGCAATTGAAACTTCGTGGCTCATGAGCAGAAGTAGGTTTTAGGCCTGGACAAGTCTATTTTGAAGAAGTGGCTTTAGAAGAAGTGGGGGTTTCTGTTGGTCAGGAGACGGGAGACACGCTTAAGTGGGCCATGGAATACATGGCAAAGAACAGATGCACGATTCATGCATGAGTTGAGTGAGCCAGTCAGTCAGCAGTTTCACTGTGCAGTGGTTAGTGCTACTCACGTCCGCAAATGGAGCACTGGTGACAAAAGTACCTACTCGAAGCATAAAGTTACCTGTACTTTTCCAACTAGTTGCAAATCCTACAGGTATTTTTGTCATCAATTTAAGAATTGTAATTATTTTGTGTTGATGGCTTTATTATTATAAAATGAAATATTTTTTTAGCTGCCTTATTTGACATGGCTACAAAGAAGAATCAAAGAAAAACGGAAGATGAAAACCGTGAATTTAAAGTTAAATGGACCAAGATTTTCGCGTTTATTCAAAACTTAAGTGGCCTTCCGACATGTCTTATTTGTCAGGAAAAAATGGTGCATAATAAGAAATCAAATTTGGAGAGACACTTTACAACTAAACACATGTCATTTAGTACTAAATATCCTAGCAGTGATGCAAGGAAAAAGCAGTTGAGGAACTTCAGAAAAGTCAAGAAAAATCAAGTTCTGTATTTAATTACTGGATGCAATCTTCCAACAATGTTAATATTACAAGTTTTGTAGTTAGTCAAGAGATTGCTAAGAGAGGAAAACCATATACAGATGGCAAATACATAAAAAGTTGTTTCATAAATGCATCAGAAGAGCTATTTCAGGATTTTAAGAACAAAGCAGATATTCTAAAATAAATTAAAGAGTTTCCATTGTCTGCTAAAACAGTAAAGACATTTGAGGGTGAGGGCATGAATAGGAAAGGGGTCTAGAGGGGCAATGGGAAGATATGTACACATGTAATATCTTTTTAAAAAAAACTAAATCTTTATTATTCAGATTATTACATTTGTTTCTCTTTTTTCCCTCCATCCCTCCCCTCCACCCGGCACCCATCCCTCCCTCTACCCTTAATCCTCTGTCATTGACCTAATCCATAGGTATATGATTTTTGTACAGTCTTTCTCTGCACCCCCCTCACCCCTTTCCCTCTGAGAATTATCAGTCCACTCTCTTTCTATGCTCCTGATTTTATTATATTCACCAGTTTATGCTGTTGATCAAATTTTTAATTCACTTAATTTTTAGATTCACTTGTTGATAGAGATGTATTTGTTGTTCATAATTTTTTATCTTTTACCTTTTTCTTCTTTTTCTTTTTAAAGAGTACCTATCAGCCTTTCATATAATACTGGTTTGGAGTTGATTAACTCCTTTAGCTTTTTCTTATCTGTGAAGCTCTTTATCTGCCCTTCAATTCTGAATGATAGCTTTGCTGGACAGAGTATTCTTGATTATAGGTTTTTGCTATTCATCACGTTGAATATTTCTTGCCACTCCCACCTGGCCTGCATCGTTTCTGTTGAGAAATCAGCTGACAGTTGTATGGGTGCTCCCTTGTAGGTAATGAATGGTTTTTCTCTTGCTGCTTTTAATATTCTCTCTTTGTCTTTTGTTCTTGGTATTTTAATTATGATGTGTTTTGGTGTAGTCCTCTTTGGATTCCTTTTATATGGGGTTCTGTGTGCTTCCTGGACTTGTAAGTCTATTTCTTTCACCAGATGTGGGAAATCTTCAGTCATTATTTCTTCAAGTAGGTTTTCAGTATCTTGTTCTCTTTCTTCTTCTGGCACCCCCACAATTCTGATGTTGTTATGCTTGAAGCCGTCCCAAAGGCTCTTTACATTATCTTCACATTTTTGGATTCTTTTTTCCTCTTGCTTTTCCAGTAGAGTGTTTTCTGATTCTTTATATTTCAAATTTTTGATTTGATTCTTGAATTCCTCTTGTCTGCTGTTAGATCTCTGTATAATATATATATTTTTTTATTTCAGTCAGTGTATGTTTAATTTCTAGTTGGTCCTTTTTTATCTCTAGTTGGTCCTTTTTCATCTTCTCTTGAGTCTCGCTAAATTTATTCTTCTTTTCTAGGATATTCTTGAAAAACCTTGTAAGTGTGGTTTTGAACTCTACATCCAGTCATTTGTTTTCCTCCATTTCTTTTGTTTGTGATCTCTTCCATTGTCTCTGCATTTTCACTATGCAGGGAGAACTTCTGTGTTGGATTCATCCTTATGATACAAGACTTGCAAAACTGCAAAAGCCTTTCTGATGAGCTTGGGATGGGTGAAGTCTCAGGGCTTAACAGACTACCTTGGCTTCCAGTCGGCCCCACCCTTCAAGACCTCTAGGTCTGAAGTGTCTCTGGATAATAGCTGGAGAGGTCCCTGTGTGTGCATGCAGTTCCTCTAGACCTCTGCCCTTCAGGCTCCCCTGTGCTCTGGGATCATATGAGTCTGGATCCCCAGGGTTTCGCCCGAAACTGGGGTTTAGTGGTGTTAGAAGTGGTGTATTTGGGAAGCTCTGTCTCCTGCCCACTCGTGAAAGTCAGTGGCACAATCAGCAGTCTGTCTTCTGCACACAGTGCTGTGTGCACCACCAGACTTCTGCCCTTGCTTGGCTCCCCTAAATTTCCATGAACTTCTCACTTTTCATAGTCCAAACTCCCCCTGTATGAGTCTCACCTGGATCTGGGGTTCAATGCCATAGGATAAAGGGTTCAATGCCATTGGGAGTCTCCATCTCCCTCCCACCAGAGAAAGCCAGCCAGGTACTCCAGCACCGGCTCTCTCCACTCGCCCGTCTCTGTACCTCAGCTTTTTGCAGTTCCTCTGGGTCTCCTTGAGCCTCTCCTTTTCTTCTAGTTGTATAATTTCCATTCAGCCAGCTTTTCTGTGGTTCTGGATGCTGTCCATTCTGTCTTTTAGTTATAGTTTTGAAATTGTTGTATGAAGCATCAGTGTAGGTGTTTACCTATGTCACCATCTTGGATTCCAGGCTCCACATGTAATATCTTAATTAAAAAAATAAAAATAAATAAATATAAAAAAGAAAGAACAGTCAAAATGTCTTCAAATACAACCAAGAAGCACATTAAAGATCTTAAATTGGTTTTAGCTTTATCAATAGCAGTTGATGAGTCTTGTGACATAAATGTTACAGCCCAGGTTTCACTTTTTGTACAATTTATTTCATCTACAGGTCCTAAAGAAGAACTTTTCAGATTATTGCCACTCAAAGGTCAAACACGTTGAGAGGATATAGCAAATGTTGTAATTGAGTACATTGAAAAAAAATCATATTCCACTCAATAAAATTGTCTCAATTTTAACAGACAGAGTGAAAAGTATGACAGGCATAAGAAATGGGTTTGTTGCTATTTTGAAAGAAAAAATTAATCAGGAGATATTACTACCATTGCATCATACATGAAGAAGTGCTTTGTGCATAGACATTTCCAGGAGAAATTTGCAAAGTTATGAAATTGGTGATTAACATTATCAACTCCATTATAGCCACAGATCTTAATAATCTTCAATTTAAAGAATTTTTAGTTGAAATGAAGAGTGAGTACACAGAGCTTCTGCTGCATAACAAGGTATGTTGGTTATTGAGAGGAAACATTTTGAAATATTTTGCTTCCTTATTAACAGAAATTAAAACATTTCTCCTTGAAAAGGGTGTTCACTAACTAACCATCAGTGGATCCAAAAAATTTATTTCATGGTAGACGTTACGTCTCATCTAAATCAGCTTAATCGTAAACTACTGGGGAAACACAATTTTTTTCGATATTAGAAAAAGTTATTTCATTCAAAAACAAATTATCTTTCTTTGGTCAAGATTTTGAAAGAGAAAACTGATTCACTTTACAAGCCTGTAAAAATATCGCCGAGAAAATAATTCTGATATTGACATTAGCTATTGCAAAACAACACTTTTAAATATGAGGGAAGCTTTTCTCAACAGGTTTCAAGAACTCAGAAACAGCAAAATGATATGAGCCTTTGTAAAAAACAAACACACAAACAAAAAAAAACTCTTAATGCTACTGTAACAGAATTAAAATTTTCTCCCTTTAATATTGACATTGGCAACTTTGAAATGCAACTGCTGGATTTAGAAAACAAAGAATTGTGGAGCTCAAAATTTGAAAGTCTTTATGCTGACATAGAAATATTGGAGGAAAACAAATGTGAACTTAGTTCACAGCACAAGTGATCTGCTTTGAAAGACCTGGAGAAGGAATATATGTTAATTTTAACACCTGTAATAATATTCCTGACTCATATAATCAACTGAAAAAACTAGTGTTTGCTATTCTTTCCTTATTCAGCTCTACATATTTATGTGAACAATCATTTTCAAGCATGAACCTTATCAAGAGTAAAATGATGAGAACCTGGAATCGTGCCTAAAATTGAAAACAACAACATACAAACCTGACCCAAACTTTCCAAGCAGATTAAAAGCCATTGTTTACATTAGTGTTTCTAAGTCATTGTCATGATTTAATTTTATGGATATTGTAAGATAAAATTGAAAGGAATTTAATTTTATCAATAAATAATATCATTATTAAGTATGATATCAAGTTTTATTCAACATACCTATAGTTTAAATAAGACTTCAAAGTTTAAGTAAAGTTTATTAAGTTAATTTTAGGGAATGTTGTGGAGTGAAAGAAGATGTCGTGTTGAGGATTGAGAAAGGTATGTTGAGATGGTTTGTACATATGAGACGATGAAGGAAAGAAGATAGAGGAAACAAGTATACAAGACAAGTGTGGATGCAATGGTTGGAAGGGATCGACCTCAATGAACATACCTCAATCAGGTTGGTTTTTAGCAGAGGCCAGCATAGGAGTATCCTAATTAATTAATAACAATTTACCTACCTATATAGGTTAAGTTTAAAAATGTGGCTCTCTTTTTTTTTAACTTGTATAAGGTGTTACATATCTTCCCATTGTCCCTCCACCCTCCGCCTTCAGGGCATACCCCAACCTTCCAGTGTCTTGTGTTCATTGGTTATGCTTATATGCATGCATATAAATATTTGGTTGATCTCTTATCTACCCCACCTCTCCTTCATCTTGCTGTTGTAATTTGACAGTTTGTTAGATGCTTTACTGCCTCTGAATCTATCCTTTTGTTCATCAGTTTATAATGTTCTTCATTATCCACAAATGAGTGATGTCATGTAGTGTTTCTCCTTCTTTGACTGGCTTATTTCACTTAGCATAAGGCTCTCCAGTTCCATCCAGGTTGCTGCAAATTGTAAGAATTCCGTCTTTTTAATGGCAGCATAGAATTCCATTGTGTAGATGTACCATAGTTTTCTGATCCACTCATCTGCTGACAGGTACCTAGGCTGTTTCCAAATTGTAGCTATTGTAAATTGTGCAGCTATGAATATAGAAATGCATAAATCCTTTCTGATAGATGTTTCTACTTTCTTAGGATATATTCCTGAGTGGGATTGCTGAGTCAAATGGGAGATCCATTTTTAGTTTTTTGACGAAACTCCATACTGTTCTCCACAGTGGCTGCACCAGTCTGCATTTCCACAAACAGTGCATAAGGGTTTCTTTTTCTCCGCATCCTCCCCAACACTTGTCGTTTGTTGATTTATTGATGATAGGCATTCTGACAAGTGTAAGATGGTATCTCATTGTCCTTTTGACTTGAATCTCTCGGATAATTAGTGACTTTGAACATGTTTTCATGTGTCTCTTGGCCTTCCTTCTGTCGTCTTTCAAAAAGGTTCTATTTAGGTCCATTGCCCATTTTTTATTGGATCGTTTATCTTCCTTTTATTAAGTTGTATAAGTTGGCTGTAGATGTTGGAGATTAAACCTTTAAGAGTGATAACATTTTTAAATATGTTCTCCCAAACAGTGGGCTTTCTTGTTGTTTTGTTGATGGTTTTTTTGTTTTGTTTTGTTTTGTTTTTTCTGTACAAAAGCTTTTTTATTTTGATGTAGTCCCATTTGTTTATTTTCTCTTTAGCTTCCATTGCCTTTGGAGCAGTATCAGTGAAGTTCTTTCAGCATATGTCTGAGATTGTGCTGCCTGTGGATTACTCTAGTATTTTTATGGTTTCCAGTCTAATATTTAAGTCTTTATCCATTTTGAGTTTATTTTTGTATTTGGTGTAAGTTGGTGGTCCAGTTTCATTTTTTTTTTTGCATGTATCTGTCCAATTTTCCCAACACCATTTATTGAAGAGGCTGTCTTGGCTCCATTGAATGTTCATGCCTCTTTTGTCAAATATTAGTTGAACATATTGGTTTGGGTGGATATCTGGATTCTCTAATCTATTCCATTGGTCTATATGTCTTTCTTGTGCAAGTACCAGGCTGTTTTGAGAACAGTTGCTTTGTAATATAGCTTGAAATCTGGTATTGAGATGCCACCTACTTTATTCTTCTTTCTCAGAATTGCTGTGGCTACTCATGGTCTTTTTTGTTCCAGATGAATCTTTGAAGAGTTCTTTCTAGGTCTGTGAAATATGTCATTGGTATTTTAATGGGTTGTGCATTGAATCTATAGATTTCTTTGGGTAGTATGGACATTTTAATGATGTTGATTTTCCCAAACCATGAGCATGGTATGCTCTTCCTTCTGCTAATGTCTTCCTCTATCTCTTTTTTTCAGTGTCCTGTAGTTTACTGCATATAGGTTTTTTATCTCCTTGGTTAGGTTTATTCCTAGGTATCTTAATTTTTTTGATGCAATGGTAAATAGTATTACTTTTTTAGTCTCTCTTTCTGTAATTTCACTGTTAGTGTATAGAAATGCCACAGATTTCTTGGCATTAATTTTGTAACCTGCTACATTGCTGAATTCATTTATTAAATCAATTAGTTTTGGGATCGAGTCCTTCAGTTTTGTTTTTTTTTAATATATTTTATTGATTTTTTACAGAGAGGAAGGGAGAGAGATAGAAAGTCAGAAACATTGATGAGAGAGAAACATTGATCAGCCGCCTCCTGCACGCCCACTGTGGAGATGTGCCCGCAAGCAAGGTACATGTCCCCAACCGGAATCAAACCTGGGACCTTTCAGTCCGCAAGCCGAGGCTCGATCCACTGAGCCAAACCAGTCTCGGCTCCTTCGGGTTTTTTATGTACAGTATCATGTCATCTGCAAATAAGGACAGCTTTACTTCTTCTTTTCCAATTTGGATGCCTTTTATTTCTTCTTCTTGTCTAATTGCAATGGCTAATACTTCCAGTACTATGTCGAACAGGAGAGGTGAGAGTGGGCATCCCTGTCTTGTTCCTGTTCTTAGGGGAAATGGTTTTAGTTTTTGCCCATTGAGTATGAAGTTATCTGTGGGTTTATCATATAATGCTTTTATGATTGTGAGGTATGTTCCTTCTATTTCCACCTTGCTCAGTGTTTTCATCAAGATAGGGTGTTGGATTTTGTCAAATGATTTTTCTGCATCAATTGTTATTACTATGTGATTTTTATCTCTCAATATGTTTATGTGAGGTATCACGTTTATTGATTTTCGGATATTGTACCACCCTTGCATTCCTGGGATGAATCCTACTTGGTCATGGTGTATAATCTTTCTGATCTACTGCTGGGTCCGATTTCCTAGAATTTTGTTGAGGATTTTGGCATCTATGTTCATGAGAGATATTGGCCTATATATTGTTGATATTTGGCTCTGTTGACTAATAAGTTTTCTGACCACTGCCTTAGCAAAAACAAAGGAGATTGGTGATGATGAAATAAGGAGAGAAAAGGACAGGTTCTGAATGAAGAATGTGGCACTTGTAGCCAGAAAGATTAAGCAAAGAACTAGAATCAATCGCTATTATCTTAAGGACAGGTTCTACAGGGAATACAGATTTTGGAGACTTTTCAATTGATAATGCCATTTAAATGCATATTAATCCTAGGTGAAAGAATTCAGAAAAATATTGAGAAAGAGGTACAGCATCAAGTCAAAACATAAGTTTACAGAAGAAATAACTGTATTGAGAGGGAATATAAGACAACTGGGGCGGAGTGGAAGCTAGCCATCTGAATCTGTGCCCGGTAACCCATATTCTTATGCATATGCTTGCTAGTCTTAACTCCCCTTTCTGCTTGTGTCCTAGCTAGTCTTATAGAACCTGTTTATCTGCAGGGGCTATAAAAAGCCCTCACAGAAGATTAACTGCTGGTGCTAGCTAGCCTGGGTAGTTTGTTGTAATCCCCCTTCTCCCTTACCACTGTCAGAGGGACTGCAAAGCCCATGAAAAATCTAGAATCCTGGTCCATATTTGGGGAGACAAAGAAACCAAGGGGATAAATGGGAGAGACCCTCTGCATTCAGTGCTCAGACATTGGAAAAATGACTCTCCTGAGTCATTGTACTGGTGCATCTTCAATAAAGGGTTTTTCCAGAACACCCATTGTGTGTTTTCTGGTCACCTGGTAAATTCTGCAACAATATTTTGCCATCCAGGGAAATAGAAGCAAAACCAAAAAAAGGCAAAACAAAATGGTCCATGATTTTGAGAAAGATCCTAAATCCCAAGGGAAATGCTAACAATCTGTTATTAAAGCATAGATATTTTTGGATTATGGCAAATACAAAACAGCAGCCATTTTTATACCCAATATTAGTTCACTAAGTAAAAACACACTTTATTAAAAGTATTAAAAGAAAACACAGGGGAGAAAATTAAAATGGCTGAACTTGACAGTTTTCACTGTTCAAAATAAATGTCTATGTAGTCATATATTGTATAACAACATTTTAGTCAGCAACAGACTGCATATACAAGGAGGGGTCTAAGAAATTCCTGTAGCCTGCTGATGTAGCCAGGTAATGTTCTAAGAGAGCACACTACTTTTTGTGCCATCTCAGTGTATGGATAGCAAGCTTGTTGAAGTGAGCTTCCCACAGACATCTCCCCTTTCTACACTAGTGCTAAAACTGGACTGATCCTGGTGGTTCTCATTGTGTTTGCAAAATTCCCTCAAGCAATAACCATCGGAAAGCTTTGAAGAAGAAGGAGAAGAAAAGTTTATCACGTATGGATCCTGGAAATTAAAAGCATGACTGGGGCACATAGCAGGATAACCTAAGATAGTTGTGGAGGGGAAGAAGGGAGAAAAAGAGAGAGAAGAACAGAGAGAAAGGGGACGGGGAGAGACTCAGAAATTGAGAGAGAAGAGCATGCATCTGCAGTTCTGCTTTTGTTGGGGTTGATGTTTTGCTGGCCCATTTCTTATTAGTGATTTTAAAACAGAAGAGAGAATATGGGAAGTGCATAAAACAAAACAAACAAACAAGCAAAAAAAAAAAAAACAAGAAGTCAGCTATTAAAATCATCCAAGATCTCTAAAACAAAGATGCCTCAGTGAGTGTGAGAGGAGTTAGAAACAGGATTAGGCAGGCAAAACAAGGGGTGGAAGAAGGAGAAATATGGATATGACCATTGGAGGCAGCTAGCATTGTTTCAAGATTCCAGAGCAGGAAAAATAGAGAAAATGAGACAGGAAAGTTAAAATGAAGTATGGAGCAATCAACTCAGGTAGAAACTACAGTTTTAACTTTAACCCTGCTGTTTTGGGTTCTGTACTTATTTGCTTGCTAAACAATAGAAAAAATTATTTTAATTTTCTGAACTTATGTATGCTATCCCAATCGTTTGCATACTCCTTGGATGGTGATTTGAATATACAATTGATTGTGATCTTACTGGTTATGGAAGCGCATTCTTCAGTACCTGGGAACCAGGACAGCACAATTACCCTAAATTGTCTCAGTAGCTACAGATAATGCATTTCTGTTCCATAGACCCAAAACTATACTTAATCTTTATAGATAACTAACTTGCTCAATTTTGTTTCTGTAACTGCTCTGTGCAAACCTGGTTTCTCATTCTAAACCCAAAGATGTAACCGATACCTTTGTGATATTCTACTTATATAAACCAGAGGTGGGGAGCATTTCGGAGCTGCAAGATTTGGAGTGCTGATTGCCCCTTCATAAGCCTCCGGCCTTTAATAAATAACTCCATAATTTGACTTATTGATTGAGTCATCTTTTGTGAGATTCCGGGTACACTATAACAAAAACAAGGCCAAACAGATGGCTGATTTACAGCCAACTTGAAACTAATAAACCATTATCTTCCTCAGCCAAAGATATGTGAACAAATGGTTTAAAGATACCTCCTTGATGAAAGAATAAAGAAAGGGAAGGGGAAAAGTAAAGAAAAGTGGGCAGTTTTACTCCCTAAGTAGAGAAGCCAGCAGTCTCAAGGCCTGGCAAGATAAAGTTTCCAGGTGCTTCTCATGAATTCTGGGAAACCACAACAAAGTGAAAAAGAAACCTTGGGAATTAATCTGTACCAAAATAATCAGCAAAGGAATTTTGAGACATATAGATAGGAGGGTATATAACACCTCAGATCCCCATCCAACCTGCTCTTCAGATTAGCTGAGAGCCTGTCTGTGCTTCATAAGCCAGGTTATAGGTTTGCTTGCTTTGCTTTTGCTTTTTCAATAAAGATGCATGCTTTAATACTTTAATATATTGGTTTTTCACAATGCAGTCAGATAAATTCATTTATATGAGAAGACAAGGATTCAGGATGGAGACTGCCTTCTCCCGCTGTCTCAGGGGGCTATCCTGTCCTGTAACAACTCTCTGGTATCAGTGAGAGGTGTCTATAACAAAACCACAGGAATGCAGGTCTAACAGAAAAACAGGATGGTACCATATGTTTCATATGTAAGAAGACAAGAATGCTTATCTTACACATGCAAAGGATGCAAGAGCTAAGGGAGGAAGAGGAAAAGAGGAGGGGGAGCATCAGGTGGGTTTTTAAATTGTTGCTGGACAAAGAATGTGGAGCAAACCAATGAGAAAGAGATCCCAGTAGACAAAGAACAGGATTTGGGTAAATATAAAATCCCTAGATTAGTGAGCCTAATGGCAACCCATTATTGGGACCTCTGCCTGTGTGGGGAGTTTGTATACACTTAAAATACATTTTTACCCTCTGGTTTAAACTTTTTATAAAATATTTTATTGATTTTTTTATGGAGAGTAAGGGAGAGAGATAGATAGTTAGAAACATTAATGAGAGAGAAACATCAATCAACTGTCTCCTGCACAGCCCCCAATGGGGATGTGCTCACAACCAAGGTACATGCTCTTGGCCCAAATCAAACCTGAAACTCGTCAGTCTGATGGCCGAGGCTCTATCCACAGAGCCAAACCAGTTAACGCATTCTCTTACTTATTTTTTTTTTCTTAATTTCATGAGACAAGATCCTGGGAAGAACATGGTCTCATCATTTGAATATCAAAGGGTGGAGGTATCCTCGCTCTTTGACTAGTTGTGACTGATGGTGCATTTATTTGAGATTGCCAGCTTTGAGCTTTAATGTGATGCCTCAGCAATCAAACCTTAAGTCACTTATTTGCATTACAAAAATATAAGAGCCAACTTTTAGGGTTCACACTACAATTACTCTTTGTGGTGATGCTGGTATAAACAAAACTAGTGTGCTGCGAATCTTACCTAAGGACATAACTCATTCAATCACAGTATTAGGCTATACCATCTAGGTTTCTGAAATGTACTCTATGATATTTGCAAAACACCAAAATCCCCTAATGATTAATTTCTCAGAGTGTATTCCCATTGTTAAGCAGTGTGTGATTGCATTGTGAATGCCCTATGAAAATAATATAATCCTGAATTGGGTCTTTTCAAAAATTCATTACAACTCACTAGCATAGAAATTAAACCTTTAAAAACTATGCATTTTGATGTTTAATGTAGTCATTTATATAAATATCATTTCAGGTATTTTTTAATAAATTTATTTGTTAATTTATTTATAAATATTTATTTTGCACAAAATATCTCCCAGGAACTGAAATGAAAAGAAAAATAAAAAGATGAATTTGCTCTGAAAAGTTTTTGTTGTTGAGAAAATACACAAAAATAATCAGTGGTTATTATGGAAAGCACAATGGCATTTTAACTGAAACATAAAGATTTAATAAAAATTGGGAAGATAATTTTGGTGGGAAGACATTAAAGATATAATACAAATGCAAATACAGGAAAATGATAAATAACTAGGAATGTGCAGAGACATAAACATTTTACAATTCCCGGAGCATAAATTAAAAGCCAGAGATAGGTGTGGAGGAGCAAATGGGCCACATGCTAAGAGGTTTGACATTTATCCTGGCTTCCATATGGAAAACAGATCTGCAAAGTATGAAGAGATATCATAAATGAATAAAAGAAGTTCTTTGTTAAGTAAATTTTAAAAATACCAGTTAAGTAAGATTAAGCGGGCATTCTTTGAGTTTTTAATATATCTATGTGCTTTGTAAATTACCAAACATAAGAGATTCCTAAATTCATTGTTCAAGGTTACTTTTTACTAGCAGTATCTCACAAGACTAAAATTCCAATAAAAATTCTCCCAAAAAGGTTGCGAAACATGGAAGGTTTCATATGTTAGAAGACCAGATTTATGATTTAAAAATACTTCTCTGAGGATTTCTAAAGGCTTGGTTAAAAGTTAAAATAAATTCATATAGGAAGTGTAGTTAACTGGCTAGCTCAGGCAAGAGATAGTGAAGTATCACAGAAGCAGGGAAGCAAGAAGAACATGTGAACTATGTTATGGAATTGGAAGCCATAGATTCAGCTCCTGGACAAAAAGGGTAAGGGGAGAGGAAGAATCAGTTACTTCTAGATAAAGTGACTGAGATAGTGATGAGATAGAATTATATAATCCTTTGGAGAAGGAATAACGAGTTATGATTTGGAAATGTAGACTATGTGGTGCTTCTGTGAATACCACTGGTAATGACCAGCAAGCCATATTTATAGAAACCTGCAGCTCATGGAAAAATTTGCCACTGGAGAAGATTTCTGACATTGGTAGCTTTAGTTTTTATAAAATGTCATCTATAATCTCCATTTATTTTTCTTGTTCTTATTCTTATGATGGTGCCATTCAATTGCTATTCCACTGTTCTTTAAATTATGTATCTGCTTATCCTTATTGAACACACACCTTCTTTCTGCACCACTGGTAAATATGTCAGTTTGAAACTGGAATTGCTATTACTCAGAATAGAATAAGTTACTCTACATCCAAAATTATCCAAACATATCAGTGACTTAATAAAGCCAAGTTTATTGCTCACTGTGAGCTCAAAAAATCCTCTGAGAACTATCCTCCAGGTATCCACTCTCATTCCAAAATACTTTAATTTTGCGCATCATCTATATCAATTGTATTTCCATTATCATGGTGACCTGGGGAAAAGGGCATGAAGAATCACCCACTGGCTCTTAAATGCTGGATGTTTGCATCTAAAAGTGAAATAAAATAAACTCTGTTTAAAAGCCACTCACTATGCCTCCTATCAAAGAAATGGGTAAAGTCCACTAAGGAAAGAACCAGAAATAGTGTGCAACAATAGACATCATTCTAAATTAACCAAACAACCAACTAATTTCTATTTAAGGTATAGTCATAGCACTGCGGTCAGTATTATGCATATTTATTAAGAAAAAAGTTTACTTAAAACTATTCCCAATTATTCCTTCAAATGCCCAAAACAAATTAATAATCCTATATAATAAAGGCTAGTATGCAAATTGCCCCCTCAAGCAGGGGCCAGGGGGCAGGGCTGGCTGGCCAACCACCCGAGGCCCCTCCCCCTAGCCATCCTGGCCCAATTGACCCTGATGGAGGAGGGTTGGTCAGACCCCACCAATGCATGAATATGTGCACCAGGCCTCTAGTTAATAATAAGTATAAAGTTTAGAATTTGTTTTTTAAAAATGTTATCTACTTTGCTACTTTATCTCTGACTACTTAGGCAGAATCTTAGTGGAAGAGGGAAATGTAAATGTTAGGTCACTGAAGGATAAATGCATAAGGCCAGAATGGTGAGGGATTATGAATTTATTCAATCACCTACACATCAGGTGGCTGAGCCTGGAAGGTTTCAGTACTCAGTGATGGGAATCGTCAGATTTTAATTCTGGGTGGGAATTATTTGTGCAGGTCCAGAGGGGAGAGATAATGGAATGTGGTCTCAGCAAGTCAAGTGTGGTCTCAGCAAAAGGGAATGTCCATAGTGAAATGGCCTGAGAAGTCAGTTCGAGGGTGGGCTATCAATTCAATTGCCAGTCAAACCTAACAGTAAACACCTTGAATACTATCTAGAATATAATTTTAGACTGCCCCCCAAAAAAAACGTTAAAGAAAAGTGATTATCCATGAAAATGCTTTAAGTTGTGTTAAAAGAATCGTGAATGCCTGATGACGAAAATTAAAAAATTAAAAATAATACAACTCCTGCCATAATAAACAATAGTGCAACTTCTACATATTTTGTCATCCACTTGTGAATGTCACAATCTAGATTCCAGACAGCTAAAATTTGTGATGACATCACAAATGAAACCAGATATCTGTGTGGCTGTCAAATAATTGAAAAATTATTTGACAGCTACACAGATATATATATACAGATATATATACAGCTGCAATCAATATATACAGTATTATTTTGCATTTGAAAAAAATGTACATATGTAAATAGTATATTTTTTCCCTCCTTATGGTCTGCATTGCAAAAAAGAGAACAGAAACATTATGAAACACATTGACTCCTTTAGGGAAGATTAATAAATTTGGCATCCAAAGAGTCTTCCTTTGACCTTAGCTTCTGTATTTCACTCAATCATTTCATGTTAGGAACTTGGTATTGTAAAGCATAATGTGTCCTCATGTGCTTTCTCAAACAAATGAGAATTTTTTAAATATCACTTTGTAATAATAAAAATATATTCATGGACGTGAATTATTATAGTGTGTATAACTATTCCCTTGGTGAGAGTTACTTTGTAACAATTCAAAACCTGTTCACTTGGCTTAATTAAAGTGCTCCTATTCTTACAAAGTGCATAAGAGGAGTAGAATTATTTTAGTTATGTCATTTTGGGGGAACGAGTCTGATTAGTATTTGATTTAGTGGCACAAAGAAATGGATCAAGTAATGGGCAACAGAGCTTGAAGAACCAATGAGAGTATTAGGAAAGATGAAAGTATAAAACTATAAAAAGGAAATACTTTCTGATTAAGCCCATCTCCCTAAATCATTAGGAACAGAATAAAGCTATGTCTTCCAGAGAAAGAGAGAGAGAGAGAGAGAGAGAGAGAGAGAGAGAGAGAGAGAGAGAGAACAACAAGTGAGTCATGGTGATAGTAAGCAAAGAGTCCTCTACCTCCTGAGTTCCACAACCACATGCAGACAACATGTTTCAAATATTACTTTAGATGAGAAAATCTTAGAAAGCTTGACATGCCATTGAAAAATATTTCAAGTACTCATACTATGGAAATGTACCTTAACATTAAAAACAAATTTTATCTTTAATTAAAATTGTATACAGTATATAGGAAATACATCATCAATAAAAGTGACAAAGAACATTTTTTTCTGAAGATCTTCCTTGGATAAGAATTGGAAAGAGGGAATATAATATTCACTTTAAAAGATCATGTGCTTTAATGATGGATGTAGTTCAGCATTTCACAAAGAATACACATTTGAATATAAAATATAATTTATTAGGATCAATATCACATATGTTCAAAGTTATTTATAGAATAAGGAATTCACTAGCTGGAAATTCACTGGTAGTTATATACTAAAGTACTGAATATCCAATTTCTATTATTCATCATTTATTTCAAAAAACAATGTTTTAGTGCTTTATTCATTATTTTTAGAAGTACAGATTTCTATATTAATTAGTATAAACTGGGAGAAACATATTTAAGACTTATAGTAGCACAGACTAGATTTACTATTTCTTTCATGTAATTTATAGTACCTTTTCATCTCCATGAGTACCCTTCATTTCACTAGCAATAAAGAGCAAACCCTTAGATATCAAAATAATAAATTTTACTACACACCAAATATCTTTCTCTTTCTCTAGGACTCTATATACTCACTTTAAAAGGGCATCATTTCCTAGATATGTGAGATTAAGCTACATTTTTAAAGCATCATAATATATGTGTTGTAATGAGCACTCTGCTCTAATTACCATGACTTCAATATAATCTAATGCTGGTTATACATCTGAGATTCCTGAAACAGAACTGAGAGGATCATGAGGATTAAAGACATATGAAATGTTAAAGCCTTAATCATTTTTTTACACATTTTATGGCTAGCCTATCCTTTCTCACAACTCAATGAGGTTGAGATGATGACTAGTGGAAAATAGTCAACTAATTAAATTTCTGACTTTCAAAAAGGTCAAAATAGTACAGCATATTACTATACTTTACAGAATAAATGGAGCATACAAATGCCAATACTTCATTCTGGTGACAAAACTGGGCGGGGGAGAAAGGGGTGGAATGAAAGGCTAAGCAAAATTGTCTTATTGCCTCAGGTGTGGCAAGTGAAAATTTAGGTAGAATTTTAACTGCATAGTGAAGTATTTGCTATCATATAGCAAAGATTGCTTATATTCTTACCATTATATCTTTATAAATACTTCTGGAATATAGCTTATACAACTATAGATTATTAACTGTACATATACCATATTTTATAAATTATAATCCATATTTACAAAATCTATAATTATATATTATAAATATGAGACAAAATATTGTTTAGCTATATATCTGATAAGTGTTTCTTAAAGCTTTAACAATCTGATGAATTTCAGCCCTAGCCAGGTTGACTCAGTGGATAGAACATGGGTCTGAGGACAGAAGGGTTCTGGGTTCAATTCTGGTCAAGGGCACATGCCTGTGTTGCTGGTTCAATCCCCAGTAGGGGCATGCAGGAGGCAGCTAATCAATGATTCTCTCTCATCATTGATGTTTCTATCTCTCTTTCCCTCTCTCTTCTTCTTTGAAATCAATAAAAAATATATTGAAAAACAAAAACCAGGTGAATTTCAATGTTAGGTGTACTGAATGAACAACCCATATTTTAACAGTCAAATGGGATAAAATATCCTACATAAATAATACATTTAATAATTGCCACTATTATAAAATGTACATAGTCATGTACACATTTTATATTATGTACCCACATATAATTCTTATTGATTCTGATGTTTTTGATATTTATAAACAAACAAATAAACACACAAAAAACAGTAAACACAAAGACACATTTGGAGCCACTGCTGTTTCTTTTGCTGTTCTTCAGCAACCTAAAGGCCATCATCACCCATCTTACATTCAAGGCTCAGTACTTGTTTCAATTTCACTTAAAAAAAAAATGTTTTAAGACTGTTGTGTTCCTTCTTTAAAGCGCCTGCTTATAATCAATTCGGCAAAATTGTTTGCAGATAAGACAATGCAGGAACAGCATATATCAGGGGACTTACCACTCACCAAATGTTTAAGAAACATGGCCTCTTAGTGAATATAAGTTTGAAGCCTGTCCTTCATCGGCTTCAAATTTGTATTCTCACACTTTCACTATTACCTATCCTTTAGAATGTTATTCAGGCTACCTGATTAAGTATCAGTTTCCATATCTATAGAATGAGCAAAATGATACCTACCTTATAGGGTTGCTGAGGAGATTATATATGATAATATTTTAAGATGTTAAATATAATCTATGCATATGAAAAACCCTAATATGCAAATAAACTGAATTACAGAATAACCAAACAACTGAACAATTGAACAACTGGTTACCATGACATGTGCTGACCAGCAGGGCGTGCCTGAGGAACATGGTGGGCATTGGCTATGGCAAAATGGTACAGCAGGTAAGCAGGGATGTCAGATCAAAGCAGGGTGCTGGTCACTATCACTGGGGTGAGCCCCTGGTGGTTACTGAAAATTCTTTGCTCCCATGTGCTGCAATCCTGCCCAGCACATGCACCTACTGACGGTGCTGGCCCCCCTTGCACCTGCTACTGGCACTGGCCCCCATTGTTCCACACTGTCAGTGGGTACGAGTGGGGCTGGTGCTGTCAGCATGTGGGAGCAGTGGTGGTGGGAGCAGGGCTTCTGGCAGACAGGGGACTGGGGGCTGTGGTGGGGGGTGCCGGCAGGAGGCATGGAAGATGGGCCAAGACGCAACCCTGTGCCCACTGCAGCCTTGTGGCCCACAATTCCCTCCAGGGTGCACAAATTTGTGCACTGGGCCTCTAGTCAATACATAATCAGTGCTGAACAAAGATTCATTTTTCTTTTACTATTTTAGTAGAACTCTGCTTTCAAATTAATCATTTCACTTTGCTGAACTTTTTTCCAAGTACAGTATATAGAATTAAGGCAAAACTCAGTGTGTTAATGCCTACTGCTGCTATAACAAGTTACCCAAATTATAACAATTTACATCAAAATAGAGTCTTAAAAACCACCCAAACCTATTATCACGCAATTTCTATAAGTCATAAATCTGACCGAGAATTTATTGAGCTAAGATCCAGATATAAGAGTCTCTCCTTCTGAGAGGCTCTAGGGGAGATTCTATTATTAGATTCAGTTGTTGCTGTCCCTTGCCCATTTAGAACAAAAGGCTATCTTTTCTTGCTGGTTGTAAACTGTGAGCTAATCCTAATTTTCAAAAGCCACTACATTCTTTGGTTTGTGGCCTTTTTATGTTTCTTCAAAGCCACTAATGATGGATCAAATCTTGCTTCTCATCTTCTCAGGTTTTAAGGACTCATGTAATTAGATTAGACCTACCCAGATAATCCATTAACTCTCAGCTCAAGGTTATAACCTTAATAACATATTCAAAATCTATTTTTGCAATGTTCAGAAATTTTGTGTCATATTCAAAATTTCCAGATAGTATTTGGACATCTTCAAGGGGACTATTATTTTGTCGGGGGAGGAGGGTCATGTCATGGGACTTGTCTTTTGAATACATTATATTTACACAAGCACACGGTTTCTACCATGCCAGACCTGAAAATTAATGGTTAATCCTATGTAAGAATTTTCCAGGAGTGCTACCAACAGAGAGACATATTTTCCCTTCCACATAATGTTTTAAGTAACAATGCTGAGCCACAACATTGGACTCAAATGGTCAATGATAATCTTTGCTTTCCTTCCCTGTACCACCTACAGTTCACTCTGTTTGCTGATGCCTGTAATTCATCAATCATGTTGACTTTCTACCTTTTCTTAACATTACTTGTTTCTGATTACAGTTAGAGTGGTAAAGCTTAAATATATTTATTGAATTCTAAACTGAACTGTCAGCATATTTGCTACATGTTCCTTATTGGGTCTAATTCAAAGGCTAATTCTCAGATTTTACTTTACATATTACTTTGATAAGTTTTCAATCTGATTTTCGGGAGCTTAGTTTTATTAGAAAATACACAAAAATATTATTTTCATTCTATATTCTGCTCATCCTATTGGTATTTTGAAAAAAAAATCATAATTTGCCCTCATTCAAATTTGAGATCAGGAACAAATTTGCCTAGAGTTTTTTAAATCTCTATTTCTCTAATCCTCCTCCTTCTTCTCCCCCACCCCACACCCATAATCTTTCTCCTTCTTCTTCTCCTCAACATCTCTTCCTTCTCTTTCTCCTCTTCCTTCTCAGGGAGGTCTCTCTGGCATTAAATAGTGGAATTTGAATTCTGCTGTATTTCACTCCTGCCATACTGACCTAGCTGATTTGTGAAATTCCTTCTTCATCCTTTTCATTCCTTTTTCATTTTTCCTCTTCTGAAAAAGAGGAAAATTTCATTGTTAAGTTTGCTCCTGAACCATGAATGTGATAATTCTATTAAATATATGTTTTTGGAAACCTGCAGCTATTCTAGAGTACACCACAATTGCTACTTTGGCTAAGTATCCAGTATATATACTATCTAGCATCCTGCCTAGACTTTCCCCTATAGCAATATAATATATATATTACAGATACATATGTTCAAAATTTAGTCAGATTTTTAACTTCATAGCTGAGACATTTGCTATAAAATAGCTTTATAAACTTATTATTTTATTATGCAAATCTATTGAACTCTGTATTTATCTATACATATATAGATATATATGTATGTATGTGTACACACAGGGATAAATACAGTCATATTGATATTCATATACATGTATATATGCTCGAAAAAATAACACCCTAGCATAAATGAGTGTAACTAGTCTTCCATTTTGCTTTTTAAACAACATTCTCCTATGAAAGAAACCATGACTTCTTAGAGAAATGAATGACTTCAAGGCAGAGGTTATATAATAAGAGCTGGAACATCTTATGTTTTCAGAAAGTAAAGAAAAAAATGATAAGGGGTTATTAAAAGAACACAGGAGCCTAGCTGGTGTGGCTCTGTTGGCTGAGCATCATTCCATGCACAGGAGGTTGCCAACTCAATTCCTGGTTAAGGCACATTCCTGATTTGCAAGTTCTTTCCCCAGTAAGGATGTTTGGGAGGCAGCCAATCGATATTTCTCTCTCATCAATGTTTCTATCTCTCTTTCCCTTTCTTCCACTCTATAAAATCAATAAAAATATATTATTAAAAGAAAAACAACAATAATACAGAAGCCAATTAATCTGAAAAACTATCCTAGTGGCAAAAGCTAGAAAAAATTAGAACAAAAAATAAATAATAATTTTGAACTTTAACCATAAAAATATAATAATTTCATAGTGATAAAGTAATCTGCTAAATAAGTATTGGGTTGTGAGAAACAGACTTGTTTCTCAAAATACAATTTAAATTGATAAAGAAGATGAGATGCGGAAAACAGAAAATTACCATTAGGCACACACCACAATAGTAAATCTTTAAGATAAGATCCATTGACAAAGGCTAAAATAACTAGGCAAAAGAATGAGGATGCCCAGTGTGTCATAATCTCAAAGTATCTCCCCAAGATAGTTATTAAGAACAAAAGGAAAGATAGTAATTTTATAAAAGACCCCTGAAAGGTGCCACCTTAGAGTGGTTAAGTAACAATATCCTTAGTTACATATATTAATATTATAACCACTAGCTATGATTCACTGAAAAAGATATAGCATTGCTTTTATGGTATTCTTTCAAAAAATGCATAGCATCAATTTTATGATGAGAAATCATCAAACCCCAATCAAGTGACATTCCACAACAAATGATCAATACTCTTCAAGTGTCAGCATGATGAATGACAAAGAAAGACTAAGTCAAAACTTGGAAGTTATTAAAAAGGAAAAACAACTATAAGAATCCTGAACAGAACACTGAAACAGAAAAACAAGTTAGTAGAAAATATAATAAAGTTTAATTAACCTGTAATATGGTTAATTGCACAGTATGCACTGATGTTAATGTTCTGATTTTGATAATTGGATTTTGGTTACATAAAATACTAGCATAGAAAAAGCAGAATAAAGGAATAGGAAAAAAAAGCTTGGTATTATTTTGGCAACTTTTATGTATTCCTTAAATTAATCCAAAATAAACGATTTTAAAAACCATGTAAATATTATTAGAACTATTTATGCACAGGCACACACTAATATTCTGCAAGTGTTCATAATAATTGTAATATTATTAAGCATATACTATTTGAGAATCAATAATTTTAGTATTTTCATGTATTAATTCAGGTAATACTCATATCCACAGCATAAGGTAAATACTATAATAACTAATCATATGCTATGTTTGAGGAAATTGAGGCTCAGAGAGAGTGAATATGTTACCCAATATTTTACTTTAAAACCAGATGGAACCCAAGCTTCTATCTAGTACCCTGTATAGACTTTCCCCTATAGCAATAAATGTAAACGTAATAAAGACTTCATTAAGCCAATATTTGGACCAAAAGTGTACAATTAAACTTTGAGAAATAGATTTAAGAAATAAATAAGCAGAATTTTGGAGTAATTCAAATTATACTGAATAATGCATAATAAAAATGAAGTTAATGAGAATATTTTTATGTCAGTTTCTATTTTGCGTTACTCCTTCAATTATGGCACTACTTGTCTTTCTATATTTTTTATTTTTCTACATTTTCTGAAATACCATAGATTTACCTTTTGTTTGCCCCACCTACTTCATTTTTTCTGTTTCTTTTCTACCTTACATAACTTGCTCTGCCTGGGAGGGTAATGTGCTTTAACACTGCACATTTCCTTACATCACATCAGTTAACAGAGTTAAGAATTAATAGTCAACTTAATAAAATAACTAATAAAATTCTGATATGTTCAAGTAGAATCCGAATTCTTTCAGCAGATCTCTTTCATAACCCCATATCCACGATGAGTTTAGGATGTGACAAACAGCACGCTGTGTGGAACCTGGCAGTGACTCTGACTCCCTCCCATTTCCTCCTTTTGTCAGCCTCTCTAGAATAAAAATGTCAAAATTCACTGCTGAGAACCTTATAAAATTTACATATTTTCAAATATAGAATAATAGTTCTTGTGGATGAGGGAAAAAGTAAAAACATACTTCACTAGCAGAGACCATAAGTATTTCACATTGTTGAGCTGTCACACTAATGAATAGAGTGTTGTTATCAAACCTGAAAACCAAAATTGCTAGTCCTGTCCCAAAAATGATAGGTAAGACTGCACAACATACTACACCAAGTGTTTTAAAGTAAACAGCAGTGATTTATCTTGAATGAGAACAAGACTAATGTCTCTCCTTCTTCATCTGTATGGCTCAATGGGCATATTTTTCCTAGATTTATTGTAGTATAATTGGCAAATAAAATGGTATATACTTAAGATGTACAACCTGATATTTTGATAAGAATACATTGTGAAACAATCATCACAATCAAGCTAATTAACATATAAATCACCTCACATGGTTACCATGTTTTGTTTTTGTGTGTGTGTATTGTACTTTGTAGAGAGAACATTATCTATCCTTGTGGCAAATTTCATATATAAAATATAGTATTATCAATTATAGTCATCATGCTGTACATTAGACCTCCTGAACAGTCATCCTACATAACTAAAATTTTGCACATTTTAAGCAACATTTCTTATTTTCCCCTAGTCCTTGGAAAACACCATTCTTCTCTCCACTTCTGTGATTATTTAAGATTCCTCATATACATGATATCATGAAATATTTTTCTTGATATCATGTATATCAATATTTACTTTTTTTTCTTGATATCATGTATATCAAGGTTTACTTTTCTTAGCACCATGTTCTCCAGATGTATTCATCTTGTTGCACGTAGCAAGACATTCTTTTTTTTTTATTGTATCACATGTCTACATATCTCCCCATAGCCCCTCTTCCCTTTCAGGCATACCCCAACCCAACCCCCAGTGTCTATGTTCATTGGTTACGTTTATCTGCATGCATACAAGTCCTTTGATTGATCTCTTATCTACCCCACTTCTGATTAATATTCCTGCTATAATTTGATAGTCTCTTTGATGCTTTACTGCCTCTGTATCTATCCTTTTGTTCATCGGTTTACAATGTTCTTTATTATCCACAAATGAGTGAGATCATGTGGTGCTTCTCCTTCATTGACTGGCTTATTTTACTAAGCATAAGGCTCTCCAGTTCCATCCAGGTTGCTGCAAATGGTAAGAATTCCTTCCTTTTAATGGCAGCATAGAATTCCATTGTGTAGAATTACCACAGTTTTCTGATCCACTCATCTGCTGATGGGCACTTAGGCTGTTTCCAAATAGTAGCTATTGTAAATTGTGCTGCTATGAACATAGGGGTGCATAAATCCTTTCTGATTGGTGTTAGTAATTTCTTAGGATAAATTCCTAAGAGTGGGATTGCTGGGTCAAATAAATGGGAGATCCATTTTTAGTTTTTTGATGAAACTCCATACTGTTCTCCACAGTGGCTGCACCAGTCTGCATTCCCACCAAGAGTGCACAAGGGTTCCTTTTTCTCCAAATCATCGCCAACACTTGTCATTTGTTGAATTGTTGATGATTTGCCATTCTGACAGGTGTAAGATGGTATCTCATTGTCCTTTGATTTGTATCTCTCAGATAATTAGTGACTTTGAACATGTTTTCATGTGTCTCTTGGCCTTCCTTCAATCGTCTTTCAAAAACGTTCTATTTAGGTTTATTGCCCATTTTTTTATTGGATCATTTATCTTCCTTATATTAAGTTGTATAAGTTGGCTGTAGATGTTGGAGATTAAACCTTTATCTGTGATAATATTTGCAAATATGTGCTCCCATACAGTGGTCTTTCTTGTTGTTCTGTTGATGGTTTCTTTTGCTGTACAAAGGCTTTTTATTTTGATGTGGTCCCATTTGTTTATTTTCTCTTTAGCTTCCATTGCCCTTGGAGCAGTATCAGTGAAGAAGTTCTTCGGCATATGTCTGAGATTGTGCTGCCTGTGGGTTCCTCTAGAATTTTTATTGTTTTCCTTCTAATGTTTAAGTCCTGTATCCCTTCTGAGTTTATACTTGTATTGGGTGTAACTTGGTGGTCCAGTTTCATTTTTTGCATGTATCTGTCCAATTTTCCCTACACCATTTATTGAAGAGGCTGTCTTGGCTCCATTGTATGTTCATGCCTCCATTGTCAAACATTAGTTGAGCATAGTGGTTTGGGTGGATATCTGGATTCTCTATTCTATTCCATTGGTCTCTATGTCTGTTCTTGTGCCAGTACCAGGCAGTTTTGAGAACAGTTGCTTTATAATATAGCTTGAAATCTGATATTGAAATCCAATCTACTTTATTCTTCTTTCTCAGAATTGCTGTTGCTATTCGTGGTCTTTTTTTGTTCCAGATGAATGTATGAAGAATTCTTCATAGGTCTGTGCAATATGTCCCTGGTATTTTAATGGGTAGTGCATTGAATCTATAGATTGCTTTGGGTAGTATGGACATTTTAATGATGTTTATTCTCCAAATGCATGAGCATATGAGCATGGTATGCTCTTCCATCTGTTAACATATTCCTCTATCTCTTTTTTCAGTGTCCTGTATTACTACATATAGGTCTTTTTACCTCCTTAGTTAGGTCTATGCCTAGGTATCTTAATTTTTTTGGTGCAATGGTAAATGGGATTGCTTTTTTAGTCTCTCTTTCTTTAATTTCACTATTACTGTACAGAAATGCCAAAGATTTCTTGGCATTAATTTTGTATCCTGCTACATTGCTGAATTCATTTATTAAGTCAATTAGTTTTGGGATGGAGTCCTTCGGGTTTTTATGTACAGTATCATGTCATCTGAAAATAAGGACAGCTTTACTTCTTTTCCAATTTGGATTCCTTTTATTTCTTCTTCTTGTCTAATTGCAATGGCTAATATTTCCTGTACTATGTCAAATAGGAGAGGTGAGAATGGGCATCCATGTCTTGTTCCTGTTCTTAGAGGAACTGGTTTTAGATTTGCCCACTGAGTATGAAGTTAGCTGTGGGTTTATCATATTTGGCTTTTATGATGTTGAGGTATGATCCTTCTATTCCCACCTTGCTGAGAGTTTTCATCAAGAAAGGGTGTTGGATTTTGTCAAATGCTTTATCTGCATCAATTGATATGACTATGTGATTTTTATCTCTCAATTTGTTTATGTGATGAATCACGTTTATTGATTTCGGATATTGTAACATCCCTGCATTCCTGGTATGAATCCCACTTGGTCATGGTGTCTGATCTTTCTGATGTAATGCTGGGTCCGATTTGCTAAAATTTTGTTGAGGATTTTGGCCTATAATTCTCTTTTATTGTGTTTTTATCTGGTTTTGGTATTAGGGTGATGCTGGCTTCATAGAAGGTGTTTGGAAGTGTCCCTTCTCCTTGAATGTTTTTGAATAGTCTTAGGAGGATAGGTTTTAATTCTTCCTTGAATGTTTGGTCAAACTCTCCTGTGTAGCCATCTGGTCCTGGACTTTTATTTGCTGGAAGCTTTTTGATGACTGCTTCAATTTCTTTCATAGTTATTGGACTATTGAGCTGTTTAGATTCTTCCTGAATGAGTTTTGGAAGGTTATATTTTTCTAGGAATATATCCATTTCTTGCAGGATGTCCAATTTGTTGGAATAGAGTTGTTCATAGTATTTTTTAACAATCCTTTGTATTTTGGCAGGGTCTGTTGTTATTTCTCCACTTTCATTTTTGATGTTGTTTATTTGGGTCTTCTCTCTTTGCTTTTTGGTGAGGCTGGCTAGAGGTCCATCAATATTATTTATCCTTTCAAAGAACCAGCTCTTGGTTTTGTTGATCTTTTGAATTGTTTATTTGGTCTCCATCTTGTTTATCTCTGCTTTGATCTTTACTATTTCCTTCCTTCTGTTTACACTGGGCTTTTCTTGTTGCTCTCTTTCTAACTCTTTGAATTTTAGGGTTAAGTAATTTATTACTATTGTTTCCTCTTTTTTTGCAGTAGACTTGTAGGGCTATGAACTTCCCTCTGAAGACTGCTTTCACAGTGTGCCATAATTTTTTTATTGTTTTTTTGTCATTGTCATTTGTTACCATGATGTTTTTTATTTCTTCTGTGATCACTTTGGTTACCCAGTCATTGTTTAATAGCATGCTGTTTAGTCTCCATGTATTTGATTTCTTTCTATTGTTTTTGTTATAGTTGATTTACAGTTTTATGCCACTGTGGTCTGAGAAAATGTTTGATATGATTTCTATCTTCTTGAATTTGAAGAGACTTTTCTTATGACCCAACATATGATCTATCTTTTAAAATCACCCATGTGCACTAGAGAAAAACGTATATTCTGTGTCTTTGGGGTGAAATGTTCTGAAGATGTCAATTAATTCCATCTGGTCTAGTGAGTCATTTAGGATTGATGTTTCTTTGCTGATTTTTTGTTTAGAGGATATGTCCAGTGGTGACAGTGGGGTATTAAAGTCTCCTAGTATGATTTTTTTGCTGTCAATCTCTCCCTTAATATCCTCCAGTTTTTTTTTTATTTATTTAGGTGCTCCTATATTGAGTGTGTATATGTTTACCAGACTTATTTCTTCTAGTTGGATTGTTCCTTTAAGTATCATGAAGTGGCCTTCTTTACCTCTTGTTATGTCCTTCACTTTGAGATCTAATTCGTCAGAAATAAGTATTGCAACCCCAGCTTTTTTTTCCATTTCCATTTGACTGAAATACCATCTTCCATCCCTTCACCCTCAATCTGTGTGCATCTCTTTTTTCTGAAATGGGTTTCTTGTAGATAGTAGATATATGGATCATGTTTTCTTCTCCAATCGATTACCCTATGTCTTTTGATTGGAGCATTTAATCCGTTTACATTTAAAGTTATTATCGATAGGTACTTATTTGTTGCCATTTTTATTCTTTACTCCTAAGTTCCTTCTTTGCTTCCTATTTCTTTTTGTTTTTTTTACACCAGACCCTTTAACATTTCTTGCATTGCTGGTTTGGTGGTAATATATTCCCTTAGTCCTTTTTTGTCTGTGAAGCTTCTGATTTTACCTTCAGTTTTGATTGACAGCCTTGTTGGGTACAGTATTCTTGGATTCAGACCCTTCTTTTGCATGACTTTGTATATTTCATTCCATTCCCTTCTGGCCTAATGAGTTTCTGTTGAGAAATCAGTATCTAGTCTTATGGGGGTTTCTTTTTAGGTAACTTTCTGTTTCTCTCTGGCCACTTTCAAGATTCTTCCTTTGCAATTGGTGTTTGCTAATTTAATTATAATGTGCCTTGGTGTTGGTTTTTTGGGGTTCATTTTCTTGGGACTCTGCGAGCTTCTTGGATTTGTGTGGGTATGTTATTTGCTATATTGGGGAAGTTTTCTGTCATTATCTCTTCAAACAGGTTCTCTAATCCTTGCTCAGGTTCCACTCTTTCTGGAACACCAATTATGCGGATGTTGTTTTGTTTCATGTTATCCCAAAGTTCCCTTAGACTCTCCTCTTGCTTTTTAATTTTTTTTTCTAGAAGCTGCTGTACTTATGTATTTTTTCCTACCATGTCCTCTAGTGCACTGATGCGGTCCTCTGCTTCTTCTAATAAACTTTTGATGCTTTCTTGAGTTCTTTATAGCAGTGATGTCATTTTTCATTTCTTCTTTCTTCTTCATTTCCTCTTGGGTCTTCTTCATTTCCTCTTGTTCTTACTCACATTGTTGATTTTCTTCCATTTTTTTCATCCACCTTATGATCATTTCTCTGCACTCTTTCTCTGGCAGGCTCATTTCTGCTTTTATTTCGTTTACTTCCTTTTCTGGTGATACCTGCCTTTCTGTCATATGCGGGCTGTTTCTTCTTCTGCCCATGGTCTTTATTCTCCAGGTTCTGGTTATGTAGTTCTCTCTCCTACATTGATTCAAAGGCACAAACTACAACACAACCAGGTACAACACACAAGGCACTGAACAGAAATGTATTCACGATGTTAATAATCACAAATAAGGTGACCACCAATGAAAGACAAATTAGGGATAAGTAGAGAAAGAAGAAGAGGAAAATGAGGAAAAACGGAAAGAAAGAAGTGCCAAAATCAAATTGGGAGAGGGAGAAAATAAATAAATAAATAAATAAATAAATAAATAAATAAATAAATAAACAAACATAACAACAACAACAACAACAAAAATAAAATAAATTAAATAAAAAGGAGAAGAAGAAGAAGAAAAGAGAAAGAGAAAAAAACTCACAGATAAAAGAAAGAGGATAAGAGAGAAAAGGGGAACAAAATATAGATGTCTGGAGAAAACTCCAATAGCACAGCCACTAATCCCAACAAATGCCAGCAACCAGTACCTGGATATTAATACAAACTACAAATAACAACTGGTATTGAGGGAGGTGAAGGAAAAGAGAGGTAAAAAAAACAAACCAAAACAAAGCAAACAAAAAGCGAAATAAAACAAGTAGAATAAGCTAAAACAATCTCACAAACAAGTACAAAAAATCGATATAATCACCATTCAGGCAAATAGCAACAAAAGGATATAGAGAAAAACAACTTTTTGGATAGTGAAGACAAGAAGGGAGAGGTTTGTATGGATTTGTAGTAGGGGATTTGAAATTAGATATATAAGTGTGGTGAAATTTTAACCAGGTAAAGAGAAAGAATAGGGAAAATCTAAAGTTTGAAAAGGGAAAGTGAAACAAGACAACAAAATGGGGAAAGTTAGGAGGAAAGTGTTGGCATAAAGGTAGAGTTGAGATAGAGTAAAATTATGCTAAAGGAAAGATGAAAATAGAATGTAGAACTCTAATCCCGAAGTAAAATAAAGGGAAAACAAAATGACACTTGTTTTTTTTTTCCAAAAAAGGTAAAATAGTAGTAGTAATAATATTAGTTGAAAACAAAAATATAATAATGAAAAAGGTAAAATCAATTGAGGAGGAAAGATAAAAATAGTTCTTAATTAAAATATGCAAAAATAAAAAATAAAATAAAATAAAAAAGACAAAAAATAGAATGGTCATTCACTTCCAATGTTGTTCTGCTCGACACTCCTGTTTCCCAGTACATCTCCACTGCTGAGGTCTTAATCTCTTTATTCTTTTGTGGTTATGCAAGAGTCAATTTGTGCATCATCCACTGGGTGGCAGTGTTTCGGAATTGACCTCTGAGACTAAGCACAGGACCTCTCTAGGCTGTGCTCAGATCCTGCTACTCTGTGGTTCTCAGAATTGGTTTGTAAGGATTTTGCAGCCAGGAGTGGGCAACAACTCCCAGGTTGTTTTTCTGCCTCAGATCAAAATGAATTATTTTCTAGAGCTCCCCTCTGTCAACAACTCTGAGAATCCACTTCCACACTTAGGGATCACACCCTACTCCACTTCTGTGAACCTCTCCAGAAGCAGCTTTCCTACAGCCCGGTTCCCACAGTGTGTGCGTCTCTGTTCTGCGGGACAGGAGACCTCACCTTATCCCAGGAGAAATCTGACCTTTCCATGTGCCGTGTGGATCTCCTCTGAGTCTGTGTGTCTGCACAGATTGGAGAGCAGTGTTCTGGGTCCCCGGCTGTTCGGTGGGTGCTTCAGCTGCAGCTTTCAGACTGCCGCAGACATCCAGCTCCCTCTTCAAGATGGCGCAGTCTCAGCGTTCGCGCTGGTGGCTCCAGCAGACAAAAACCCCGTGGCAGTGGGGCTGCCTGGTCAGGAGAGCCCCGTCTAGCAGTCCCCCACCTTCTCCTGGAGGATAACTGACTTTTAACTTGCCAACAAACACTCCCAGTGCGACTCTCAGCTGCTCTCTCTCCCTCTGCCCAGTGACAAAGCTCCAGACGCATCTGTCTATTCTGCTAGCATTTTTCCTCCTCCGACATTCTTTTTTAAGGCTGAGAAATGTTTCAGATCAATGAGCTTAGTAAACTCTTGTCTTTGCTACTTTAGTCTTATGGGCATTCCCATAGTTTTCAAGTAGCCTTCATCAACTTCTCCTTCCATTGACAAAATATTTGTAAATAAGCTCTTTAATAAAACTTCCTTAATTTGATCCTTTTGACTCTGTTCTTTGTATGTTACTGGGTCCTTCCCCAAGGTAGTGCTTTTTTTTTTGGTATAAAATTCTAATAACTTAAAAGACAAATTGCTAGCAACAATTCTTACTCTTTTGAAAAGAATGAATGGACCTGGAGAGTAATATGAAATAAGCCAGTTAGAAAAAGACAAGTACCATATGCTTTCACTTATATGTGAAATGTAATGAATGAAATAACTAACAAAATAGAAACAGACTCATAGATACAGAGAACTTTCTGACAGTTGTCAGTTGGAAGGAGGGTTTGGGGCTGGGTAAAAAGGTGAAGGAATTACAAAAAGAAGAATAAAAACTCATAGACACAGAGAATAGTATGGTGATTATAAGAGGGAAGGGAGGGTGTAGGGAGACAGAAGTGGATGAAGTCTGATAAATGATGATGGGCGAAAACTTTACTTGGTGTGATGAATACACAGAACAAGATCCAGAATTGTATACCTGAAATATACACAAATTTTATCTTAACCAATGTCACCCCAATAAATTCAATTAAAAACTATTTATAGCTAATTTATACCACACAAAATAAAACTAGTTTATTGTATGCTAGTGGCTTTGTTTTGTTATTTATTGAGCAGCTTTTATTTTAGGATCTCTGAATAAGAGAAAACCTGTACATATTGTTTTTGATATGTTCAATAATCAGGAGGCTAGTAATGCATTACAGTGGCTTGTAACATACTGGCCCTGTGCACGAGTTCATGCACAGCTGAGGTCTGACTGGCCAGGGCAGGCCCCCAGCTGTCAGCCACTGGCCCATCTCTCAATCAGGGTATTGGGGCTGATCAGGGCTGCAGTGCTTGTCCAATCAATTGTCCCTCTGCTCGTGCCAGTCTTTCTGGCATTTCAGTCATTTGGCTTTTATATGTAGAGATTTCTTTGCAATTTAGCTGATCCAAGGAAGCATGGCTGTTTGCACAGGGTTCAAAAACATGCGAAAAGCTGTTATATGTGTGTTATTCCTTGATATTTAAAGTTTAAATGAATAGTTGTCTTAAATGCACTAGATTCTTCTGCTGGGTTCCCTTCTAACTAAAAGGGCTTAGTTTTATATTCACTTTGGAATATCTCTCAATGACAAACTAGAGATTTTTCCAGGGGAAGGAAACTGAGGACATATGAAAATTGACATGTGACCCTAAAGAAAGCAAAATGAGAACACAAGGAATATTTACAGAGAGTGCAAGTAATATATACTGGAAATTTTGTATCTGAGGTTAAAAGCAGCTCGTTTTTGAATACTTAGAGAATGGAGAGAAATATTGTAGAGTCATAGTTTCTCCCTCTGGTTGCAGATTTAGGAAAAATTGGTTGATATGTGGCCAACAAATTCAGGGTAAAATTTCAATTGGTTTTAATAGTACATACCACTAATGAACAGCACAGTAAAAAATGGTTAATCTAACCTTAACTCTTATTAGGTTTCCTTAAACAAATGATATACCTTCTTTAATTATATGATTTTAAAAATATAAGAACATAGTACAACACTTGGTTCATAATAAATTCTATGTACTTACTATTCTTATTATCTTTAAAACCTGATATTTAAAAAATAATTGTGATCTCCTTGAACCTGGATCATCCATGCTTCCTATCAATCTTAATATAATTCATCAGTTAATTCTCTCTCCTCCACATTGTTATTTCTAAAGTTTTCTAATATTCTTCAAATTTCTTCTCACCAAACTTTCCCACTTGTAATCAGATGAAATTGATGAAATTGCTTCTAAATCATAGGTTAATTATAACACAAATCCACTAGAACATCTTCCAAATTCTACATATTAATTTTCCCATGACTCTTTTTTAATAAAATAAAAGCATCTCCTATCAAAGTTCAGTATTTTCATCTTTGATTTGGTTCTCATAACTCCCACTTATACCTCAAAAGATTGGGCATTTGATTCCAATTCGAGGCACATGCCTAGCTTTCAGGTTTCATGCTTGGGTTGTGGGCATGATCCACAGTAGGAGGTGTGCAGATGGAAGACCATTTATGTTTTGCTCTCTCGTTGATATTTCTTTCCCTTCCTCTCTCTCAATAAATAAATAAATAAATAAATAAATAAATAAATAAATAAATAAAATATAAGTATTTTTTAAAAAAAGAATATTAGATGATCAACCTTTTATTTCAATACATTTCCTTCTAAATATTATTTAACATCATTTTCTTTCCCACCTTAAAATATTCCTAGACTCCATATCCCTGCAGACTTCCTTCTTTTCATAGCCAATCTTTTGAAAGAAACACAAAATATCATCATTCCCAATTCCTGAATTTTACACTCAATCCAATGTATCATGAATTTATCTTACTATCAAATTTAATCTTTTATTCAATGAACTAGAGGCCCAGTGCATGAAATTCATACATGTGGTAGGGGGGTCCATTAGCCAGCCTGCACCCTCTCCAATCTGGGACCCCTTAATGGATGTCTGACCTCCTGTATAGGCCCCAAACCACCAGGATTGGGTTGAAATGGGCTGTCACACATCCCTCTCACAATCCAGGACTGCTGGCTCCCAACCGCTCACCTGCCTCTGCCTGATTTCCCCTAACTGCTTCTGCCTGACAAACTGATCACCTCCTAACCACTCCCCTGCCAGCCTGAACAATGCTTAACTGCTCCCTAGCCAGCCTGATTGTCTCTAACTTTCTCCCCTGCTTGCCTAGTCACTCTTAAATGCCCTCTCCTGTCAATCTGGTCATTCCCTGCAGGCAGGTCGCCCCCAAATGCCCTTCTCTGCTGGTCTGATCACCCTTAACTGTCCACAACGGCCCTCTCCTCTAGAACATCTTGTGGTGGCCGTCTTGTGTCCACATGGGGGCCGCTATTTTTGACAACATGGGGGTGGCCATCTTGTGTTTTGGAGTGACAGTCATTTTGCATATTACTCTTTTATCACATAGGATATTTATTATTACTGCTCTATGCTAGGGGCTGATCTAGGTTCTAGGAATATGGCAAGGAGAAAAGTAGCCCTGGCAATCATGGCACATCATTTTAAGAGAGAGTGGAAAAGAAAAAAAGTCAATAAAAAATGAAAGTGAGAAGCTGTCAGCTCATGATAACCACTATGTAGAAAAAGAAAACAGGCTACATTTGATAGTGAATAGTGATTAGATATTTTATATTGAATATTCAAGATAGACATTCTGATAAGGTGTTTTTTGAACAGCTTTTGAAATGCTATATACTGAGTTTCTCTTAAATTCATTTAATTATCTTCATCTCTATTGCTGTCATCCTTATCCAAAGTATGCTATTCCTTTCTTGTGCTCCAGCACTAGCCCACAGATTTATTTCTGTTTGCTTTGAAACTCTCCTACCATACGCTAAACAGCAGTGAAAATTATTTCTCTAAAAAGAAAAAAATACAAAGTGTCTGGGCTTTCCAGAGACATTTTTTTATACTTCTAATTTACATATGTAACTTCTAATATTTTAATTAAAATTTACATTTTATTTTAATAGTTTACAATAATTGTCAAAGTTTAAAATTTGCATTTGAATTTTTGATCATTTGAACACTTTTGTCATTTTATTAGAATACTAGATGCCTGGTGCATGACATTAATGCATTGGGGAGGGTCCCTCAGCCTGGCCTATGTCCTCTCACAGTCCAATACCCTTCAGGGGATGTCCACCTGGTGGCTTAGGCCTGCACCCTCAGTTGGGCTTACTTAGCACTCACAGGGAGGCAGGAGAGGCTCCTAACCACTGCCACTACACTCAATAGCCATAAACGCAGCTCAGGGCCTGTGCCCCCTGTGTAAATGCACTGACCACCAGGGATCAGCTTCTGCATTGATCATCTGCCCCTTGGTGGTCAGTGCCATCATAGGGACCAGTCATTCCACTATTTGATCAATTTGCATATTAGCTTTTTATTACATAGGATAATTTCCAATGGTAGACCACATTTAGCTCATCATGGTATGGAATTTCTATGCCCTAATGCAATATTTTATCATATATTAGCTTACAATAGATATTTGTTGACAGAATAAAATTACATTTATATTTTTGAGAGGGGATACAATTTTTAATTTAAAGAATTAGGAATAATAATGAGATCTACTTGCAGTATCCCTCTAAACAAGATTTTTTGTTTTAGATTTATAATTTATTTTTTACAGATAATAAGAGAGAGGGATAGAGAGTTAGAAACATCGATGAGAGGAACATTGATCAGCTGCCTCCTGCTTGCCCCTACTGGGGATTTGCCAGCAACTAAGGTACATGCCCTTGATGGAATCAAACTTAGGACCCTTCAGTCTGCAGGCTGATACTCTATCCATTAAGCCAAACCAGTTAGGGCAACAAGGATTTTTTGTTTAATTTATTATGTTGCATTAACTATTGACACATTGTTTACTTCTACAATATATTTTTTTAGAAGTTAGTATTTGTATATGTTACACTGTTTGAAGAATAAGGTGGAAAATACTCTAGAGCTTACATGCTGCATTGGTGTAGGGAAAGACACACAGTACACATAGTTAAGTTATTATATATATATATACATATTATATATACTCATGCATATATGCATATGTATTATATATACATGCATATATATATTAACTATTAAAATGTATAATAGTTATATAAATATATAATTTAACAATATATGTACATATATGTGATATTCATTTGATATGTAGTTCATATGTGTATATAAACATATAGATGTGTGTTATTAATACTTGATATGATTCTATGAAAGATAACAATGAAGAAACACCATTTTGTATAGAATTAGCAGGAACTGTCTCTCAGAGGTGACATTTAAAAGGGATTATCATTATAGAAATTATTCAAGCAAAGAAAGTATCAGGAAAAGGGGAAGTCATAGGAAATAACAAGCACAAAAGTTCTGAGGTAGAAAATGACTTGGTGTG
The DNA here is from genome assembly GCA_011751065.1 of Lasiurus cinereus. Classification (NCBI taxonomy): domain Eukaryota; kingdom Metazoa; phylum Chordata; class Mammalia; order Chiroptera; family Vespertilionidae; genus Lasiurus; species Lasiurus cinereus. The sequence goes on along the minus strand of JAAGEH010000286.1, from coordinate 35,635,676 downwards.
ATATAAATATTGACAGAAGAAATGTGTTACAGGAACACAATGGTCAGCAAGAAATGACAGAATAATCTGAGTGAGGGGAGTTGAGGAGGGGCTGTACCACACCAGGTACATGGGGAAAAGCTTGAAGGTGTTAATAAATTTAATGACTGAGTTTGTAAGTAGGGCAATTATATGATCTGATTTACCCTATTTTAAGCATTTATTTTAGCTTATGTAAGATAAATGGATTGAGGAGGTAAGGGTTAGATAATAATTGAGTAGAGGAGTTACTAGAAAATGATCAAGGCAATGTAAATTTAAAAAAAGAGCAAATCCAAGATATATTTTGGAGTTAAATATAGGTTGGATGAGAAAGTAAAGAATAAATGTCTACGGTCAGATTTTGAACTTTAATATGACATATGGATTTAGTAAGATTGCTAATGTCAATAAATAAGTCAAGGAATGTTAGGGAGATAAAAAATCTCTAAGAGTCAAGAGTTCTCTTCTATAACCTTTTAAATTGAGAACTATATGAAATATCCAAATGGAGATGATAAATAGGTTATTGCATCTGAAAGTCAATGGATAATCAGTCTACCTGAAGAAACATTTGGGAAACAGTATATAGTCACAACACAGAAAAGAATGAAATCTCAAATGTCTTTATAATAGAGAAAAGTGCATTGCCCTAGTTTGAAACTTGAAATGTTAACATTAAAAGCTTCAGTAAAGAAGTTATAAAGTCTAGTAGAGTATGTGGGAGAGCAGCCAGTGAGATAGGAGAAAAAACAAAACAGGAATATCTGAGTTACCAAGGATCCTGTATAAAATTAGAGCATTGTGGGTAAACCAAATGCAAGACAATTTATATGCAAAAATTTGCAAATGACAAAATTCCCTCATTGAGATAGCTACATTTATGTGATTGAGCTTATGCATGGTTCTCTTACATCACATTACCTTTCAGTGCTGTAGTAAACAGTCTGTAAACTCATTTAAGTGTATGTAACTCATTCCCTGCCCCTCTTGCCAATGTTATTCATGAAGAAGCTCATTTTTTTCTTGATAGTAAGAGTCTCACTGCTGAGACAAATAATTCAGATTCAATGTTCAAGTATTTTTTTTTTAATTAGAAGCATGCTACCAGCACAATATCCTAGATTCCTGAACACTAGATTTGTATTTTCTAGGACAGTTTACTGCTCTGTTGACTAATGAGTTATTCTAGGGCATTGCTTACATTTGCAAGACAGTGTAGAAATTATATCTGCCTTTCTTTTTAACACAGATTGCTAGGAACCTCACTGATAATTCATTTTGCTAAAGAGTCTATTGATCATTCCCAACAAAGCTCATTTTTTCCATTATACAGACTAAGTTCTGAGTAGACTAAATGAAAACTCAGTTTATTGCTTTAAAATTTCACACTGAAGATTTACTAGCCTAAAGTCATAGGTTTTCTGATATATTCTTTTAAGAAGTGTTTTAACGTATTTCTGTCATATTTTCTCTTAATAGATTTATCTCTTATGAATGTACTAGTATTTGAAGTCATAGGAACAAGTAAAGTCTAAAATTGCTGGATCAGTGTAACGTCAGTACATTTCAACCATTGTCTTGTAAAATATCATTTGGTTTTTCAGTGGATTAATGCTTTTGAGAAAATTAGCAACTATACTCCATGTGGATGTGTTTATAATCAAACAAAAAATTAGCCCAAAATGGACAAGTGTTATGGGCTCAGCAAAACTGAGTAAAAAAGTCTGAGATGAGAGAAATTTTAAAGAATACTTAAAATGAAAAAAAAAAGGTAAAAGACAAAAAATTATGAACAACAAATACACATCTATCAACAAGTGAATCTAAAAATTAAGTGAATTAAAATTTGATCAACAGAATAAACTGGTGAATATAATAGAATCAGGAGCACAGAAAGGGAGTAGACTGATAATTCTCAGGAGGACAAAAATCATAAAGCATCAAACAGACTGTGAAATTACAGCAGAAAGATTAAAGTTAGGTGAGGTAGATAAGTGATCAATCAAAGGACTTGTATGCATGCATATAAGCATAACCAATGATCACAAACACTGGGGGGTGGGGGTATGCCTGGGAGAGAAGGGGGGCAATGGGGAGATATGTATAAAAAATTAATAAAAATTAATTTTAAAAAAATAATAAATAAAATAAAATAAAATAAAGCAGAATTAAAGATCAACATTCTTACAACACTGTTTCCTAAATTAAAATTTTTGAATAAAGACATGTTTTCAAATCTCAAATATTGTACTTTTCCAAACAAACCTATCTAATAAAGAGGGCATATGCTAATTGACCCTCACACCGTCACAAAGATGGTGGTGCCCACAGCCAAGAAGGAGGGAATATGCTAACTTACTGCTCTACCTTCAAATATGGAAGCACCCACAGTCACAAGATGTCAGTGCCCAGTCCCCTCAGGCCCACTGGGCCTGCAGGCTCGAGGCAAGGCTGGACTAACCCCCAAGTGGGCCTGGCTGCCCCATGCATCTGCCTTTGAGTCTCCTAGACACCCAGGGCTGGCCCAAGGTGCAGGCAAGCTTCAGATGGTTGCTGCCCAGCCACCTAGGGCTCCCTAAGGCTCAGGTAACCAGGACCAACTGAGGCTTGCACTGCTGGCAGTGGCAGCAGCAGAGGTGTGATGGGATATCCTCTTCTGCAGATCACTGGGTTGCCTCCTGACCCCAAGAGCTCCCGGGCTATGAGAGGGGGCAGGCCAGACTGAGGGACCACCCCCCATCCAGTGCATAAATTTTCATGCACTGGGCCTCTCGTTAAGAATATTTGAATAACACAAAGGACAATAGACAGTCCTGAAATAGAAATTGGCTTTGAAAATACTTATTATTTACAAAAAATCAATATTATTTAAGTATAACATATTTGAATGCCCCTTATAAATGCTTCATATATAATAGAACCAAAGATTGGGCTGGAAAAAAAAAGTTGGCAATTCATAATAATATATTTATTAGTAAAGAGACTGATTTCAATTACATATACCTTTAAACAGAAATTGCATAACTACAGGCAAAAATAATGTAGTTGCTTTTGCAGTTTTACTGCTTGATGTGTCAGTAATGTTTACATAATTTATAATGCAAAATAATTTTTAAAATCAAACCAAAATTAAATCATAAACCTTAGGAAGATCACTGTGTATCTCAGATTGTGAAACATAATGGGGATATGCCTGAGAAAAGCCTTAATATAGAGCAGGTTGTGACTAAACTGTATTAAATTTCAATCACTTGCTACTTTCTGTGCTATTTACAGCACACATTATCTCATTCTTGATTTGATAAAGAACATTTTTTTCTGAAATTTCAAGGGAGGATTGTGGGGGGAATTGAAGAGATAGGCAGGCACTTTGTCTGGGACAGTGGCCTTTATAGCCTAAAAAAATCTGGTGACACTAAAGAAAGTCTCCTCTATCCACAGACCTCCATTCTGAAAATAATTAGCAATTAGTTTCTACATGGTAGGCATGTTGCTAGTTTCTGAGCTGTACTGGTGAGGAAGAGAGATATGGTTCCTTTTCTCATGAATCTTATGTGATCCAACACCAAGTAAATAGTTAGAATTTTATACATTGGAAAAGTGGTTGAAATCAATTTATATTCCCTGAAGCATGGCTGCTTTTATCATCAGATGGCTCTCCCAATAAAGTAACTAAAAGGATAGAAATGAATAAGCAAACCTGGATATGTTTGTAAACACCGCTGAAAGAAAAATCACAAGTGAAGTGAGTACAAGAATCCTGTTTGTTTGCTTGCTTTTTAAGTGAGAGTTGAAGGTGGCTTTCGCCCTAGGGTTGTTCACTGTAGTCTAGGACCAATGGCTTCAGAACTGACATTTGAACACAGTAAGCAGAGACAAGGTGGAAACTGCTATAAAACAGCCTTCAGACGGGTGTTCCTTCAGGGTAAGACTCGGCAAGAAATAAACTGTACTGACAGATGACACAGAGAGGAAAGAAGCTCAACTACCTCAATTTAGCTGAATAAATAGAAATCTTTTTTGAAAATTCTAAATCCTAAAATGGCTCTAGCACTGATATTTCACATCAAATATCAAAAGGGAATTAAAATTTAAAGTGGTTTTGGTTATTAGTGGCCCCTGGCAGGAGAAGGCAGCAATGAGTATCTGGAGGTTCTCAAATCAAGGAATGCCTAAAACTGTTCAGTTAAGTTGTATAAGAACAGGTAGATAAAGATTCGAGAAATGCAATAAATCCCAGTCAGATTAAATTAAATATATTTGCATGAAGAATGCTGGATCTCAACAGCAGCCTAAAATAAAAGATTAACTTCCAAAGAAAGAATTTTAGATTTAGATAAAAGTTCCAATCTAAATAAGCACTGTAAAATTACAGTGGAATGAGTTTGTTCATAGAATGAAGAAATGCATGTCATTTTATATATTAAATAGAAGTTATCTGAACCCCTATATCCCCACTTACATGTAATATAAAATGGCTTAGCGAAAAAAAATTATTTTCATTTAGAAAAAGGAAGAATGGAAAGCATGTAAAGCCACAGATAAATATCTGTTCTCAATCTCCTCGGGCACTCATGGACCTCCTCACAGGATCTATTACTGGGCCCTGTTTCTACTGTTTGGGAAGTAACTTCTTGGACAGCTTTTTCCCATGATCACTGGCTCAATCTCTACAGCAGAAGACCTCACACTGCAGCCTCAGGGTCAAGTCTAGTTTAAATAGTTTTATTGGCACATAGCCACACACTTTGGCTTAAATATCACTTGTGGCTGTTTCACAGAGACTATACATATATCATTTGTGGCTGTTTCATAGAGACTACAGTTTGCTCTTAGGCTCTTTACAAACAGGTTTGCTGACCTCTGCTCTAGAGAATCCACTCTCCTTTGCTTTATTTAGTGTGGGTTTTGGGTAAAATTCTTTATTCCTTAGAAACTACATGGCTTTCTCAGCCCCCTTTCTGCTCATAGGACCCTGAGATACAAGGGTAGTTTGAAAAATTAAAACATCACAGGATTTTTCATTCTAGATTCAAAGAATCTGTAATAGGACAACCATGTAATAAGAAAGTTTTATTTTTAGGAAAGAACATTCACACCTGGTAAAGAAGTAGGTTACACAGAGTCTAATAGCTAGAAAAGTAAGATAAATCAAAGCTAACCATTGTGTTAAAGAAATGGATGTAGAAACAAGGGAGGCTTATATAAATTAAAATTAATTATTGCCCATAGGTAATTTATACACCTGAAGGCACTTACAGGATGCCACTCCTTCTAAAGAAGCTGCAATTTTATGTGGCATTTGGTTTTTCCATACCAGGAAAGGCATGGAATGAGAAACAGTGTTACTATTTTTTTAATGTGTAAGATTATCTACTTTTTTGAAGATCCTTACTTACTTGCAAAACATTGGTAAAAGTAGTAAATAAAAGGCAAACACTCACTACTCACACTCTGTTCAAACTCTTTTCTAGCATTATTCACATGCTAGACCTCCTATGGAGACCATAGTTTTATTACAAAAATGAATCATGATCTTTCCTGCCTTTGGTACAAGTTTTTTTTTTTCCTTTTGTTTTATTTTTGTTGTTGTTTTTGTTCTTACTTTTCACTGCCCAAATCCCTTTCAGTTTCTCTTACAACATAGTGATACTAATTACTTGTACTCATATTTTCTTATCTAAAACCACAGTAATATGTCCCTAATCCAGTGGGTGGCTAACTCATTAGTCAACAGAGTCAAATATCAACAGTACAACGACTGAAATTTCTTTTGAGAGCCAAACTTTTTAAACTTAAACTTCTTCTAATGTCACTTCTTTAAAATAGATTCACCCAGGCTATGGTGCTTTGTGGAAGAGCCACACTCAAAGGGCCAAAGAGCCACATGTGGCTTGTGAGCTGCAGTTTGTGGACCACAGCCCTAACCACTCTAAGGGGAACTAAGTAATAAACTTTTCTATGTCAGTGAAAGCAGAAAACATGCAAATGTTGGTGAGACTCAGTGATGTTTATTGTGATAAAGTGATTTTAAATGCAAAAATAATGAGATCAACAAGATTTTTTTTAAGTACTTCCAGAAAAAAAAAATTAAGATGAAAGAAATGAGGGGAGTTGGAGGTTTAGTAAAGAAACTTTCAATGAAATATAAATTCAAACAAATGGAATATAACTCCAGAGTGAATATCTGAGATGTAAGAGAAAATTAAGACAAAGAAAGTGGGGAAAAAAAGTTAAATCTAAACGTATGTAGACTCTATAAACCAATAATAAATGTTTTATGAAGTTCAAATGACAATAGCAAAATAACATATGAAATAACAATACTGATATATGACAGAATGCATGAGTTAACATTTTGTGATATATTATCTTACAAGTGTATAAATATATTCAGTAAATTTAAAGTTTGTGAAATGTTAGCTATACATATATTAATCAGTATAATAGTAGAAGTAAATTTCAAATTAATTTAAGGAAAAATGAAATGATAAAAATAATAAAAAGGATAAAAAGAGAAAAATTTTATATAATAATAACATATGTGGAAATAAAAAATTGGATGGACTACCTCCTTTATACTTACCCACAGACTTTTAATTTTCATTTTTTGGCTATTCTCTTAATTCTTTGTGATACCAAAATAAGAAAAAAATTATAACTAGTTGTGTATCTATCCATCTATTTAACTATATAATTAAATGATGTAAAATTTTAAAAAGTAACTGTTGTAAGGATTCAATGTTTTACTTAAATTCACTAAATTGATGAGATGTACAATAATCCTATATAATAAAAGCCCAGAGACTGAACAGCAGAACAACCAGAATAACTGGTCAGCCACTCCCTATGATGCCACCAGATGGCAGATGCTTAATGCAGACATTGCCCCCTGGTGGCCAGTGCACTCCCACAGTGGGAGCACAGCTTGGGATGAGTGGAGCTCCCACAGTGGGCTGATCCCTGCAGGCCACACCTTCCAGCAATGTACAAATCCCGTGCACCAGGCCTCTAGTAACAAATAATTAAGGATCACAACCCTCTCCCCTAAAAGAACCCAATAAAATAAAAAATAGAAAAGATGGACAGAGAAATATGAATCAATGAGGCAAATAGAAAACAAATACCAAAGGAGCAGAACTAAGTTAAAAAGAAAAATGCTTAGTGTTATGTAATGAATGTTTGTGTCCTCCCAAAATTCGTATGTTGAAGTCCTATTCCCCAGTGTAGTGTAGTTGTGTTTAGAGATGGGTCTCAATGAAAGTAATTGGATTAAATGAATTCATAAGGTTATTGTGCTTATAAGAAAAGGCACCAGAGAGTTCCCTTTTTCTCCCTCTCTCCACTAGCATTCTTACCGAGAAAAGTACACCTAAGGACATAATAAGAAGGTAGCCATGTAGAAGCTAGGAGAGTTTTGAATAGAAATCAAATTGTCCAGTACCTTGAACTTGGACTTCTAGCCTCTAGAACTATGAGAAAATAAAATTAATTCATTCTGTTTAAGCCATTCAATATATTTTTAAACAGTCTAACCTAATATACTCATAGAAATTATAAATAAAATGCACACTCCAATCCAAAGGCACAGATTGCATATAAAACCAAGAATCTGCTACATCCTAGTCATAAGAAGCACACTTAATAACAATGATATGAATATGTTGAAAGTAAAAGGATGGAAAAAATACAATATACAAATGGTAGACATAAGAAAGCTGGACTATCTATGCTAATATTAGGGAAACAATCTCCAAAAAAAGGACAAAAGGGGCAATATATCAAGGAAATATAACACTATATATGTGTGCATATTTATGTTCATACCAGAGGTCCGATGCATGAAGATTCATGCAAGAATAGGCCTTCCTTCCCCTGGCTGCCAGCACAGCCTTAGCTCCAGCCCTGAACTGCCTTTCCACCTTTCGCTCTGGCCAAAGCGCCTTTCCACCTCTTGCCTTGTCACATCAATTTGCATATTCCCTCATTAGCTGTGGGCGTCACCATCTTTGTTGCAGAGTTATGGTCAATTAGCATAGTCTGTCTTTATTAGATAGAATAAATATATATTGTGTAATAATAGGGTTTCCAAATGTCAGAACTAAAAGGGAGAAATTGGAGAAATCCACAATTACAGTTGGATGCTTTGATGAACATCTCTCAGTAATGTAATAGAAGATCTGAACTTCATTACCCAGCTTCTTTAACAACTGATTTATATGGAATACTACCTCCCCAAATTGCAGAATATTCCTTTCATACATATATGGATTGTTCACAAAGATAAAATCTATTCTGGACTGCAAAGCAAGCTTTAATACATGTGAAGAGGAAATCTTACTGTGTAGTTTTCCTGAATGAATATGGAGTGTAATTAAAAACCAGCAACAATAAATCACTGAGCTTCAGGTATCTGAAAATAAAACTGCACACCTACAAAAACACATTAGTCAAAGGAGAAATTAAAATAGAAGTTCAAAAGCATTCTATACTAAATCATGGTGAAAACGAAACATAAAATTTATTAAATACAAGAACAGCAGTGCTTTTTTAAAATATATTTTGTTGATTTCAGAGAAGAAAGTAGAGGGAAGAGAGAGATATAAACACCAATGATGAGAGGGAATCATTGTTGGCTCCCTCTGCATGCCCCGCACTGGGGATTGAGCTGGCAACTCTCCAGAATCAAACCTGGGACCCTTCAGTCTACAGGCTGACGCTTTATCCACTGAGCCAAACCAACTAGGGCACATCAGTACTTTGAAGTAAATTGGTGCTTTACATTTTTATGTTAGTAAATGTAAATTATCTAAATGTAATGCTGTAAATGTTAAAATTTAAGAACTCAAAAGAAAAGTCACTTACCTAACATAATAATAATAATAATACAAAACATTGTTAATGGGCAGGAGATTTGAGCAGACATTTCCCAAAAAGGATGGCAGCTATACATATAAAATGCAAAATATTTTTATTATTAATACACATTATTAGCCATTAGAAAATGCAAATTTAAAAAAACCTATAAAATGCTACTAAGATACTGCAAATAGATAAAGTTTTTAAAAATGATCAGAAGTGTTACTGAATATGATGAAGCAATTCCATCATACATTATTAATGAGGGGGGGGGAAGTACAATCATTTTATAAATCAATGTGGATATTTCCTCAACTTATGAGCTTACATCTACTATACAACTACACCTTACCATTTTTAGGTATCTTCACAAACAAAATAAAATCTATGTCCAAATATTTGCACACAAAGTTCATAGAAGCTGTAATAATTGTTCAAAATTAGGAAATGTCCCAAATAGTATTTCATAGGTGAATGATTAAACAAATTGTTGTATTAGAATGCATTGGAAAACTTCTCAGCAACAAAAAGAAGCAAAGCATTGAGACTCATAAAAACATGGAGAAATCTCATAATTATATGGAGTCGTAAATGTAAAACAAAAAGAAGAACACTCTGTTTTTATCTACATAAAATTCAGAAAAATGCAAACAAATTTATAGTAACAGAAAAACAGTTGCTTGGAAAATACTACAAAAAAGAATGGACTGTAAAATGTTATGAAGAAAATTAAAGGAATATAACAAATATTCTTTATCTGAATGATTTCATAGGCTTACATTTCTGTCATTTTTTCCCCAAATTTGTATTCATTAAATTTAATTTAAAACAATAGCAATATTACTTATTTGTTATTAAAAGTATTCACAATGTCTAAAGTTCAATTAAGTACATGTATATTAAATTACAATTTTAGTTAATTATTAACAGTCTCAACATATATAAAGCTCAATTTATAGAATTAATAGAAGACATAGAATAGTCCATAATCATAGTAGAAATATGTATAAATATAATTATACATATGAAGATTGTCAAAGAAGATATGAGTAAAATAACAGATTAAACTAATATATGTCACTACATTCACAATGATAGAACACACTTCCAGGGGTGTTTCTTACAATCTAAAAGATAATTTATAAAAATTAACAATATCCTAAAAATATAACATCATTAAAGACAATATCGAGATCATACAGAATATCTTTCTGACTCAGATGCAGATATTATAATTAATGTTAATACAAAGTAAAAAAGAAAATACCAATATTTGCAAATTATGAATCACATGCTAAAGTAACTATGTTATAAAAAGACATATCACAGGAAGAAAGCACTTTAAACTATCTTAAGTATGTCATACCAGAGTAGATTGACCCATGACTATAATAGAGTAAAATTGGTCTCAAAAAGAAATAAGCACCTATTCATGAAAAAAAAAAAACTTATAATAAGGTAGAAAATGAGGAAACTTCCTCCACTTAATAAAGTATACCTACAAAACACTTACAGCTAATAGTCCCCTTACTGGCAAGAAGTTTGAAGCTTAATACCAATTAGATCAATAAGAAAACAATGATATCATCTCTCACCACTGATTTTCACCACTGGAAGTCCTACATAATGAGGTAAGACTACAAAGAAGTGTGTACATGTAGATTATAAGGAAAAAAAAATAAAATGTCTTTGTTCACAGATGATATTACTGCCTATGTGAAAATCCAAAAGAATTCATAAGAAAACTCCTGGGACTAATATGCAAATATAGAAAGGTTATAGGATAAAAGGTTAATATTCAAAAGTCAACCAATTAGGCGGGGGAGGGCGGGGGGTGGGAAGAGACATCTAATAAAGAGGGAATATGCCAATTGACCCACATGCTGTCACAAAGATGGCAGTGCTCTTGCCCAATAAGGAGGAAATATGCTAATTGACTGCCATGCTCTCAAATATGGTGGCACCCAGTCCCATCAGCCCCAGTGGGGTGGCAGGTGCGTGACAAAGCCTGCATCTGGAGTCCTGCCTCTGGAGTTCCCCAGTCCCCTCAGCGCCCCAGCTGTCCAGGGATGGCCCAAGGCACAGGCAAGACTGAGATAGTGGCTGCCTAGCTGCCCACGGCCACCTGAGGCTCAGGAAATAAGGGCCGGCAGAGGCTTGTACTGCTGGCAGTGCCAACAGCACAGGTGTGATGGGGACATCGCCTTCCCCTGATCACTGGGTAGCCTCCTGCCCCTAAGGGCTCCCGGACTGTGAGAGGGGGCAGGCAGGGCTAAGGAACCCTCCCTTCCAGTGCATGAATTTTCATTCACTGGGCCTCTGGTATGTAATGCTTTATAAAATAAATAATTTTATTTTATAATTTTTAATTAAATTAAAAAATATGTAATAAAAAAATGACTTGCTTGACTTAAAAAAAGTCAACTGCTTTTCAATGAACAAGTAAAATTGAAATTAAAAATTACCATAATAATCCCCCCAAGTGAAATACTTAGATGTAAATTTAACAAAATATGTATAAGATCTAAATGAGGAAAAGTACAAAATGCCAATGAATGAAATTAAAGAACTAAGTAAGTAAAGAAATAGTCTATGTTTATGTATAGGAAAACAATATTGTCAAGATGTCAGTTCTTCCTAACTTGATTTTTAGATAAAATCCTAATAAAATTTTCAGAAAGTGTGTGTGTGTGTGTGTGTGTGTGTGTGTGCGCGCACGCACACGCGCGTGTGCACATGCACCTTTGTGTGAATATTGACAACTTGATTATAGGGAATATAAGACTGAAGGAGAAAATCACACTAGAAGTTAGAAGAATCACACTACCTTACTTTAAGATTTCCTATAAACCTACAATAATGAAAATGATATATGCCGTGGAAAAAAATATACACATAGACAAATAGATCTATTTTTAAAAATGGAGAGCTCAGAAATAGACCCACATAAATGTAGTCACCTGATCCTTCAGAAGGAGTAAAGGAAAAAAAAATGGAGGAAAAACAGTCTTTCTACACATATTGCTGGAACAACTACACATACACATATTTAAAAATTTAATCTCAGTACAAACCTTAAACTTTTACAAAATCAACTGAAAATAAATCATATATCTAAATGTAAAACTAAATAAATTCTAGAAGATATCATAGGAGGAAACCTAGATGACTTTGGGTATGATGATGACTTTTTAGATACACCAAAGACATGATCTATTAAAGAATTCATAAGCTGAACTTTATAATAATTAAAATACTTCTATCTGCAAAAGACAATATCAAGAAAATGAGAATAAATATCACACAATGGGTAGAATATAAAAAGAACTCTTAAAACTGAACAATAAGAAAACAAACAACCTAATTAAAAATGGTCCAAAGATCTTAATAGACCCATTATCCAAAAGAGATGGACAGATGGTAACAGTGAAATACTACTGTATATCTATCATAATGGCCAAAGTCAAGACCACTGACAAAATCAAATGCTGACAATGATGTGGAGCAACAGGATTTCCATTTATTGGTGACTATAGGCCCAATGTACTAAATTCATGCAATGAGCTTGGCTCTCACAGTCCCTTGCAGTCTCAGCTGACCCTTGCAGTCCAGGCTCTTTCTGGAAGGTCATCTGGTGGTCGTTCTGCTGTTTGGTCTAATTAGCATATTATCTCTTTATTATATATGATTATATATGATGGGAATGCAAAGTGATACACCTACTTTGTAAGAGAGTATGGAAGTTTCTTCTAAAATTAAATATACTCTTATCATACAATCCAGCAATTGTGTTCATTTATACTAACTGCAAAGAGTTAAAAACTTATATATAGACAAAAGCCTGTATATGGATGCTTGTTGCAACTTAATTTTTAATTGCCAAAACTTAAAAGCAACCATGATGCCTTTCAGTAGGTAAATAAATAAATAAGCTGTAGTACATCCAGAAAATGGAATATTATTCAGTGTTGAAATGACTTAAAAGAAACATAAATTCATATTACTAAATTAAGGGAGACAAATTTAAATGGCTGTATATTATAGGGTTCCAATTATATAACATTAGAGGCCCAGTGCATGAATTCTGGACCAGTGGGTCTTAGGTTGTTCCTCCTCTGAGGAATCTTACCCGTCACTGGCTAACCAGCCATCCTCCGGAACCAACCAGGTTGATGTGAAATTCAGTTCTGTCTCCTTGGTAGCCGATGCCCTTGTGGCCTCTGTGCACAGTACCTGCTTTGGGATCCCCTCGCCTGCTGGCAGGGTCCCAGCACTGATCACATATCTCAGGGAACCCAGGTTTCTTCTCCAGGGAGGGCCCAGCTCACACCACTGGGTGAGAGACAGATGCATGGACCAGCCAACATGAGGCTTCAACCTCAGCATGAACAGAAAGCTCAGGCGACAGCTGTGGGAGGGTCCCTCTTGGCAAAAAGAACAAGAAAAGCCAATATAGAATGCTCAAGTGCCTTCTCACTGCCTTAATTCCTTTCATGTTATTTTAAAATTGCTACCAAATATTCAAAGAATTAGATTGTAGGTTTGTTTGGGATACTTGTCAAAAAATTATAAGGACATTGTAGAATAATATCATGTAAGGATATTCTTTGTTCTAGGCCATAGCAATTCAATTTCAAACTGGCTATCAATTTCTTTTTGTATAGACAAGGTTTTAGTTACTTTATTAGAATACTTAATCAAATTGCTTACAAAGACATTGGCTTTTTTAGCAGAAAACCTTGATTTTTATTTAAAAAGCTAATTTATTAATTAAAGTAGGTATCTTAATTTAAAAAGCAAAAGAAATTTAGTAAATGTTTATGTCTGATTCACAAGCCACAAATGTTGCCCCGCCTCTAGCTTAAGAATACAGGCAGCTATGGGCTTTTTGTCATTTTAAATTCTAATGTTGGAATTTTAAGCAATATTTAGTTACTTAATTTTGCCTTTCTTAGAGACTACAAGAGGCAGGGGAATCAGCACACCTAAGGGTTCTTACCCATGAAGGGTCTGGAATATAAATCTAAAGTACTTCCCCATGTGCCCCAGGTAATATTACTGTACAGCTGGTAACTGTTGGTATTGCAAGAAATACGTTCTTCAGCGTCTGTACCATCCTCTTTACCATGCTCTCGGTGGCCTTCAGGCTGTTTGTTATTCGCTTGTCCTCCTCCTGCTCCTCTTCCTTAGTAGATTGCTTGGAGTGGTTGCTCTCTGTGGTTGAGGTAGTTGATTGTCTGCAGCTGCATGGTGTGGCTCCAGGCACAAGGTCCTTATTAGTCTGCCTAGTTTCTCTCTTGGATCCCTGTTGCAGTTTAATATTTCTAGCAGGAATCCACATGGGTTTGGAAAAATTTTCTGGAAATATACAAGCATACCCTCTCTCAAAGGTTAATAATGGATCAGGTCCTTTCCATAGACCAGATCTTTCCATTTAACTTTTATCCTGAATAACGAGGCTGGGGGGCACCCCTCTGGCCATTTCCCAGCGGTTGACCATGCCCTGTATCTTGATCTAGAGGCTGCCCATTTCTATGAAATTTTGATTTACACTGTCTGACCCAATGGTTACCTCTCTGACATCCAGGACACCTAGAGATTGGATCTCCCAGAGGCTGAGTGTTTATGCCTCTCCCTAGAGTGCTACCTTGTGTCCTTCTTAACAGGCCAAAACTTTCATAACATTTAAAATATAGTTATTAATTCTTATTTGATAAAGTTTTCCATGCAATTTCAAGTATATTAATTGGATGGGTTAAATTTAAAAAGATTTCCTTTCAGAAGAGAGAACAAATTTCTTGTATTACTCTGGGCCCATGGAGCTTTCTAAGAATCATCTCTGTTAAAGCCTTGAAATTTTAACATGGAAAAAAACATCAAATATATATATTCATATATGACTTAAAGATTACAATACTTTTTATAATTATCTTAAAATATCAATTATATTTTAATTTTTTATATTAAAGTTTTTCAGTTGGAAATCACAGAATTCTTTTTTAATTAGACCAATGAACAACATATTTTGAATTCCTAATTAGAGAAATTTTATTTTATTTTCTCCCAATTTAATTTGCATTTAGCTAAAAAACCTTGGTTAATAACACAAAATCTTCTCCTTTTGGTTCCTTTACACCACCTTGAAAAATAAAGACTAGTTCTGGGTTTTTCTTTTTCTGCAGCCTTTAGGGAGAGATTCCAGCTTAAAACCCTGTCTAATATGTCCAAAAAGGTGGACAATTGCGCGCATTTCTTTTTAAGCCAGGCTTCTCTCCTCACGAGTACAGAAATTCCAGACACATCTCTAAATTTTTAAAATTTTTTCATGGCAAGAAAGGAGACTTTAAATTTAGTATTCTAGGAGAGTGGGCTTTCATGCTGGATTGCCATATGTCTCTCCCTTCCCTCACATCCTGTTTACTTCAGGGGGAAAGCATCAGTAACAGATCTGGCCGAATTTCTTTTCATGCTTAAAAGATAAAGACAGATCTTAAATTTTTTCTTTCTTTTTCGCTTTCCGAAGTAATAACTAGCATCTAATTTGGCCAAGATTTGCATTTCCCTGCGAGTTCTCTTATAATTTTTAAACAAAATCTTATGTAATCTCATTTCAGGAGAGCAGAGAGCCTTGCCCTCTCCTGCCACCTTTGAATTTCTCCACATCAGAGGTGGTTTCAGCAGTGGAATTTCAGTTATTACAGATTTAAGATTCCAAATACAAACTAAGATTTTAATTTGAACAAGAAATGACATTATTTAAGCATGCAAACCAAAAGTCTATAATAAAGTTTACTTTATATTTATAACCTAATTCTTCCCCATTAGCCTGGCTGCAAAAGATGTTCCCACCCTACTTACAGATCTCGACTCTGTAGTTAATCCGTGGGCTTTGCGTACCTCGAATTCCCCTCACCTTTTCCTAGGTGAATCTTCCCTCACCATTTTCCTTGGTGAATTTTCCTTCCTTCCCTCTTAGGTGAATAATACCTTCTCCTCCAGATGTCTCGAGTGGTTCAGGGTTCCGTAAGAGGCCACATGCAAACAAAATGAGAGACTAGAAAACATTAATTTGGCGATATTGGGGGGCCCTGGTGGGAGCCTTCCTCTAGTCACTAGAGTGTAGTGGAAAGGACTACCACTTGTTCTGGCCTTTTTCTCCCTTTTATTAACTTTTGGACACACCCCTAGCCTTTAGGCAAGAAATAAAACAGAAATTAACATGAAACAAACAGGTGGAGGCTGCTTCTGCTAACAATGTTTTCAACTAAACAGTGCGTGATTAGCTTTGACCTTTCAGAGCAATTAAGGTTGACCAGCCTTCTGGTTTCCTATTTATATCCGTTTAGTGAGAACAATGTTTGGTTTCCGACAAGCTACAATATGTCTTTAGATTGGATCATTTAGGCTATTTACATTTAAGGTTATATTGATAGATACTTATTTATTGCCATTCTTATTCTTTATGCCTCTGTTCTTCTGTTTCTCTCTATTTCTACTTCTTGAAATAGTCCCTTTAGCATTTTCTGCAGTGCTGGTTTGATGGTAATAAATTCTTTTAGCCTTTTTTTTTTTTGTCTAGGAAACTTTATTTTTTAGCTTAATTTTTAATATAAATTCTTTATTATTGAAAGTATTACATGTGTCTCATTTTTTCCCATTGACCTCTCCCTAGCCACTCCCATGCCCCAGCATATGCCCACTGTCTGTTGTCATTGGTTATGATTATATGCATGCATAAATGTCCTTTGGTTGATCTTTTACCTCCCCCACGCCACTCCTGCCTGCCTTCTCTCTGATATTTGATGGTCTGTTCTATGTCTCTACCCCTCTGGATGTATTTTTTTTTCTATCAGTTTATGTTATTCATTATATTCCACAAGATAATGAGATCATGTGATACTTATCCTTTCCTGACTGGTTTATTTTGCTTAGCATAGTGGTCTACAGGTCCAACCAGGCTAATTCAAATGGTAATGATGGGGAAAATGATGGGGGGCTAGCAATCTGAATCTTTACCAGTAACTTAATGCACATTCTTGTTAGCCTATAGTCTAGGCACTGCCCCTTCTTTAATTATCTGATCTTTCAAGACTTGTTTACCTAAGTACTACTCCTATTTTAGAGAGGCCATAAACCATGAATAATACAGAACCCACAGATGGAGTTATCAGCACTGGTGCCAGGCCCCCCAACACATGGAGCTTTTTGCAAAGCTCATGAAAAGTCCAAAACTACCATCCCATATTTTGAGGACAAAGAAACCAAATGGTATACAGAGAAAGCTTCCTCCATATTGCTTGCTCAGGATTTGGAGAGAAACAGTACTCCCTGAGTTACTGTGCCAGTACATATGAAACATATGAAAATAAATGGGTCTTTCCTGTGTCTCCAAGTACTCCTGTGTATTTTTTGGTCGCCTGGTAAATTCTGTAACAGTAAGAGTTCTTTCTTTTTTTAAAGCAGTGTAGTATTCCACTGTGTAGGTATACCACAGTTTTTAATACACTCATCTGCTTATGACCACTTAGGCTGCTTCCAAAACTTAGCTATTGTAAATTGTGCTGTTATGAACATAGGGGAATATTTCTGATTGGTGTTTCTGATTTCTTGGAATATATTCCTAGAAGTGGAGGAATAAATAAACAAGTGGAAAGTATACTGTGTTTATGGATTGGTAGAATCAACATAATTAAAATATCAATACTACCCAAAGCAATCTATAGATTCAATGCAATCCCCATTAAAATACCAATGGTATATTACACAGGCCTAGGATAAACTCTCCAAATCTTATGAAATTAAAAAAAAAAAGAACATGAATAGCCACAGCAATCCTGAGAAAGAAAAAGAAAGTGGAAGGATCATAATACCAAATATCAAGCTATATTACAAAACCACTATCCTCAAAACGGCCTAGTACTGGCACAAGAACAGACATATAGACAAATGGAGAAAAACAGAGAACCCAGAGTCTAAACTGGTTTGGCTTAGTGGATAGAGTGTCGGCCTACAGACTGAAAGATCCCAGGTTCTATTCCGGTCAAGGACATGTACCTTGGTTGTGGGCACATCCCCAGTGGGGGGAGTGCAGGAGGCAGCCGATCCATGTTTCTTTCTCATCGATCTTTCTAACTCTCTATCCCTCTCCCTTCCTCTCTGTAAAAAAATCAATAAAATGTATTATAAAAAAACAAACAAACAAACAAACAAAAACAGAGAATCCAGAAATCAAGCCAAGCCATTATTCTCAAAATATCTGATAAAGGAGGCAAGAGTATAAAATGGAGTTAAGATAGTATCTTTAATAATTAGTGTTGGAAAAATTGGACAGATACACCAAATTACAAAAATAAACTCAAAATAGATAAAAATAAACTTAAATGTAAGATGGGAAACCATAAAAATCTTAGAAAAATCCATAGGCAGCAAAATATCAGATATATTTTGTAGCAATATATTTACTGACACATCTCTTAGGACAATGGAAACTAAGGAGAAATAAACAAATGGGACTACATCAAAATAAAAACCTTCACAGCAAAAGAAACCATCAGCAAAATGTTGACAAAACATGGGAGAACATACTGTCCAATGTGACCTCTGATAAGATTTTAATCTCCAAAATTTATAAGGAACCCAAGTACTCTAGGCTGCATTGAATAAGAGGGCTACTGAGATGGGCCTTAAAAACTAGGGCATGGGCTCAGGTGGAGTCACTGAATGGGGGGGATTCACCTAACTCAGCAGATACTGCAGGCAGGCCAGACAGCAGCTAGATGGCTTGGCTTTTTAGCCCTACAGTGCACACTAAGATTCAATCATGAAATTTTGGCAAAGGTAGTTAGTTACCATTTTTGTTGTGTTTATGCAAACAATCAGGCCAAATTAATTACAATAGGTAAATTGGTCTTGATGTGGCTCTTTTAATAAACATAGAGGTAATTTTGAGGAGAAAAATTCTATTTAAATAGAAGTTATTAAAACTGAAATGTTTTCTTTCCCTTCCCCTGGACCATTTGTTACAGTTTGTCTCTGCTAGGTCACAAGCCCACCTCCTTCTGTGCCCAGGCCTTATTGTCCTTCTGACAGACAGCAAGGATCTCTTGGCTTGGAGAGAAACCCCTGATCTGCCTCAGCAGGAAGTAGCTAGAAGAGCCCACCAATGTCCACTTTTCCTAAAAGAATTCAGAGCCAGGATCCTTGAGGTAATATAGTAGGCAGTTAGACAGATATGAGCATAGCAAGGACAATGGGCCAACTAGCACTACCAGATATAATTAAGTCTTTTCATTTCTACCTATGTGAGACAAGGGGACTCCCCATAAGCAAAATGGAATGAGGCTGCAGATGAAGCAGCCTGGGAAGCTGCCCTAAAATCAGTGGGGCCTCTACAGATTCTAGTGACTCTTCCAAACCCTGACTTACCCACCTCACCAGCTTATATGGAAACCCAATCTAGAAGAGCTGAAATCCATAACCAATCTTTACTCAAGTTCTTACAGGCTTTACAGTCTACCCAGAAAGCAGTCCAGAAGCATGTATAAGATACTCTGCCTATACCAACTTCTGATCCAGTCCATCCTTCCACACTGGTGACTTTGTGTGGGTAAAGACATTTGTCACACAAGACTGACTCCTCCCTGGAAAGGACCACCTCCACAGCAGCCAAGGTTGATGGAGTCCCTACCTGGCTTCATCACACCTGGCTTAAGACAGTCCAGACAAAATATAGAGTCCAGGACTATTTGGACCCTCTAAAAATTAGTTCTGGCCCTCATTCTGGGCACTTATCTTATGCTGACTTTAGTCAGCAGAAAATTAATTCTATCAAGCTTATAGTTCTCATGGGTCAATATAACTCCCTCGCCAACAATGACCCAAAAGAAATAATGATTTGATTCTCTCATAAAAACCAGTGGGAAAATGTTAGAGAGTAGAAATTTTTTAGCGTGCTTCCTCCTAACTAAGTTAGCCTTGAATCCCAGCTATATCTCGAAAGAACAGATGACCCTGTAAATAACATGATCATAAATAATATGACCCTAACATTACTTAAGAAAAACGGTTTAGTCTTAAATTACTTGCTCTGCAAAAACAAGATATGGTAAATGTGCTTAAAAGCGGTCCTGCACAAAAGGTTGGGGGTGTTCTCTGGACTCCCTGCATCAAGAAAGGCAGAACAGTCGCTGGCCAGCTAATGAAGGCTCTCTAAATTTTAATTTGGTCTGGACTCCAGTGGTCATTCACTCACGTTCACTCCACAACAGTGTGTCTGCTTTGTATGATTTATGTTAAGTACATTTGATGGTTGTTTTGTTGCATTGTTTTTGTTGTTAAGATAATTGACATCATAGAATGACTATCACTTAAGGGGTCTCTATGACATAAAAGGCACTTCATCTTCAGTGCTCCTACAAGTAGGTGAATTTAATTGTATGCCTTTTGATTAACTATTTGTTTAATTTGCTTTCAAAATGGAATTTCTAAAATATTCATAGACAATTTCAAATATCTAAAAGACTTAATTTTCATGAAATTCATTTAAATACCACTTAAATTTATTATGCTACAACTTATTTTCAATTCTTCTAGGCATTTTTAGAAGAATTAAGAGAATAGAGTTTAGCCTTCTCTGCATAATTATCTGTCATATCTTTAACAGATAATTCTGACTTATCTCTTGGCTTCATAGTCTTCAGGCTAAATAATTACAGTCCCATTAACCTTTTTTTAAAGGTCATATTTTTAATCCTTTAATCATTTATGTAACTTTTTTTTCTAATCCTCTGTAAATTCCTTTTTAAGTTTCAGTGCAAAAGTGAATGTGGTACCCACAAAAGATTTTAAATATGCTGAGATTCTGACTCTAATGGGAGATTTATCTCATGGTATCAACACTTTCTTCTTCACCATGAATTCCAGAATTGTACTGTTTTTATAACTGAGAAATAAGATTGAGCACTCATGTTCATCTTGTTAGTTCATCTTGTTACCCACTATTAATGAATAGCTCCCATTGGGATTATAAACCAGATACCCAAAGATGTCACTTCACAGGATCAAATGTGAATTACAGATTCACAATAAAATAATAATCATGCAAATTTAGTGACCTTCCTCAATAATAAAATGACAATTATAGCCTATATTATCTACAAAAGTAAGGAGTCTGAGATTCATTTGATCTTCTATCATTATAATGAAAGGTTCAGGCAGTCCAATATGGAGCAGAAAGAGATGGGTGGATTAATTTTAAATTAAGCATTATGTTTCTAACATATGCTTGACAGAGATTCAGTGCTACTCAATCATTCAAACTAAAATAACATTTCTTTAATAACAGTATTATAACATTATTACTACTAAAAGGAGAAATATTTATGCAAACTTCTTGTTAATTCCCTCAAAAACTTTCTAAGCAGGTGTTTCCAAATGCTAGTCATGGTAGAGCAAAAAAAAAAAAAAGCATAAAAGTTACCTAAGATGTTTTGTTTTTAAACTTTACTTTTTAAAATAATTAGAGAACCACAAGAAATTTTAAAGAAATTTATAGATAGATTTCATGGAACCTTCACTCAGAAGCCCCCAATATTAACATCTTGCATCACTACAGTATAACAAAACAAGAAAATTGTCATTGGTACAATCCACAAAGCTTAATCTGATTTCATGTTATACATGCCTCTATGTGTGTGCACATGTGTGCACACATGCATGCCAATCTCTTCATATGTGTAGCTTCAAGTAACATCACAATCAAGATACTTAAGTATAACATGACATGACTCATTCTACTTCTTCAAGCCACATTATATTCCTCCACTGTCTACCTCTAAACCTTAGCAATTACTAATCTAGCCTTCATTTCTTTAACAGTTATTTGATAAATGCTTCATTTCTTTAACAGTTATTTGCAATATCATACTATTAAAAACTGAAGTATTTTTAATAGAATTCTAGAGCCACAGAGTTATCAGTTTAGTAGATCTTAAATTAAAGCACTGAATTCACAGTTTTTAAAAGTTGTTTTAGTCCTTTGGCAATTCACTTAGTATAGACAGCACCAAGATAACTAGCAAATGATGGAATCAAGTGTATGATAGTAATACTCATAATAAGTTGGATTACTATATAATATTAGAGGCCCAGTACATGGATTCATGCACAGGTGAGGTCCCTAAGACTGTCCTGCAGACATCCCTCAAGGGGACCTGTATTGTGAGAGGGCATAGGCCAGACCAAGGGACCCCACTGGTGCATGATCAGGGCTGGTCAGCAACCACAGGAGGGCTCCAGGAGATGTCAGGCCCATCACACCCAGTCCTGATCAACCAGACCCCAGCAGCAAACTAACCTACCAGTCAGAGTGTCTGCCACCTGGTGCTCACTGCATGGCATAGCAACTGGTTGAATGGTCAAATGTTCGAATGAACAGTTGGACACTTAGCATATTAGGCTTTTATTATACAGGATTAGAAATCCACAAAACCTGTTGCAGATGTCATTTCACATACTGCTGGGAAATTTCCCGAATGTTGTGATTTTACATGCAATATATAAAAAAAATAATTCATACTTCACTACACTGAACTATATACTATATAGATGAATAAGATGATATAGAAACTTCACCCAGTTTATTCAAAATTATTTATTATGACCATTCACATGTAATACTAATGATACAACTCTCAAACCTACAATACAATACAATTAATATGTGACTATTAACATATATACACACATATAATATTTTCTGGTGACATAATTATTTATTTAGAAAATTCCTAAGAACCTGAAAATAACTGCTAGAATTAATAATTAAGTTAATTAATGTACAGGATATAATATCAACATACAAAATCAGTGTATTCATATATTCTGCAAAGAATACATAGAAACAAAAATTAAACATACAATACTATTTCCATAACTCTAAAACAAGAAAATACTTCCACATAAAGCTAAAAAAAAGGTGTACAGAACTTATATGCTAAAATTTACAAAATACTGTTGAAAGAAATATTTACCTAAATAAATTAAGAGACATTGTATTCATCAATTTAAAGTTTCTACATAATAAATATTATTCTGATATTAATGTGAAAACTCAAAGTAACTAGAATCACTAAATTTTTTGAAAAATAAAAATGAAGTCTGAAGAATGACTCTATATACTTTTTAATACTTATTATATAGCTACAGTAACCAAGACTGTGTAGTATTTGTGGCTAAATACTAGTAGAGCCACAGATTAATGGAACAGAATAATTAAAAAAAAAAAACAGAAAAAAGGTGTGTAAAAATTTGCCCAATTGATTTTATACCATGGTGAAAAGCAATTCAAAATAAAAAGATGTATTTTCAACAAGTGGTGCTGGAACAATAAAAAAAATATGTTCAAAAAGGAAAAGAAAGGATGAGATGACAGGGAACTACAGAGCAGAAAGAAAAAGAGAGAAGAAAGATGAGAAAGAAAAAAGAACTTCAACATAAACCTTATAACTTTATAGTAATTAACTCAAAATGAATTATAGATTTAAATGTAAAACGAGATTTCAACATGGCAGCTGACAGCACCTGAGTGAGGGAGGGTGAGTGAGTGATTGGGCAAGTGTGCTGACATTTGTGGGTTTGTGTGTGAGTAAGGGACAGTCTGATTGCATGGGAATCTTAAGGGCTGGCAATTTAGGCTCTCCTGGCCAAAGAGCCTCTTCTATCTCCACAGCCACTCCTGGGGTGCTGCTCTGGCTTGGAGACCTTGCCATCTTGAATGGTTTACAAGGTCCTCCTCTGGAGGGGGTTGCAGGAAGCAGCAGTGGCTAGGTGCCCAGTCTCACCATGGCCCAGACTAGTGGCAGCATTGGGCTTAACCCACATGCACCCTGCCCAGGACCCCATGTGCCTGCCAAGAACACAACCCAGAACCTGGATGCCCGGGGCCCAGTCTGCCTGGACTATGAGCCTAAACGGACACACCGGACCCCCTGCACCTGCAGTAGACACTAACAGTACCTCCGTGAGCCTGGAATGCATGCCGCCTGACCCGGTGCATCTGAGGAAGATCCAATTTGGAACCTGTGAGACTATAGCTCAGCTGCCATTGGCCCCAAAAGACTCCCGCGCTTGTGTAATCACCTAGTGCCATCACTATGTGCTGTTTACATCGTAGAGCCCAGCTGCTTGGCTCCACCACCAGGGCTAAGGAACAGGAACTGTGCTAAGGCTGGGGAGGTAGATGTAGCCTCCCCTGCTCTGGACTCACTGGAACTGAGGACCCGAGGAGAATGAAAGGGTTGCAGAGCTGTAGGTGAGACAAAAGTATCTGGGACTGAGAGAGCTGGCCCAGGGCCCTGGCTTTGGAGACTGGGCAGTGGGTGCAGCAGTGGGAGCCTATGGCTAAAGTCCCTGGATAGAGGAGCACTAGCATGGACCACTGTGCAGTATGGGGTGCTTCTCCTAATTAGTGGAAAGGGTCAAGCAGTGGAGCTGAAGGCCAGCCTACAATGGGGGCATCTGAAGGACACACCAAACATTGAATCTAGGGGATCCTTTATGTCTTGAAGAAGCTTGTGCTAGCCAGCAAAAAGGGGGTCAGAGAGTAAGACCAGGAAGGAGGATTAGCCTGCCTACCTGGAATACAGGGGAGGTCCCCTCTTTCCCACTGGCAAAACAGATGCTTTTGACCTGACCTGCAGCAAACTGAGGCAAAGGGGAACAATCTGTACCTCTGCAGGTGGCAGAGAGAATGTGCCAAAAAACAAGGCAGAGCTGAGGAATTGGAAGAAAAGCTTGGCCTCCCCTCCTACAAGCTACTGACACCACCCCTAAAACAAGTGTGATCAAACCTTTCCAGCCAAGAAGGATATCCCAAAGAGACCAACTCCATGGCTGAAGGGAGAACAGCTCAGAATAGGAACAGTAAATGGTAAGACTCATGGCAGACCCACCTCGGGGCTAAGAAGATCCCGCTTGCTGGACTACAAGGCCTTCCCCATATTGGAGCTAAATCAGATTACCCAGGGCCAGAAAGGAACAGTGACTTAGATTAGCCTGCATCAAAAAAGTTCCCAGAAGGCCCAGAATAGACACAAGAGACCAGATTCAACAACATTAGAGCAAATTGAGCTATACAAATAATGCATCCAAAGGTTTTTGAGTTTTTGAGTGTGTATGAGTTTATTTTGTGTGTGTATGTGTGTGTGTGTGTGTGGCTTTTTTTTTGTTTGTTTGTTTGCTTGTTATTTCTTCTTTTTTCTTTTTCCTCTTTTTTTTTTTTTGCATAGCTACATTTTCTTTCTTTTGATTCTATTCTTTTTGTCACATTTTATTGTTATTATTAAGTTTTCTTATTTTATTTTTCTCTTCTTTTCTCCCTCTTTTTCCATTTTACTTTTCCTATCCATATCTTAGTATATCCAGAATTACTATGATTTAAATTCATTATTAAGATTTTATTTATTTTTTGTTTCCTCTTTTTTTTTCTTCCTATATTAGTTCTTTTAGTTTCCTACTAGCTTCCATATACCCATTTCTTCTTCTTTCTCCATTTTTCTTTATATTCTCTTTAAGTCTTGGATCTCCTTTTAGTTCTCTTTTTTATTTCTTTTTTGCTTTGCTTCCTCTTTTTTATTCTTCTTAGTCTTTCATATTGTTGCATTGTATAACTTGATTTTTGTGGTGTTTTTGTGTTGGTCCTATTATATTTTGTTCTATTCTATTAGCATCTGTTTAACAGCTTGCACAATATGTTTGGGTTGAGCCTCATTGTCAGCAAATCAGAGGGGATATTCCACCCATGAAAGGGACATCAACAATCAAGTAACGATTACAACAGAAGAGCCCAAATAATGAACACAAAGGGCATTTCTAGAGCATCTAGCTCAGGAGATCGAAGCTGAACCACTTTTCACCTCTAGACACTTTCTACATCAGGCATCAACAAACAGTGGTAGGCATAATAGTTCTATCTAATACATAGAAACAAACACAATGTGACAGCTAAAATGGGGAGACAAAGAAGCAACCCCCAAATAAAAGAAAATGAGTAATCTCCAGAAAATAATTAATGAGATGGAGACAAGCCTAACAAACTATCAGATGCAAAATTCAAGTAAATATTATAAAGATGTTCAAGGATCTAAGTGCAAATTATAAGAAATTCAGTGGGAACAACAACAGCATGTAAAAAGAAATAAAAATCATGTCCAAAGATTAACATAATTGACATCAAGAACACACTAAAAGGATTAATGAAAGATTGAATGAAGCAGAGGATTAAATCAGCAATTTGGATACAGGGTAGAAATAAATGCCATATTCTAATAGAAAATAGAAAAAAATAATCAAAAAGCAAAAAGAGAGCTTAAGGGAGCTCTCAACAACATGAATTGTATCTGCATCATAGGACTACCAGAAAGGGGAGGATATAAACAAGGAACAGAGAACCTGTTTGAAGAAATAATGATATAAAATTTCCCTATTTTTTTATTAAAAATCTCAGCAAAGTTGGAATAGATGTATCATACTTCAACATGATAAAGGTCATATATCACAAACTTCATGTGAACATCACATTCAATTGGTATTAAATAAAACCATTTAAAAACTGGAACAAGAAGGATGTCTTCTTTCATCTCTCTTATTTAACATAGTATTGGAGATCCTAGCCACTGTGATCAGACAAGAAGAAGAAATAAAAGGCATTCAAATTGTAAAGGAAGAAGTAAAACTTTTATTATTCACAGGTAACATGATATTGAACATAGAAAACCCTAAGGATTCCATCAAAAGTCATAAGAGTTAATAAATGAGTTTGGTAACGTAGCACAATACAAAATTAACACCCAGAAAAAGATGGTATTTTTATACACCAATAATGAATTCTCAGAAATAGAAAGTAAACAAAGAATCCCATTTACTATTGCAACAAAAAATTAAGATACTCAGGAATAAACTTAATCAAGGAAGTAAAAAACTTGTACTTGGAAAACTACAGGACATTGAAAAAAGAGATAGAGGAAGATGTAGATAAGTATAAGAATATACCGTGTTTATAAATTGGTAGAATTAACATCATTAAAATGGACACACTGCCCAGAGTAATCTACAATTTCAATGGAATACCTATTAAAATGCCAACAGCATATTTCACAGATCTAGAACAAATACTCCAAAAATTTTATATGGAAACAAAAAA
Source organism: Lasiurus cinereus (assembly GCA_011751065.1). Classification (NCBI taxonomy): domain Eukaryota; kingdom Metazoa; phylum Chordata; class Mammalia; order Chiroptera; family Vespertilionidae; genus Lasiurus; species Lasiurus cinereus. The sequence continues at coordinate 35,608,597 of JAAGEH010000286.1, read as the reverse complement.
GACACTGAAGCTACAGAAATCTTGAGAAAGAAAAACCAATTTGGAAGGATTATAATACAAGATATCAACTTATGTTGCAAAGCCACTGTACTCAAAACAGCATGGTACTAGAAAGGAATAGGCATATAGGTCAATGGAACAGAGCAGAGACCCCAGAAATTGCCCCAAGTCATTAACCTTAATTAATATTTGACAAAAGAGGTAAAACAATGGAGTCAAGACAGTCTCTTCAGTAAATGGTGTTGGGAAAATTGGAAAGATTCATGCAAAAAACTGAAACTAGACCACCAATTTAGACCATACACAATTATTTAGCTCAAAATTGATAAAAGACTTAAATGTAAGTGTGAAACCATAAAAAATTTAGAATAATTCATAGGCAGCAAAATATCAGACATCTGTTGTAGCAATATGTTTACAGATATATCCCCTAGGGGAAATGAAACTAAGGAGAAAATAAACCAATGAGACTATATCAAAGTAAAAAGCTTATTCACAGCAAAAGAAATCATCAACAACATGAAAAAGGAACCTACAGTTTTGGAGAATATATTTGGCAATGATAGATCTGATAAAGGGTTAGTATCCAAAATGAATAAAGAACTCATGCAACTTAAGAAAAGAAAGACAAAAAATCCAACTGAAAAGTGGGCAATGGCCCCAAATAGACACTTCTCTAAACGGGACATACAGATGGCCAAGAGACATATGAAAAAATGATCAAAATCACTGAGAGATGCAAATCAAAACCACAATGGGGTATCACCTTACAATTGTCAGAATGCCACCATCATCAAATTAACAAATGACAAGTGCTAGTGAGGGTGTGGAGAAAAGGAGCATGGTAAGAACACAGACAGGTGCAACCATTCTGGAAAACAGTATGGAGTTTCCTCAAAAAATTAAAAATGGAACTCTGGTTTGATCCAGTGATCCCACTTTTAAGAATATATCCTCAGAGAGCCATAACTCCAATCAGAAAGAATATGCACCCTTATGTTCATATGAGAATAATTTATAATAGCTAGCATCTGGAAGCAGCCCAAGTGCTCATTAGCAGATAAAGAGATAAAAATGCTGTGGTACATTACCACTATGGAATGCTATGCAATAGCACAAAGGAAGGATCTTTTACTCTTTGATACAACATAGAGAGATCTGGAGAGTATTATGCTAAGCAAAATAATCTAGTCAGAGGAGAACAAGTATCACATGAATTCACTCATATATGGAATATAATGAACAAAATAAACTGGTGAACAAAAGAGGTCTAGAGAAATAGAAAAATGGAACAAACTGCAGGATCTCAAGGGGAAGGTGTCAATGTGTGCATTGGTGGGTAGGAAGAAATCAACCAAATAATTTATATAGATGTATGCATAATCATCATCACAGACTATAGGGTGACGAAGGCCTGGGGCCAAGGGTGGTGGTGAGCTACATGGGGGAGAAATGATACATATGCATATTTTCAACAATGAAGATTTAATTAAAGAGAAAAAAATTAAACATGGAACTTCTGTTTGACCCAGAAATTCAACTTCGGGAAATATATCCTAAAAACCCCTGAACATCTATCAGAATGTATATATGCATATATATGTTCATGCCCACATTATTTCTAATAGCTAAAATTTGGAAACAGCCCTATTGTTCTTCAGTAGATGAATGAGTAAAATAGCTGTGAGCTGAATCCGGTTTGGCTCAATGTATAGAGTGTAGGCCTGTGGACTGAAAGGTCCCAGGTTCGATTCTGGTCAAGGGCATGTACCTTGATTGTGGGCACATCCCCAGTGGGGGGCATGCAGGAAGCAGCTGATCAATGTCTGTCTCTCATCGATGTTTCTACCTCTCTATCCTTCTCCCTTCCTCTCTGAAATCAATAAAAAACTTATTAAAAAATAGATAATCAATGGTTACAGAGTTAACTAAAATACTGTATCATGATAGGAGACACATATGTAAGTTAGAAAATTAATTTTAAAAAAATTAAGTGGAGATGGAGGGAATTAAATGCCAAGAAGGAAATGTTATAAAATTCAAAGTTCTTAAAAAGGGAGATAGTTTCCAAGATGCAGCTGAGTGATTTGTCTTGGAAATAAAATAAAAATGATTACTCTTCTACTGAGATCATAGAAAATAATGAAAAGAAGGTGAAGATGCAATAACATTTGAAGAAGAGAATGGAAAAATCCTAACACATTGTGTGGAAGTTATTAAATAAAGGTGGCATTGGTATCACAAACCTTCAGATGTGCAGCTGTGAAATGGGAGAGGTCAAAATTAGAAAATAATTAAAATAAGTGCTCTGAAACAAAAAAAAGGGGGGGGACTATAAAGGTGCTCCTATATGTATGACGTATGGTCCAGAATAGATTAAATATATAATCTATTAAGAGGCAGATACCATATATTTTCATTTGTTTTATAACACCTGAGAGCCTAACGTATTGCCAATGATGTATGATAGATTCAGTGTGTAAGGAGTAAGGTGTAATTACATGTATGTTTTTCTACCCCAGTTTTTAAATACAATTCAAATGTTAAAGCCTCAATAAACAATTGATAGGAAATTAAAAATTTTAATTATACGTGGAACCCATTTATGCTGCATACTCTCAAATGAACCTACTACTTAAAAAGTCCATGACAAGGTGTTACACTTATATAATTTCTGCAGAATCAGTGCTACTCCTTGAAACTCCACTCCATCATCCTGGTACTCTGAGAAGTACCAGTAAACTCCTTGGTGATACTAGAGAAAAAATTTAAGAGCATTCCCACATAGATTGACTTTTATTTCATTTCTGTTTTCCTACAGATCTTCTGCAATTCAATATAAATGGATTTTCTCTGGCACAGTTGTGGGTTCTAATTGAGTGTGCTACTGATAATACATTTGTATGTTATGTCATTTTAGTTAACCCTGATATGTGATGTTGCAATCTCTGTACCTCCAAATTTGAGAACTAGCTATGGAAGTACAGTAGTTATATTGCTTTGTAGATTTTCATTTTCTCAGATACTTTCCACAGTATTAGTTCAATTTATTTTCATTTAGAAAAAAGGTAAAAATCCCATAAAAATACAGATAGCCTAGCTGGTGTGGCTCAATGGTTGAGTATGGATCTATGAACCAGAAAGTCACAGTTCAATTCCCAGTCAGGGCACATGCCCAGGTTATCTGCTTGATCCCCAACCATTTGACCAGTCACTATGATGCACACTGACTACCAGGAGGCATATGCTCAAAGCAGAAGCTGCTGTGATGCCTAATGGCCATTTACAGAGAAACAACACCAGGGACCTGGAGCCCACAAAACAACACTTTCCCCAGTGAGACATAGGTCCCACTACCACCCCAGAGCAGCACCTCACCAAATCACAACCAATACTACTGAGACCCCATGGAGCAAAATGTGGCCCACAGCCCAGCCTAGCCCAGAAATGGTCATTGCGGGCACTGGGTAATGACGTCAAGTAGCAATGCCTGGCTTTCTCTCCCTAGCAACTAGCCTCCTTGCAGTTTATTCAACCAGGAACACGATATGCTTTATAGCAGGTGGACACATTTTTTACCAAATGCCTGTAAGGCATTTTTCCATCTCATTTGATCCTCACAGAAGTCCTGAAATAGGTAGATAGGAGACACAGTGAAATCCTATTTTCTTTTCATTACCCACAAAACAGAGATTTAAAAAGCTTACAAACTTGATTTAACTGAAAAGAGGTAAGAAATGGTGGACCTTTAAAATGACTTCAGGAATTCTCACTCTAAAGAATATAGTTAAACACTGCTGCAGTTAAATATTTTACCTTTTGTTCTCCCTGCATGATCTACTATAATAATCTGCTTCGTGTTGATATTTATTACTGTGATGCATACAATTACCTGAAAGAGAAGTTGGAGTGCTTCACTGGGCTGGAAAAGGTTTAGCTACATCAGAAAGCAGGTCTAATTAAGCAAGTTATTGTGTGTATGTATATATATATATATATATATATATATATATATATATATGGATAAGTTGACTCACACATGTACAATACATATAAAGCTCTTGTTGGTGCCAATTGCACACATGTGTTCCAATCTGTCATTGTTGATCTTTAATTTGACTCTTCTATTATAGAGAAAGTGCGAATAGTGATATTAAAATATTTATTCTAATTAATTCCCTTTTAATGTGCACAAATGTATGCACCAGGCCACTAGTAAAAATATATTTTAAAAAAGAAAATACAGATAAACTGAAAAAAAAAGTAAAAAAAAACAAACCAGTATACTAAAAAATCTAATCTGATAACACATTTCCCATTGTTATATGTATGTCTTGGCAAAAAGAATGTCATGTCAGATAGATGTCTTTTATTAACTGAAGACATTTTCTCAAGACTAAAAAATTTAAATCAGCAATAGACTATAAAACGGTTACTGAAATGTTTTTGTTTAGATATCTTGTTTTTTTTTTCAGTATTTCCTCCAAAGAGAAGCAGATTGTTAGATAAATTACATGGCTAAGTTTCATAATATGTAAAAAAAATATTTGTTTCCTCTTTTAGACATTAAACAAATAAAACATATATTTGATAATACTTGATTATTTTTACAAAGCAACATTAGATTCAATTTACAACTAACTTTGTTTTTATATATACGGTCATTAAAATTTCCTGTAAATTTTCTTTCTTATAATTATTTTTTTTAATTTTTTATTAAGGTAGTACATGTATACATATCTTGCCATTACCCCCCTCCCACTCCCACGCATACCCTAACTCCCCAGAGTCTTGTGTCCATTGGTTATGCTTATATGCATACATACAAGTCCTTCGGTTGATCTCTTATCTACCCCTCCTCTCCCTAACCTTCCCACTATAATTTGACAGTCTATTTGATGCTTTACTGCCTGTGTATCTATCTTTTTGTTCTTATCACATTTCAGTATTAATTTTTATGCTGGCCTCATAAAATGCAATGAAAAATATTCCTTTATTTTCCATTCTCTGGAAAAATAATTACAATATTGGCATTATTTCATAATTATTTAATTTAATTCACTGGTAGTCCCAATTAGACCTGAAGTTTTCTTTGTGAGTTTTTATAATATAAATTTGATTTTCTAAATAATTACAATTTTCATCTTTTTTTAACAATTTTATCTGTTATCAAATTTAGTTAGATATTTTATAATAGTTCAATAATAAACCTAATGTTTTGCATCTGTTATTTAAACTATAATATTGCTATTTCTTATTATTTTTATAACTTGATAAATTTTTTGTAAACAATTTTTATTTACATCAGAGAGGAAGGGGGAGGGAAAGAGAGATAGAAACATCAATGATGAGAGAGAATCATTGATCAGCTGCCTCCAGCATGCCCCCTACTGAAAATTGAGCCTGCAACCTAGGCATGTGCCCTTGACACTTTATCCACTGAGCCAAATAGGCTAGAGCTATCTTTTTAATTGAATTCTGCACCTTACATATAAAATATTATAGTGTATATATCGTATAATTTAGAGATAACATTTTCTTACTCTGATAAAATTTACTTTTGTAATTGGCTAGGTCAAATGTCCTAAAAATACCAAATCTACTTATTCCAATCAGGAACTTAATTGGGCAGTAACCTATAGAAGTTTATCAATTTTCTAGTTTCCCCCCTTCCAAAGATACAGGCCTTTGGAATCTCAACACAAACCTCTGTAAGTACTAGAAACCATCTCTGGAATGTTGTAAGCTTTAACATTTGGCCATTTTGTTACTTGAGGCAGCTGAAAACACTGTTCAATTTGCTAAACCAATTTCATACTCGATACATTACTGTAAAATGTAAAAGGGTATATTATACCCATCATTCTGGGTTTCTCCTTCTCTAGGTGTTGGCCCCATAATCACTCATTTATTTTTATTACATTTAAATTAAGGTTATGTATGTGTTTTTAAGTTTCTGTTTGTATGTTCTTATGGGTTTGAAGTTTTATTTTTGTTGTTGCTAATTTTCAATAGAAATTTGTTTTGAAATATCCCATAAGTCATTTGCCAGAAACTATTGCCTTATTCTTAAATACATAGTGTATCATAGAAGACAAAGAACCATATAAACATGGGGGAAAAACAAACAAAAATCTGGTAGAAAAAGATATGAAATAGGAAAACCTGACACAAACATGCTAAAACATAATTCACAGAAACTATATACTCGTATTCCAAAAAACAATATTATAAAAGTATAACATTTAGAAAACATAAAACTATCCCTGAGCAGTAAACTAATATAATAACATTAATAGTTGGAAGACATGTCAATAAAATATCCAACAATTTTGAATAGATACAAATAAAATTTAGGTAAAAAAAGAATAAAACGTTTTTAAAAATATAGGATAGCTAATGTAATAATAATGAAACTTCTAGTAGGAAAAATCAGAAGAAATCAGAGGAGACATAAATTAGAAGTGAAAAACAAAGTAAACTTGAGACATGTCTTACTGAGTTAAGTACTCAGAATATCAATTTTAAAAAGGACAATATGATATCCTTCTAAGGAAAATAAATGTATTCTGAGATAAAAGGATAAAGATAAGAAGGTATCAGTTTTTCAGCATATGCAATGAAAGATATAAGAATTTTTTAAAATTTCTTTATTGATTAAGTTGTTACATATGTGTTCTTATTCTCCCATTACCCCCCCATCCCCCATAATCATGCCCTCACTCCCCTGTTGTCTGTGCCCATTGGTTAGGCCCATATGCATGCATACAAATTCTTTGGTTGATCTCTCCTCATTACCCCCACCTCTCCTACCTTCCCTCCAAGGTTTGATGGTCTGATCAATATTTGTCTGGAACTATTTTTGTTCACCAATTTATGTTGTTCATTCTATTCCACTAATGAGTGAGATCATGTGATAATCTTTCTCTGACTGGCTTATTTCACTTAGCATAATGCTCTCCGGTTCAACCCATGTTGCTGAAAATGATAGGCATTCCTTGTTTTTTAGCTCAGCCTAGATTTACCACAGTTTTTTAATCCACTCATCTGCTGATGGGCATTTAGGCTGTTTCCAACTCTTAGCTAAGGTAAATTGTGCTGCTATGAACATAGGGGTGCATATATCCGTTCTGATTGATGTTTCTAGCTTCCTAGAAGTGGGTCAAATGGGAGTTCCATATTTAGTTTTTTGAGGAAACCCCATATTGTTCTCCACAGTGGCTGCACCAATCTGTAGTCCCTCCAGCAGTGCACCAGGGTCCTTTTTCTCTGCACCATTACCAACATTTGTCATTTATTGATTTGTTAATGATAGCCATTCTGACAAGTGTGAGATGGTATAGCATTATTGTTTTGATTTGCATCTCTCGGATAATTGCTGACTTTGAACATGTTTTTATATGTCTCTTGACCTTCTTTCTGTCTTCTTTTGAAAAGTTTCTATTTAGGTCATTTGCCCATTTCTTGATTGGATTGCTTATCTTCCTTTTGTTGAGTTGTATGCATCCCTGTAAATGTTGGAGATTAAAACCTTATCAGTGATAACATTAGCAAATATGTTCTCCCATGTAGTGCTCTTTCTTATTGTTTTGTTGATGTTTTCTTTTGCTCTGGAAAAGCTCTTTCATTTTGATATAGTCCCATTTGTTTATTTTCTCTTTATTTTCCATTGCCCTAGGAGCAGTATCAATGAAAAAGTTATTTTGGCATATGTCTGAGATATTGCTGCTTGTGGATTCCTCTAGTATTTTTATGGTTTTCTGTCTTATATTTAATTCCTGTATCCATTTTGAGTTTATTTTTGTGTATGGTATAAGTTGGTGGTCTAGTTTCATTTTTTTGCATGTATCTGTCCAATTTTCCCAATACCATTTATTGAAGAGACTGTCTTGATTCCATTGTATGTTCATGCCTCTTTTGTCAAATATTAATTGAGCATAGTGGTTTGGGTCTATTTCTGGGTTCTCTATTTTATTCCATTGATCTATATGTCTGTCCGTGTGCCAGTACCAGGCTGGTGTGAGAACAGTGGCTTTGTAACACAGCTTGAATTTTGGTATTGAGATCCCACCTGCTTTGTTCTTCTTTCTCAGGATTGCTGTTAGTATTTGGGGTCTTGTTTTATGCCAGATGAGTTTTTGTAGAGTTTGTTTTAGGTCTGTGAAATATGTTGTTGGTATTTTAATTGGTAGTACATTGAATCTATAGACTGCTTTGGGTAGTATGGACATTTTGATGATGTTTATTCTACCAATCCATTAACATGATATGTTCTTCCATCTTTTTATATCTTCCTCTATCTCTTTTTGCAGTGTCCTGTAGTTTTTTGCATATAGGTATTTTGCCTAGTTAGTTATGTTTATTCCTAAGTATCTTAATTTTTTTTTGGTATATGGTAAATGAGATTGCTTTTTTAGTCCCTCTTTCTGTAAATTTATTATTGGTATATAGAAATGCCATAGATTTTTTGGTGTTAATTTTTATCCTGCTACCTTGCTGAATTCATTTATTAAGTTAATAATTTTTGATGGAGTCTTTAGGGATTTCTATGTACAGTATCATGTTATCTGCAAATAAAGACTTTTTTATTTCTTTTTTTCCAATTTGGATGCCTTTTATTTCTTCTTTTTGTGTGATAGCAATAGCTAGTACTTCCAGTACTATGTCAAACAGTAATGGTGAGAGAGGGCATCCCTGCCTTATTTTTGTTTTTAGGGGAAATGGTTTTAGTGTTTGCCCATTTAGTGTGATACTGGCTGTGGGTTTATCATATATGGCTTTTATGACCTTGAGGTATGATCCTTCTTTTCCCACCATGTTGAGAGTTTTTATTAAGAAAAGATGTTGGGTTTTGTCAATTTTTTTTGTGTCTATTTACATGACTATATGATTTTTCTCCCTGAATTTGTTTATATGATGTATCACGTTTATTGATTTGCAGATATTGTACCATCCTTGCATCCCTTGTAGAAGTCCTGTTTGGTCATGATGTATGATTTTTCTGATGTACTGCTGGATCTGATTTGTTAGGATTTTGGCATCTATGTTCATAAGGGATATTGGCCTGTAATTCTCTTTCATTGTGTTGTCATTATCTGTTTTTGGTATTAGTGTGATGCTGGCTTCATAGAAAGTGCTTGGAAGTGTTCATTCCTCTTGAATTTTTTGGAATAGTCTGAGGAGGATAAGTTTTAGTTCTTCCTTGAATATTTGGTATAACTCTGCTATGAAGCCGTCTGGGCCTGGGCTTTTGTTTGCTGGAAGCTTTTTCATGATTGCTTCAATTTCTTCCATAGTTATTGGCCTATTGAGATCTATTGAGATTTTTAGAATCTTCCTGATTGAGTTTTGGAAGGTTATATTTTTCTAGGAATATGTCCATTTTCTCCAGGTTGTCTAGTTTGTTGGAATAGAATTGTTCATAATATTTTTTAACAATCCTTTGTATTTCTGTAAAGTCTGTTGTTATTTATTCTCTTTCATTTCTGATTTTGCTTATTTGAATCCTCTCTCTTTGCTTCTTGGTGAGCCTGGCTAGAAGTTCATTAATCTTTTTTATCCTTTCAAAGAACCAGCTCTTGGTTTTGTTGATCTTTTGTATTGTTTTTTTTTTTTTTTTTGGTCTCTATGTCATTTATTTCTGCTCTAATCTTCATTATCTCCTTTCTTCTGCTCACTCTGGGCTTTTCTTGTTGCTCTCTTTCTAATACTTTGAGTTACAGAATTAGATGATTTACTACCATTTTTTCTTATTTTTTGAGGAAGGCCTGTACAGCTATAAACTTCCCTCTAATAATTGCTTTCTTGTATCCCTTAGGTTATGGATTGTTGTGTTTTTATTGTCATTAGGTTCCAGAATGTTTTTAATTTCTTCTTTGATCTCATTGGTTACCCAATCAATATTTAATAATATGCTATTCAGCTTCCAAGTGTTTTAGTGTTTTGGATTGTTTTTATTGTAGTTTATTTCTAATATTATGCCATTGTGGTCTGAAAAGATGGTTGGTATGATTTCAATCTTCTTGAATTTGTGGAGACTTTGCTTGTGACCCAATTTGTGGTCTATTTTGAAAATGTCCCATGTTAACTTGAGAAAAAGGTATATTCCGTCTTTTGGGGGTGAAATGTTCGCAAGATGTCATTTAAGTCTATCTGATCTAGTGAGTCATTTAGGATTGTTGTTTCTTTGCTGATTTTTTGTCTAGAGTATTTGTCCAATGATGTCAGTAGTGTATTAAAGTTCCCTACTAGGATTGTATTGTCTGTCTCTCCTGTGATATCTTCCAGGAGATGTTTTATGTATTTGGGTGCTCCTGCATTGGGTACATATATGTTTACCAGGGTTATATCCTCTTGTTGTATCGATCCCTTTAGTATTATGAAGCGGCCTTCTTTATCTCTTATTATGGCCTTCACTTTGAGGTCTATTTTGTCAGATATATATGTTGCTACCTCAGGTTTTTTTAATTTCCATTTTTCTGAAAGATATTTTTCCATTTTTTTACTATCTGTCTGTGTGAGTCTCTTATAGACAGCATATATATGGGTCATTTTTTTTTTATCCATTCAGCCACTTGATGCCTTTTGATTGGAGCATTTATTTCATTTACATTTAAAGTTATTATTGAAAGATACTTGTTTGTAGCCATTTTTATTTTTTGAGGCTGTGTTCCTTCTTACATTTTTTTCTTCTTTTTACCACATCCCCATTAGCATTTCTTGCATTGCTGGTTTGGTAGTGATAAACTAGGCTTTTTTTGTCTGTGAAACTCCTGATTTCCCCTTCAATTTTGATTGATAGTCTTGCTGGATAGAGTATTCTTGGATTGAGTCCCTTACTTTGTATCACTTTGTATCCATTCCCTTCTAGCTTGATGTGTTTCTGTTGAGAAATCATTTGATAATCTAATGGGGATCCTTTGTAGGTAACTCTCTGTCTCTCTCTTGCAGCCTTTAAGATTCTCTCTTTGTCGATAACATTTGCCATTGTAATTATGACATGTCTTGGTATAGCTGTTTTGGGATTCTTCTTGCTTGGGACTCTTTGTACTTGAGTATCTTTTCTTTCCCATATCAGGGAAGTTTTCTGTCATTATTTCTTCAAATAAATTTTCTAATCTTTGCTGCTCTTCTTGTCCTTCTGGCAGCTCAATGTGTTATTTTGTTTTGCATTGTCCTAAAGCTCCCTTAGGCTCTCCTCCTGTTTTTTAATTTTTTTTTTAATCTGGTTGCTTTTCAGATTGAGCTTGTTTCTGTATCTGATCTTCTAACTCACTAATTCAGTCCTCTGCTTATTCTTGTCTACTGTTGAAGCCTTCCATGATATTTTTTATTATAGCTATATCAATTTTCATTTCTTCCTGATTTTTGCTTAGGTTGTTGATTTTCTCATCCATCCAGTGTATGAACTGTATAACCATCACTCTGAATTTTTTTTCTATCATATTGCATGTTTCCATTTCATTTATTTCCTTACTTAGTGATTACTCTTTCTTTTCACCCTCTGGTTGTCTCCCCATCCTGACTATCACCAGAAGGTTCAGATGTTGAGTTGCAGGGGCCTGGACCATGTGCAGTGGGAGTTTTGCACCACCCAAGTGTCACTGAAGAGTACTGATACCAAGATGTGCAATTGCTGTGGGTTGGTGGGTGTTTAGTTTGGCCTCATTTGTGCACCTGGAATCAGGGACCATGCCTGCACCACGATGAAATAGAGAGCACATCAGTGTATACCAAAAGTCAAAGTTCCCTATTGCGTGTCAGGAGTCTGAGTCTCCCTTTGTCCTTGTGAAGAATTGAGAATTAGAGTCTCTGTTTCTTGGTACTACTTTGCACTGAGAATCAAGTCCCTGTGTACAGATGTGCCAAGAATTGGAGTCACTGGCTCTTAGTGTGAATATACTTGGAATCAGGGATCTCAAGTGCATGTAATAAGGAATTAAGTCTAGTCACTAGTAGTCAATGCTGCCTCTTGTATGGGGATTCAGGGTCCCGGATCTGCCCAGGATACCAGGTTACTCAGTCATACTGTGTTGGCAGGAGGTCCACTTCTGCCCTATGGTAAACAGCCTTCTATGTGTGCTTGCTGTGAATCAAAGTCAGGTGCCACTGTCACTTAGTGTGGGTGTGGGGTCTAGTCACGCAGGTGTGCAGTATGGAAAACAAACTCTCTCTGTCCGTATACCCAGGCTCAAATGCAGTTCTGCCTTTCTGTGTAGGCATAGAGTCTGGTCTTGGGGAACAAACCCCCTGGGCTTGCACCTCCAGGCTCAAATTCAGTGCTGTCTCCCTGTGTGGCCAAGGGATCTGGTCACAGAAAACTACAACTCTAGGAATGAGCAGCTAGGCTCGAATTCTGCTCTGTCTCCCTGCCTGCGTGCAGAGATAAATCATAAGAAACAAATTCCCCAAGTTTGCAAGTCCGGGCTCAAGTTCAGCACTGTCTACCTGCCCTGCATGGGTGGGGGGATCCAGTT
>JAAGEH010000286.1:35536337-35596111 GCA_011751065.1 Lasiurus cinereus | reverse complement strand
GCCAGAACCTGAAATATATGGTTTGGCAGAGAAATTAATTACCAAATATACTTCATCAGAGGCTGGAAGGATGGCAATACAACTTATATTGTATGGGCATGTTTAATACATTTTTCTATAATAATATTGATGACAAATAATTTTCCTAATGTATTTATGGTAATTAGGGGAGAGACTTTTTTTTTAACTGAGTTACTGAGATGTTTTAATTTTTTTTTAATTTTTATTAATTTTTTATACATATCTCCCCATTGCCCCCCCTCCCTTCCAGGCATACCCCAACCCCCCAGTGTCTATGTTCATTGGTTATGCTTATATGCATGCATACAAGTCCTTTGATTGATCTCTTATCTACCTCACTTAACTTTAATCTTCCTGCTGTAATTTCACAGTCTGTTTGAAGCTTTACTGTCTCTGTATCTATCCTTTTGTTCATCAGTTTATAATGTTCTTTATTATCCCCCAATGAGTACAATCATGTGATGCTTCTCCTTCATTGACTGGCTTATTTCACTAAGCATAAGGCTCTCCAGTTCCAACAAGGTTGCTGCAAATGGTAAGGATTCCTTCTTTTTAATGGCTGCATAGAATTCCATTGTGTAGATGTACCACAGTTTTCTGATCCACTCATCTGCTGACGGGCACCTAGGCTGTTTCCAAATTGTGGCTATTGTAAATTGTGCTGCTCTGAACATAGGGGTGCATAAGTCCTTTCTGATTGGTGTTTGTAATTTCTTAGGATAAATTCCTAAGAGTGGTATTACAGGGTCAAATGGGAGATCCATTTTTAGTTTTTTGAGGAAACTCCATACTGTTCTCCACAGTGGCTGCACCAGTCTGCATTCCCACCAACAGTGCACAAGGGTTCCTTTTTCTATGCATCCTCGCCAACACTTGTCCTTTGTTGATTTGTTGATGATTGCCATTCTGACAGGTATAAGATGTAATTGCTTTGTCGTTTTGATTTGCATCTCTCGGATGATTAATGACTTTGAACATGTTTTCATGTGTCTCCTGGCCTTCCTTCTATCCTCTTTTGGAAAGGATCTATTTAGGTCCATTGCCCATTTTTTTTATTGGATCCTTCATCTTCCTTTTATTAAGTTATTTAAGTTGGCTGTAGATTATGGAAATTAAACCTTTATCAGTGATAGCATTTGCAAATATGTTCTCCCATGCATTGATCTTTCTTGTTGTTTTGTTGATGGTTTCTTTTGCTGGGCAAAAGCTTTTTATTTTGATGTAGTCCCATTTGTTTATTTTCTCTTTAGCTTCCATTGCCTTTGGAGCAGTATCAGTGAAGAAGTTCTTTCGGCATATATCTGAGATTGTGCTGCCTGTGGATTCCTCTAGTATTTTTATGGTTTCCCTTCTAATGTTTAAGTCTGGTATCCATTTTGGGGTTTATTTTTGTATTTGGTGTAAGTTGGTGGTCCAGTTTCAATTTTTTGCATGTATCTGTCCAATTTTCCCAACACCATTTATTGAAGAGGCTATCTTGGCTCCATTGAATGTTCATGCCTCCTTTGTCAAATATTAATTGAGCAAATGGTTTGGGTGGATATCTGGGTTCTCTATTCTATTCCATTGATCTATATGTCTGTTCTTGTGCCAGTACCAGGCTGTTTTGAGAACAGTTGCTTTGTAGTATAGCTTGAAGTCTGGTATTGATATCCCACCTACTTTATTCTTTTTTCTCAGAATTGCTGTAGCTATCCATGGTCTTTTTTTGTTCCAGATGAATCTATGAAGAATTCTTTGTAGGTCTGTGAAATATGTCGTTGGTATTTTAATGGGTAGTGCGTTGAATCTGTAGATTGCTTTGGGTAGTATGGACATTTTAATGATGTTGATTCTCCCAATCCATGAGCATGGTATGCTAGGGGAGGTATTGCAGTTCCCTGTGTTCCCCTCTTGGTGTTTTAATCTCTTTATTCTCTTGTGGTTATGCGAGAGTCAATTTGTGTGTCATCCATTGGGTGGCAGTGTTTCAGAATTTATCTCTGTGACAAAGCACAGGACCTCTCTAGGCTGTGCTCAGATCCTGCTACTCTGTGGTTCCCAAAACCAGTTTGTGGGGGTTTTGCAGCCTGGACGCTGCAATAAGTCCCAGGTTGTCCCTCTGCCCCAGAGAAAAAGAAAAAAAAAAGATTCATTTTCCAGAGCTCTCCTCTGTCAACAGCTCAGAGGGTCTGCCTTCGCACTCAGGGATCACGCCCTGACCACCTCTGTGGACCTCTCCAGAGGCAGCTTTCCCGCAGCCCGGCTCCCACAGTGCGGATCTCTGAATCCTCCGCCTGTGCGTCTGTGCCACCTGGGAAGCCGCGCTCTGGGTCCTGGCTGCGCTGTGGGTGCCTCCTTCAGCCACAGCTTTCAAACCTCGGCAGACATCCACCTCCCCCTTATCTCAGGTGCAATCTGACCTTTCCGTGTGTTCTGTGGATCTCTGATTCCGCCGCGTGTCTGCGCCGATTGGAGAGCGGAGTTCTGGGTCCCCGGGTTCCTGGCTGCTGGATGGGTGCCCAGCCGAAGGCTTCAGAGTGCCGCAGACATCCACCTCCCAATGAAAGATGGCTCGGGCTCCACGTTCGCGCTGGTGGCTCCTGCGGACAAAATCCCCTTGGTAGTGGGGCTGCCTGGCCGGGAGAGCCCCTTCCAGCAGTTCCCCTACTTCCCCTGGAGGACAACTGACTCCTAGCTTGCCAACAAACACTCCCAATGCAACTCTCAGCTGCTCTCTTTCCCTCTGCCCAGCGACAAAGCTCCAGACGCGTCCATCTACTCCGCCGCCATTTTCTCCTCCCCCGAGATGCTTTTCTTAGGGGAGAGTCTTAAGATGTTTTTTCCTTATTATCCTATATAATAAAGAGCTAATATGCTAATTAGACCTGATGGCGGAAAGACTGTCTGGATGTCTGGTCGGACAACCAGGGCTATGAGGGCTAAGGCAGCCAGGGCTGCGAGCACTGAGCCTTTTGCATGGATTTCATGCATCGGGCCTCTAGTAAATGTTATAAAAGTTCAGAATTAACCAGTGTTCAAGAGGGAATAAAAATTCTCAGAAATAACCAATGTCAGGAACTAGTAAAGTTTGGAAAAGGCAACTAAACTGTCCTTTAACCATACACTATTAAAATTCAAATTGGGAAATAGTTAAGTAAATTAAATATGACTAAAACTCAGCTTTTCAGAAGGGATGAAACAAAAAAAGGACACATATGTAATGCCTTAATAAATAAATAAAATAAAATAAACAATAAATAAAAATGAAATTTTTTATGATACAATTTTAAAAAGTATTGTAAAATCAACTGGTGAATTAACTGATTAATATGATTCACATTAATATGAATTTATATACATATACACACAAATATATGTATTTATTTGAACATAAATTGCTCAGGGACAAGACTAAACATGACACTCTCCCATCAAAGCCTGAGAGGTCCAATTTATTCTATGACAGAGGCATGTAGACAAGAACACAAATAAAATTTCCTACAAAAAATTATAATATTATATTTAAAAAGTAATTTTCATAGAACTAAACAGTAAAAATGAAAAGAAAGTTATCAAGTATATAAGACCAAGAACTTGAAATTCAAATAGAAAGTGATTATTTAGGATTTAAAATGACTTGTGAGCTTCTCTCAACTTCTATTGGCCATAAAGAAGATGAGAAGCAAAAGTGGAATTAATTTCTCCAGTGATCTCCTTGGATGGGCCATGGCACATAATGGCAGGAGGGCCCAAATATACTACCTTTCCTGAATGGGAGTGAATTTATAATTATCTTGCTCCTGTTCCATCATTACATATTGGTTTCATTTAGTTCAGATAGAAAAATTGCATCTTTAGTATATAAGGCCCTAGATCAAGAGGATCCATATCAGCCTCTTGGGACAAAGAGAAAATTTGAGGGAGCAGCACAGAGAGTGGAATCTGGGAACTAAAACAGAAGGTCACAAAATTCAACATAAAGGGAATTTCATTAGCTAAATATTGGAAATGATGCTCTAGGTAATATAACTGCATTAAAACACACACACACACACAAACACATACACACACTCACAAAAAAAAAAACCCTCAGTAAATTAAAACAAAAGCAATATAATATGGATTACTATGTTGGACTTTAAAAAGGACAGTAGTAAAAACTTAGGGAAGTTGGCTAAATAGTATCGTTTGTATGCTACTTGCAATTTTTTGTAACTATAAAGTTATTTCTAAGTTTAAAAAATGATGTTATCCTATATAATAAAAGGCTAATATGTAAATTGACTAAATGGCAGAACTGTTGGAATGAATGGCACACTGATCACCAGGGGGCAAATGCTCAACACAGGGGCTGTCTCCTGATGGTCAGTGTGCTCCCATAGGGGAGCACTGCTCAGCCAGAAGCCCTGAGCACAGCAGCAGTGATGGGAGCCTCTCTGCCTCTCTGGCAGCACTAAGGATGTCTAACTGCTGGCTTAGACCTGCTCCCCACAGGCTCCTAGACTGTGAGAGAGCACAGGCCAGGGTGAGGAAACTCCCTACCTCCCCCCACCCCGAGTTCATGAATTTCATGCATCAGGCCTCTAGTAGAAACATAACAATGGGAATATATTATTATTTTTTCCAGTCTAAGAATGGACTATAACTAACAAAGCAGTTCTTCTTGAGATATCTTACGCAATTTCAGCAAATGATATAGAAACATCTGGAAGTTAGGTCATTGCTTGCTCTGAAAAGACAAAAGGCTGAGGAAATTTTGCTTCATTTCTATTTGGTTGTTCCATAAACTATCTCCAGCATTAGAGTAGCTAGACTGCTTATATTGTGGCTTAGGGTTCCCAAACTACATATCCTGAGAGGAAGTCAGAAGAAAGGCACATTTCTTTTTATGATCTAGATTCCAAAGTCATAAAGTAGCACTTCTACTATAATCTATTGGTTGAAGTTATTAGAAATGTCCACTTAAGTTCAAAGAGATGGAGGAATATCGATATCACATAGGAAGAAGAATATGTGTTGAGGGATCAGTTGTGTGCTAGAGATGACTCATCCCCAGCTCTGTCTTCAGTGGGTTCATATTGATAGCTTGAATCCAGTCACAGTGGTAGTATTTACACCATGTAAACTGACAAATGAAGCAACTACTACAGTTGCTTCAGTTTTTAAACATTCATTAGCACAGTAGATGGAAGATATGGAAAATTATTATTTGGCTATCTGTCTATCATCTAACTATCATCTATCATCTACTATTCATCTATCATATAAATCATTCACAACCCTATAATTACTAAGTGGAAAAAATCCAAGTATAACTTGAAGGGTTTAAAATCATCAACAACATACAGACTCTGGTGGTATCAGTAAACTATGTGAAAATAAAGAAGTGAAATTAGGGGAATTCTGGTGGCCTAAGAAATAAGAAAATGGGTAGCTATCAACAAAAATTTACTCTTAAGAAAAGGTATTCCTACTTTGCATAAAGAGCATCATAGGGAACTAGGATTTAATTTGAAAAATATACAAATGTTTTACATACAAAATACAATTTAAAATAAAATCTCTAAAATCTAAAACATATTTAAAATAAATTTGTATATATAGTTAGTGATTAAATTACAAAGAAAATTTATATCAGCCAAGACCGGTTTGGCTCAGTGGATAGAGCGTCGGCCTGCGGACTGAAAGGTCCTGGGTTCGATTCCGGTCGGGGGTATGTACCTTGCTTGCGGGCACATCTCCAGTGTTGGGTGTGCAGGAAGTGGCTGATCGATGTCTCTCTCTCATCTATGTTTCTGACTTTCTTTCCCTCTCCCTTCCTCTCTGTGAAAAATCAATAAAAATATATTTAAAAAAAAAGTTATATCAATTAACATCTAGAAATTTCATGGTATCTAATGGGTTATATCCAAGGACAGATAAACAAAACTGTAAAAATGCCTAACTTATTTCCAGTAATAATATTAACCTAATAAGAAACCAAGAGAAAAAATATATATACAAATATAATTCATAATGAACTATATTTTAAAAATAATATATATCCTCATTATTTTCACTTAGAAAACAATAAATAGCCAGGGATATGATTCGAATTGTATTTTCCCAAAATTCATATTTTGAAGCCCTAATCCCAATACTTTAGAATGTGACTATAATCAGAACTAGACCATTAAAGATATAATTAAGGTTAAATGAAGTCTTATATGGGGTCTTAATACAATCTGACTGGTGTTCCTACAAAAAGAGAAAATGTGGATCCATAAAGAGACACCAAGGGTACACTGCAAAGCATGATTTTGTGGGGAGGTATTAAGAGGTGGCCCATCTACAAAGAGAAACCAACCCTGCCAACACTTGGTCTTGTTCTTCCAGCCCTTAAAACTGAAAAAAAATAAACCTCTGTTGTTGAAATCATCCAGTCTATGGTATAGGTTATGGCAGCCCTAGAAATTACATAGCAAGTAAAAATGATGAGTCATAGTGCTCAGATTATGGTCACAGAATTCTATATCTTCCCCTATCAAAATGAACAAAGATTCCTTGGGAAAACAACTAATTCCAAGTGTAAGTAGTAAAATTGCAAGATAGGCCTGATATAACTTGTCATAACACAAACAAAAACTTGTTAAAATCTACTGAAGTCATGTTAAACTATTTAGTGGCCAACTTGAAGAAGTTCCCACTATCAAAAGATGTTATTGCATCAATAAAAAAACAAACAAAACAAAAAATCTTCAATAAATTGAAATAAATCATACATGTTTACATCCATAGATTCCTAATGGTCAAAAGTTAAAAACAGACAAAACCCTCTTTGGTTACTTTTGGATGATGCTGGGAAATTAACTCATCATTTAGATATTTTTATTAAATAAAACAAAAAACAAAAAATTCTTTGTTGCTAATATAAACTGTATAATAGCCCTAGGTGGTATGGGTCAGTGGATAAAGCATTGGTCTGCAGACCAAAGTTGAAACATGAATTTTGGGGGATGATAAAAGGCAGGTTTAAGAAAATTTGAGAAATTTTGGAAATTAAGGGGACCTGGAGGAAGCACAGGGCTGCGGAGCAGCAGAAGGTATATTCCCATAGAATAGGGAAGCTGAAAATCTGCAACAGATACATTTCCATAGAATGAGGGAGCTGGGAACAAAAGTCTATATTTACAAAATAAAAGGAACGAAGCCCTTCATTGTGAAGGAGAAGAAGAAAGCCCAAAGGGAATAGGAGAACTGAAAGGAAATTGACTCCCTTCCATCTTGTCCTATAAGGGCTAGGACCCCTGCCTAAACCCCCTCAATTTTCTGGGAGTGGTCACAAGTGTGCCAGCAATGTCTTAACTTCCCCGACCCCCACCTGAAAGGACCAATGAAGCTCCAGGGACACAGCTAAGGTCCTTATTAGGCTTAACCACAGAAAGACCCCAATTCAAGTGACCAATCTCTGTAACCCTCATCACTGTCCCAAGCCCCCTAATTATCCTACCCCATAAAACTCATTGTTCCCACCCAGTTCGGTTCGCTCTCTCGCCTCGCTGATGCGCCAGAAAGAGGCTGAGAGCCAAACCCGGGTTTGAATAAAGACTTTGCTTTTGCATCGGAAAAGGCTCCTTAGTGGTGGATTATTGGGGACCCCGAACTCTGGGCACAACAGAACAATAAGACGGAGGGGGGGAGGGAATGAGGAGTTAAGGGGGAAACAATCTCACATGTTCCATGTGAGGTTCAAACTTTGAGTTCAGGAGTTACTATAGTAACCATGCTAAGGGAATAGTGACTAATCAAAGGGACATCAAGGCACCAGGATCTGCAGCTTCTATAAACTTAGGGAAAAGGAACTCAGTGGGACCCTTTCTCCCTCCTCAAGTGGGAGTCCATTCTATGGGACTCTTCCACCTCCCTACGTGGGAGTCTGTACTTGTTCTTTAATAAATTTGCTATACCATCTTCTGTCCCTGAATTCATTCTTTGACTCCGGTGGACAAAGAACCTAGGTTCTAGTCCAAAAATTCTGTTTCAGAAGGGTCACGGGTTCAATTCCAGTCAAGGACACATACCCTGGTTGCAGGCCCTGTATGGGGCTCATGCAGAAGGCAACCAATCGTTGTGTTTCTCTCACATTGATGTTTCTCTCTGTCTCTTTCACTGTACCTAAAAAGCAATGGAAAAATATTCTCTGGTGAAGATTAACAACAACAACAACAAAAAACAACAACTGTAATACACTGTAAGAAAATAGTTGAAGAACAAATGTTTTTCCTTTATAAGTATAATCTCTATAGATAAAACCCTCCGGTCAAATCTGTTCTTTATTGTTTCTACTGTCTCTCATTAATTGTACCTTGGTTTCATTTGTGTTTGGTAATTTTACTATAAGCTAACATTGCCTGATTTTTAACATAATAAGAGGCTTGGATTTAGAGTTTTTCAGTTAATAATTGTATATTTACATCCAGATAAAAAAGGGCATACCAATTCTGATACCTCAGTCATTTGAATTGATTAGCTTGACTTTGTTGTTTTTATAAAGTACTCAATAGCAGTAATAAAGTGCTGGCATGATAATAACTTCCCATAGAATATAATTGACATAATAAATGTTTTTTTCCTCCTAGAACTGAAAGAGCCAAATACTCTCTTTGCCATCAGTCCACATTCTCTTTGCCACCTGCTAGATTTTTCTAAGCTCACCTTATGGTTATTCTTTTTGTCCAAATGTTATTTGTGATCTATGATCGATCTTTACAATTTCTGTAAGTCCAAGATCTGATTTCTCATTCCCTCAGGAATGGAATATATAACACAATATTCTATGTAAACTGAGATTTGAAACAGACATTGAGCATTATTGAAGAAAGACATGTAAAAATACTCAAAATTCAAATCCATAATAGTCTCCTTCAGTGAGCATTTGTGTTGATTCATAATACCTTTATTTGTCCTTACCTAATGTTAATGGAAAGAAAAAACAAAACAAAACAAAAAAACATTGAAACCTGTAAAGAATTTTGTGAGTTTACTTGAGCCAAACTGTCAACATATGCCGGGAAGCAGAATCTCAGTTAATTGAGATAATTCTTCAGAGAATGAAGGGTTACATCTGTATTTATACATTGCAATCAAAGGAAAGGGGACATAGGTGAGTTACATGAAATTCATTGGTGATAGATTAAAGAGGTGGGATAAAGCAAAGCTGGGAAACCTCTGGGATAGGGGAAGAAGTGAAATGATGGATATTTTACAGAGATGGAAACAGGATACTTTAACGTAAATAACAGTTGACTATTAACTTGATAACAATAATAATGAGGGAATGTCCAGGTGCCATTTGTTGTGCACTGAAAGTTCTGGGTAAAAAAGAAGTTCTAAGTTACCCAGACATTTCACAGATATGTTAGCTTAGAAGCAAAAAGGCAAATGGGCTCAGTAAAAAAGATCTAAGTTGATCTTTATCAGGAAAAATATGGGCCTAGGACATGACTACCCACTATAACCTGTTTATAGTTAAATATTTAATTTTCAAACCATCTTTTGTGGTTATTTTAGGTTTCTGAGTTTGCAAGACTGCCATACCAGCCTCCCCTGAGCTTATCAGATTAGCATGTGGCTCCTTTCATCCACACTGATTTCTTCACTCTCCTCCCTCAGTAATTAGCCATAATAATAAAGAAAATCTCCATAATATTCCTTTCCAATTTCTGCCACCTTTAATTTCATTTCTGTTATCATCCTTTATCTCCTTCACAACATTAAGAAGTTCATGCATGAAGACCCCCAATACAAACTTATTCTTATAAACTTATTTCTACCACACTGATTTTCTTATTTCCCACAATTTTAAGCTAGGGCTTGAAGTCAGTCTCTGTATCTATGTATTGACTCAATGCATTACTTCCTTATGTTTATATTAAAATAGTAAAAAACTTGAGCTTGAACTTCATCTACTTTGACTGTTCTGCCTCTCCATAAATGTATGCCCATGTCATAAATCATTTCCTACTTGCCTTTAATATAATTATGATTTTGATTCAATCTACTCTAGTCTCTGTGGAATCTTATTCTATCAACTAGAGGCCTGGTGCATGAAATTCATGCATTTGTGAATGGGGTCCCTTTGCCTAACCTGTGTCCTTTCACAGTCTGGGAGCCCTCAGGGGATGTGTGACTGCCAGCTTAAGCCACCACTACTGCTCTCGCCAGCCATCAGTCTGCATTCTGGCTGAGCGGGGCTTCCCCTATGGGAGTGCACTGACCACTAGGGGGTAGCTCCGGTGTTGAGAGTCTGCCCCTTGGTGGTCAGTACACATCATAGCCACTGGTCGTTCTGCCATTCACTCTATTTGCATATTAGCTTTTTATTATATAAGATTCCTCTTTCTGCTAAATCTTAACCTTGACACCTTGAACTTTCCTGTTAATGGACCTATTATCCTATGAATAACCTCTAACTCAGATATCTTTCTTTCTCTCTCTCAAAAAGCCTACAACTAATTTCATTCTTAGATTTATTTCATCTTTTTAAACATTTTCTCTACTTCACTAGCAAGCTTTGCCAAAGATAGTATGTACTTACTGATGTCTCTTCTTCAACAAATATTTACTTCAACTTCCAGTGCAAGATAACACAGATTCACACAATACTGCTAAAATTGGTTTCAAAAAATCACTAGTGACTTTTCCAATACTAAATTGTAGGATATATTTAAATGATCTAAACTTATTTGAATATAGTATTTGATACTGTTATTACATTTTCTTTAAATGTTTCCTTTTTTTCCCCCCAAAGGGCACTAATCTTTTCTTATTCTCCTTTTGTACTTGATCAGTTTAGAATTCTTGCTTTGGTGATTATTTCATTAATAAGGAGCGCTACAGGACAATTCTCCATGATTTTATCATGGTTTTTGCACATGTCAGCAGAGACACTGGCAGGTTTTCTTCCTTGTTATCTTGTATGGTAGGCAGAATAATGATCCCTCCAAGCATTTCCACACCTCACCTGAGTCCTGGAACCTATGAATATATTCTATTACTAAAGGCCTAGTGCACAAAATTTATGCACGGGGGAGGGGGCCGGTGTCCTTCAGCTCAGCCTGCTCCCTCTCCAATCTGGGACTCCTTGAAGGATGTCCAACTGCCCGTTTAGGCCTGATCCAGGTCTGCTGACTCCCAAACGCTCATCTGCCTGCCTTCCTGATTGATGCCTAACTGCTCCCTTGCCAGCCTGTTTTCTCCTAACTGCCCTACCCTGTGGGCCTGGTCATCTCCAACTGCCCTTCCCTGCAGTCACGGTCGCCCCCAACTTGTCTCCTCTGTGGGCCTGTTCACCCCTAACTGCCTTCCCCTGCAGGATTGATCACCACCAACTGCCCTCCCTTGCAGTCCTGGTCCCTACCAATTGCCCTACCCTGCTGGCCATCTTGTGGTAGCCATCTTGTGTCCACATGAGGGCAATATCTGGTGACCACATGGGGACAGTCATCTTGTGTGTTAAAATGATGGTCAATCTGTATATTACTCTTTTATTAGATAGGATAGAGGCCTGGTGCACGGGTGGGGGCCAGCTGATTTGCCCTGAAGGATATCCTAGATCAGGGTGGGTGTTCCTTGGGGCATGGGATGGCCTGGGTGATGGTCCTATGGTGGTTTGCAGGCTGCCCATGCACTCCAGTAACCCAAGTGAAGGCCCTGGTATCTAGAATTTATTTATCTTCTACAATTGAGACTTTGGAGCCTGGAGCAGAGCCAAGCCATTGAAACTTTGTTGCTTTAACCTCTGCCTGCCAGGCTTTGCGGAAAGCTTGGCTTCTTCCATCACCAGGGGCAACCCAGGCCTCTCCTGCTCTCTCTGTGGCCATAGCCATCTTGGTTGGGTTAATTTGCATACTTGCTTTAGCTGGTGGGCTTGGCTGGTGGGTGTGGCTTTTGAGTGTAGCAAAGGTATGGTCAATTTGCATATTTCTCTTTTATTAGATAGGATGACAAACAGTTTTCTGGCTTCCTATAACTTCACAAGAATTTACACAAGCAGACACACACATTTGAGAAGTTCCTTCCATTATGAGAAACAAAATAAATTTCATCACACTCTAGATCTATGTAGAGATAATTTGAGTCAGCAAAATAAAAAAGTAACTCAATACTTGAGGATTGTATTGTTTTAAGATTTTTGACAGACTTCAAAATATTGTCAAATTATATCCCAGGCTTTGAATTTCAGGGATTTTAGCTTTGGGAAGGCTTTCATGGAAAGAATCAACCATCATTCACTGAAATTGATAAAACTCTGAAGGTAAAGTTAAAAAGTAAAATTGATTTTTAAAGAGCATGAAGAATAGTACTCTATCCAAGTAAGAATTTTCAGACTGAGAAAAATGCTTCAATAATAACCATAAGACTAAAAAGACTCAAGCATTTCAAAGAAAGAATGAGGAAATGGATGAAAACTCCAGAAATGAATGCCCCAAGGAAATATTAAACTTGCAATTCTATGCTAATAAATTTTAGTTCTTCCTCTTTTAGCAGAGTCTGAAAAGACAGAATTTCCCCCATCCCAGAAAATTTTAAAGTAAAATATCAAGTTCTCAAATGTAAAAACCCTAATGGTAACAGTTACAAAATAAATAAGTAAATACTTTTCTAAAGATTTTACTTACTTACATTTTTGAGAGCTTAGCAATCAAATATCACAGCTTGCTAATAATAATTTATTCATGTAAGCAAAATATACTGAGGTCTTATGATATACCTTATATTGTTCTAGTTCCTGGAAATACATAAATATAAGAAATACAAAGTAGGCAAAAGAAAGTAAAGATACATATTTTAGGGTTGCGGGGAGGCACAGGCATGGTCTAGAGACAGCACACACATGGTCCTTTGCTTTAAGGGTTTTTATCTATTTTCTAAAAGCAGGAATTTTAGAGGAGGTCTCAAGAAAGATGTCAATAGAATATTCATCATCTTTCTGGTGTGTTCTTTCAGGTGGTTGTCTCTACTGATTAGTCTGGGCTAGAGTAAGGGGTCATGAGTCATTGCCTAGGTCCTAATGTCAGCCATTGCATTGGTACATTGAATTTTTCTTATTTTCTGGGCCTGCAGCTGAAACACAACTGAGGTCTAGATGTCATCTCTAGTTTAACCATAATTATCTCTCTGTGGTCAATAGAATGGAGGCTTTGTTCCTAAGATTATTTGATACTGATCAGAACCCCATTGTCCTGAGGGGTTAGTGTTTAAGGGAGTGGTAATACAAGGGAAAAGTAGGCAGTCAAGGTGCTAGATGAGGCCAGTTTAATTCAGCTATCTGTCTCAAAGAATATTGCTAGTGTCTTACTTTTCTGCCTCATATGAAGCAAACAATCCTATATAATAAAAGGCTAATATGCAAATCAACTGAATGGTAGAACCACTGATCACTATGACGTACACTGACCACCAGGGCAAAGCTCCTGGTGATCAGTGTGCTCCCACGGAGTGCCACCGGGCTTATGGCTGGGGAACACAGCGGCAGTGGCAGGAGCCTCTCCTACCTCTGCTGCAGTGCTAAGGATGTCCGACTACTGGATGGAGTGTGCCTAAGCCATTAGTTGGACATTCCCTGAGGAGTCCCAGACTGTGAGAGGGCACAGGCCAGGCTGAGGGATCCCCTCACTTCCACTCCCGCCCCAAGTGCACAAATTTTGTGCACCAGCCTCTAGTATATATATAATAGTTAGTTGGTTACAACAGGTTAAAGAAACTAGGTACCTTAGCAACAAATGACTGGTAATATATTTCAATAGTTCAAAAGAAAGCTCCTTCTCAAATCTCTAGATACATAGTACCCTCAAGTCGATTCCTGTGAAATAATAAATGTGTTATTTCAAGTCACTAAGTTTATGGTAATATTGTTTCTGTCAAAGTGAAATTGTAAAAATAACAAGGAAAATGCTATTCAAGGCAATTGCATAGGGGAAACACTAATGCAACAGGTAAGAGAGATTGAACTCAACTGGCTGAAATAAAAGACAAGAGGACATTTAAATTCTTAAGTCAACTGATAAAAATGTATGGAAAAACATTACAGGGAAATTGGTATGGTGAAAAGTCACCCTCAACAGAGATTAGGAGATAGAAGCCCCAACATTCTTAATGATTACATTTCAAAGAGCTGGCTTCCAAATCCTTGAGAAATAATTTCTGGATTGTAGATACATTTAAAGGGCAACTGTCTAAAGTAAATGTTCTCAGAATCAGGAATTCAGGAGCCTCTAATAAAAAAGAAACCAATGTAAACTTTGGTAAAGCTGAAGGGAACATTAAGACCATCTTGGTCAGTGCATAGTAAAATATTACTAATGTATTTTGTAACATAGCTCATCTACTTCCCATAGGAAATTCTTTTTATCTGACCTGGCCCTCACAAGTCACAACACAAAAGAAAAGTTGGTTTCTACTTACAGTCTCTAGGTCATTAGAAATTATTTTCAAATTGACACCCTTAATGGCAAGCTCAGACTCTTCTTGTCTCATGAAGTTTGAAGAATAAAATTACAGACTAAAAGATTTAAGTTTCTTAGAAGAGAATTTCTATTAGAAGCTTTATTTAGTTCAGCAAATCCTCCACATGGTTATAAAGAGCCTCCAGGAATGTTAGTTTAGAATACATGTCAAACTCACGGCCCTCATGTGGCCCACGGTCCACGAGGTTGACATGCTTGATTGACTCAGATCCTTAGACCAGCTTCTAAAATCCTCTCAGAACATGGCATAGCACAGTACTGCCCAGCAGGCCCAGGGCTGATCAAGCCATCATACATGTTGTTGTCATTAAATATTACTGGGATTTATTTACTCAAAAATACTGTGTGCCTCATGAGCCTGTTATAGAGTATATTGTGTCCTAAATCATAGCTGCATTCCACAATGCTTTCTATAATTTTCCTTTGCCAAAGTTAATAGGGGTGATTTTGGTAATATATAGCAGCCAAATAATATCCAAAGTCTTATTTCAATGCTATTCTAACTTAATTTCCATTATCCTTAAGTTCTTTCCATCTAAATTCATATTTGATATAATCAGAGGAGTAACTTTGGCACTGTTCATATGGCAGCAGTCATTTAACCACCATAAGGTATCATTGTGGATGATAGTCCTGAAGACTGCAGAAACTCGACTATTAAGAATTCTCTGCCCTATATTTTTATTGGTAGGATTTTTCTCAATGCATTTGAACATTAATCTGAATGGCATGTAGCCTATTATAAAGCACAACCTGATGGTTAACTGTTTTTGGCTACCAGGAAGTTGAATCATCAGTACACACAATATAATTTTATTGCCCTACATTATCCAAGCCAAAATAGGCAGACCTCATAAATCAGTAGGAATTTAATTTTCCTTCTGTGGAAATCACAAGTTACCATAGGATTTTCTTCCCAACATCAGTAATTAGTACCAAATATAAAAAAAAAATACTGAATAGGGTTATTCTCTAGATATGAGATACTCTCAAGAAAATTACATAACTGACTTCCTTCCTGGGATTCTGACCCACTCATGAGCATTCCTTCTATTTTCAGGATCTCCTCTGTCCCCATGTATATCCTCTCTTTGACCCACACCATTCTCCTCTTGATCAGACCTTCTCCTCTGGCTCAGGTGTGCTTACATGTAGGTGAGGTAATACAGAAACCTGACTAACACTCTTTTTCAGACTTGAGGTAGATGCCAGTGGAATTGACTAAAAAAAAAAAAAAAGCCACAGGACTGTCTGTTTATGGTGGTAAAGCCATCAAATCTAATTGCATAAATAATGTGTCTTGTGTATTTTATCAACTTTTTTTGATACACGGAAGTCCACACCTAAGGGATCAGACAAATAAGAGAAGAAAAAGAAAAACTGAGCTGGAAAAGATAGAGAATTCTGTACTTTTATCTGCCCTCAGTCCTCATTGTCATGTTTGATCTTTGAAACCTTTCCAGTCAAGTCCTTAGTTTACTTCCTTTCAATGCAACATGAGGACATGATCATTTACATAATTTATCTGTACTTTTAACCATTTCCATCACATATTTTGAGTAACAGGTGCCTTAATTATTCATTTCAATTTTAAGTGAGATCAGTGCTCTGAGGGTGTGCTAGCAAAGTGGTATGTAGCAAAGTGGGACTATCCTGTCCACCAACTTTTTTTTGGTTCATTGGTAGCAGTGAAGTATATAATAACATTAGAAGAAATAAATTCATGGCATATGAATTGATAAAGAATTTTCTCTCAAACTTTAAGCTTTATTGTCCAAACTACTTTTGTTATAAATAAAGCACAAAGTAGAATAAGTATCAATCTCAGTTAACAATAATTTGTAGAACCCACCAATTATTGAAATATGTCTAATATGGTCTACTTTTTAGATATGGTGGAGCTGGTGACTGTGAAAAAAATTTCCCCCAAAACCAGAAGTTCTCCCCTGTTAAAGGCACAGTTTCACTTCCTTATATTCATTTCATAGGGCATCAGAGTAATTTGTGTTCTCTCTGTCCAGTGTATGCTGTGAATACCTCCATTTTTATGTTTCATAAACCTAGACTTGGAGATCTGAAAAAGGCATCTACCTTGACATTTCAATCCCTTTCTGAGCTGGCAACTATTTCTTTTGTTTGTTTTTGTTTTATTGTTGTTTCTTTTTTAGATTTTTTAAATTGATTTTTGGAGAAGGAAGGGGGAGAAGGGAAAAGAGACAAGTATCAAGGTGTGCGCCCCCTACTGAGGATAGAGCCAGAAACCCAGGCATGTGAGCTGCCTGGGAATTGAACCTGCAACTTTGTGGTGCACTAAATGATACCCAACCAACTGAGCCATACCAGACCTGGGCTAACTTTTGTTTTTGATTGTTTGTTATGTAGTTATGTAGTTTTGTGTGTGTGTGTGTGTGTGTGTGTGTGTGTGTGTTCAGAAAAACACTCACTTGTCTACAGTAACCACATGAATTCTTTTTGTAAATCCCCACAGAATATTCCATTACTGTGAACATATTCTGTACATATTCAAATAGTGCCCTGACCACCCAAGCCTAACTTCTCTTTTGTGAAATAAACAACTCTCACTCTGAACTTCTGTCACTAGGCTTTTACCATCTGCAGGGTATATTGCAGATGATTTCCAAACAACAATAAGATCCTCAATTAGGAACCAGGAAGTCTATTTGAATCATTAGGGAGAATCATAACGTTCAGTTTTGGTAGCAATGGGACCAGAAACGTCCTTGCAGTGGTCCCATGCAGTCCTTTGGGCACTGAATTAATTTGCTCATGAACAAGGAGGGATCCTTTGAACTTTTCCTGCTGAGTATATTCAAGAATATACTGCTTCCAATTCATGAGTAATCTTCACTGAGCTTCTTCTATGCTTGAATATCTCTTCTATCACCCCAGCCATGTTCAGTATTTCTGGCTCCTGAATTATCTGATGCCCTTTTATGGTTAGGGCAGTTTTCACCAACATCCTGTAACAAGGTAATGAGTGTCTATTTAATGGGCTGTGAATAGCACCTTCCCAGGCAGCCTTAGAGTGCAAAGCTTCCAGGAATTTCACAGGCTGGACTGACACTTGAATTTTAGTTGGATTTATCAGTCTCTATTGGTAGTACTAGTGATTACAGTCCTTACCTCTTCCTATGCTTCTTCCTCAGAGGAGACATCAAGTTTCATCAATGTAGCACATTAATACATTTTAAATACTTACCAAGTCCAACTCCTGCCTCACTAGATTATGGTAATTCAGATATCTCTGTGTCATAACAAAATTATACACTAAATTCCAATCCAGAATAATGCCACATATCACTGCCAGATAAAACACATTATTTATATCATGCAACATGTACATCGTACTTATACTAAAAGGTGTTTTGTTTTTTTAGTGAAAGTGTGAAGTTAAATGGGCTTCTGTGTTTTATTTGCTATATTTACAACCCTAATTTTGTACTGGGTGGACTCCGAAATTGAATGAAAATTAAACATTAGCCTTGGGACCTGCTGTCCCCCTTGCCTTTTCACATTTCCTACAGACCCTACCCCACATTAAGTACAGCTGAATGAATATAAGGAATTACCTGTTTAATTCTGTTGGTGTATTGTTAACCTCCATGAATGACCTGTTTTGCATAATGGCCAAATGGGACTGATAAAAAGGACTTTAGAGGGAATTAAAAAACCCCATCAACTATTCCTTTAATCAGAATATTGATCTCTCATTGTCTTCCCAGAGTTCTCTACTGTTTAATATTTGCTGGAGATGAGAGAAAGGACAAGTCCAATATTTAGCTTGACCAATGAATTGGGTTAAAGAACAGATGCAGACCATGGAAAGGATAAGGAAAACAGGTGCCATTCACATACGATATCCATCCAAATTATTTACCAAGGTAAAGTCTTTGTCATCTCAGACTAATCTCTCCAGTTCAACTTTACAATTTTTTTTGTTCAAACTTCACCTTAACTTACTCTACCACACATCTCCATAAACTCCCAGTATTGCCTTCAATCCTGTCAGAATGCAATCTGTATTCATCAGATGGGATTTATTGAACTCCTGTATCTGGAAAACCTAAAATGTGTTGTTGCACCAATGCCGGTTTGGCTCAGTGGATAGAGCATTGGCCTGTGGACTGAAAGGTCCCAGGTTCCATTCCAGTCAAGGGCATGTACCTTTGTTGCGGGCACATCCCCAGTAGGGGGTGTGCAGGAGGCAGCTGATGGATGTTTCTCTCTCATCAATGTTTCTAACTCTCTGTCTCTCTCTCTTCCTTTCTGTCAAAAATCAATAAAATATATTTTTTAAAAAAATGTGTTGTTGCATACCACACCCTAGACATATCACCCAATTTTTTGCATATATGAAAGATCCCCATCCCGGGGTTGGATAAGCAAATCTAGGCCATTTACTATCACTCTATTTCCTCATTTTAAAGCAATTCTCAATTATCATTATTATATATGATATTCCTTGAAAAATCATTGATAATTGCTTTCTCTTATATCTTTCCTCCATTCATTCTCTTTAGTTTTAAAAATTAAATAATGAATTTAGTAATATTAAATTAACAACTGAACTCCTCAACATTTTATTATGAAAGTTATCAAATGTATAAAAAAATTAGAATTATACAATAAACCAATACATAGACATCACTCACTTACATTGATTATTCACTCAGAATATTATTTTTATCTACTAGAAGCCCAATGCACAAAGATTCATGCAAGAGTAGTCCTCCCTTACCCTGGTTGTTAGCAGTGCCTTTGCTCTGGCCAGAGCCACCTTTCTGCTCCAGCTGATCTACCTTTCTAACTTCCCACACTGCCCAGAGGCCTGTGAAGCTGGGGTGGTATGGAATACCTGGGTCATAACCATGGCTATGAAACAAGTGTCCACCTTCTCCCCAAGCAGCTTGATGCATGTGTATGCAAATTAACCGGCCATCTTTGTTTAATTAGTTTGCATACTCACTCCTGATTGTCTGGTGGGTGTCATGAATATATGGTCAATTAGCATGTTACTCTTTTATTAGGTAGATATCCTCACTCTCTTTCCTCATTTTAAAACAATTCTCAACTATAATTATCTATTCATAAACATTCCAAGATGTCTCTCCAAAAGAATCAATCAGAATTCAAATTCCTCATATTTTCCACAAATGTGTTTCTTTCCCATCTGATTGAATCAATATTCAAAAATTAACTGCTTTCTCATTGATTATACATTTTATGTCAATTTTTACAAGTTCTGCCTTTAACATATTGCTTTCTTTTCATTCTTTTTATTTTCAAAACTAAACTATTTTTTCTTATTTTTTTGCATATAGTAACTATAATGTTTCTTAACACTTTCAAAATTCAGATATGATTTTTGCAGGACTTCTTTACAGATGGTGTTATGAACATCTGTTATGAGACCTTAGGCCATAACTGGATCATTTTTTAATATCAGCAAAGTGATGATTACTGTTTGGTTTTATTAATTCATTAGTCATCCTTTCCCTCTTTAATTTCACACCAATTATGTTTTTGACCCTGTAACTAAATAAAAACTCCTCTTGCTAAAGACACCAAGGGCTTCTATTATTAAGCACAATGGTAAATTTCCTGTCCACAGCTTACTTTGATCTGTAGCATCAGTTGACATAACTGATGAATACTCATCCTTAATATGCTTTCATCACCAGCCTTTCAGGAAACCACAATTCCCTGATTTTCCTCCTGCCATACATACTTCTCATTTTGTTTTCACACTGGCTGCTTTTCTCCATATAGATGTTGTTTCTGGTGTGTCTCAATACTTAGATATCTCTCATTTTTACTAATAATCAACTAGTGTTGATATTTCTTCTAGTCTCTTTTATTTTAAATACATGTATATTTCATTTTATTGTGCTTTATTTTAATGCATTTTACAGGTGTTCATTTATTTACTTATTTA
Source organism: Lasiurus cinereus (assembly GCA_011751065.1). Taxonomy (NCBI): domain Eukaryota; kingdom Metazoa; phylum Chordata; class Mammalia; order Chiroptera; family Vespertilionidae; genus Lasiurus; species Lasiurus cinereus. The sequence goes on along the minus strand of JAAGEH010000286.1, from coordinate 35,575,645 downwards.
TTTTACTATATGTTATTGATTTTTTACAGAGGTGAAGGTAGAGGAACAGAGAGTTAGAAATATCCATGAGAGAGAAAGATTGATCAACTGCCTCCTGCGTGCCTCCCACTGGGGATGTACCTGCAACCAAGATACATGCCCTTAACTGGAATCGAACCTGGGACCTTTCAGTCCGCAGGCTGACACTCTATCCACTGAGCCAAACCGGTTTCAGCTGTTCCTTGATTTTTACAAACTGAAGGCAAGACCCTTCACAATGAAAATATTATGACTTGCTTTATTGCCGTACTCATTTTATTGCAGTGGTCTAGTCCCAAACCTACAATATTCTGAAGAATGCCTGTATGTTATATACTGACAACTCTAAAATCTAGATTTTCCAGATGAATCTTTTCTTGAACTTCTTCAACCTTAACCTTTTCATTTAGATGACATTAGTCATCTCTTATTTAGCAAGTTCATGATAAATAATGAAATCCAGAGTATATGAAAGATTTCTAAATCTCAGTAATACAAATGACTGGCCAAATATTTTGTACATGCAATTAAAAAAGGTACATATATGTCCAATACAAACAGGAAAATATGTAAAATATGTAAATATTACATGACAGTTTCCTTTTCTCCAAAGCCTCACCAACATGTGTGGATTTAATGACAGCCACTCTGAAGGTGTAAGGTGATATATGACTGGAATTCACATTTCTCTGCTGATTAGTGACATTGAGCATTTTTCCATAAGTCTATTGTCCATCTATATTTTCTCTTTGGAAGTGTCTACTCAGGTCCTTTCCTAATTTTCAACTGATAGTGTGTGTGTGTGTGTGTGTGTGTGTGTGTGTGTGTGTGTGTCTGTGTTGGTTTTCTTTTTGTTCCTGATGTTGTTTTGGTGCTGAGTAGTGTAAGTTCTTTGTAAATTGTAGATATCAATCACTTATCAGGTGTATACTTTGAGTATGTTCTCCCATTTAGTGGGTTGTCTCTTTATTTGTTGGTTTCCTTTGCTGTGCAAAAACTTTTTAGTTTGCTATAGTCCCATTTTTTAATTTTTTCTTTTGTTTCCCTTGTCTGAAGAAATACAGCAGAAGAATATATTGCTAAGAACAGCAAAGATGGATCTGGAGAGTATTATGCTAAATGAAATAAACCAGTTGAAGAAAGATAATTATCACATGATCTCACTCATTTCTGGAATATAATGAATATAAACTAATGAATGAAAACAGATCCAGAGACATAGAAGCATCAAACAGACCATCCAACCTCAAAGGAAAGGCAGGGGACAGGGTTGGAGGGCCTAGGGGGATGGTGTAAGAGATAACCAAAGAATTTGTATGCATGTATATAAGCATAATCTATTGACACAGACAGTAGGGGGATGAGGTCATGTGCTGCGGAGGGGGGTGGGCGGGGGCAGTGAGAACAGCCAGGGAGATGTCAATAGGGGAAAAGGAGACATATGTAATACTTTAAACAATAAAAATGTAAAATTTAAAAGAAGTTATGAAACACACACACACACACACACAAAGAGAAATGGTAGAGATTTTACTGACTATGTTTTCTTCTAGGACCTTTTATAACTTCAAATCTGACATTTAAGTCTTTTTTCATTTTGAGTTTATTCTTGTATATGGTATAAGAAGATTGTCTAATTTCATTTTTTTGTAATTACCTGTCCAATTTTCCCAACATTATTTATTGAATATACTGTCTTTACCCCATTTTATGTTCTTGCCTCCCTTGTCAAATATTAATTGACCATACACATGTAGTTTCCTTCTGGGCTCTTTATTCTGTTCCATTGATACATATATTTATTTTTATGCCAATACAATGTTGTTTTGATTAGCCTTGGAGTATAGTTTGATATCAGGTAGCATGATACTTCCAACTTTGTTTTCCTCTGTCAATAGTACTAAGACTATTTGAGGTTTCATGTAACTTTTTGGATTACTTATCTAGTTCTGCAAAATACACCATTGGTATTTTGATAGGAATTGCATTGACCTATAGATTGCTCTGGGTAGTATGGGTATTTTAATATTAATTCTTCCTCTCCCTGACCACTGTATATGCTTCAAATTATCTATATATTCTTTAATTTCTTTCTTCAGTGTCTTACCATTTTCACCATGCAGGTATTTTACCTCTTTGATTAAATTCATTTTTAGTTTTTGTTTTTTCTGATGCAATTGTAAATGAGCTTGTTCTCTTACTTTCTGTTTCTGATAATTTATCATTGATGTATAAAAATGCAACTAATTTCTGATAATTTATTTCATATCCTCTGCTTTACTGAATTCATTTTATCAGTAGTAGTAGTTCTTTGGCGTAGTCTTTGGGTACTCTATATACACGGTCATGTCAATAGTAGTGCATATTGATGCAGACATTAAGGAAAATAATATGGGGTTTTCTCAAAAAATTAAAAACAAACCTGCTATATGAACCAGCAATTCCTCTTCTGGAACTTATCCAAAGAAAGCCAAAACATGAATTTGAAAGAATCTATTCATCCCTGTTTTCATTGTAGCTTTATTTTCAATAGCCAAGATGTAGAAGCAACTCAAGTATTTGACAGAAAAGTGGATAAAATATCTCTATATAATGGAATATTAGTCATAAAAAGTATGGAATCTGACCATTTATAACAGCATGGATCTAGAGGGAGTAAATCAGAGAAAGAGCAATACCATATGATTTCACTTATATGTGGGATTTAAAGAAAAAATACATTAAATTGACATAGCCTCAGAAACAGAGAAAAAACCTGGTAGTTGCCAGAGGGAGGCGGGGAGGTTTGGGGGACTATGTAAAAAAGATGAAGAAGTTAAAAAGTACAAATTTATAGTTACAAAATAGTCATGGAGATGTAAGTAAGGCCTGGGGAATAGAGTCAATAATATTGAGATAACTATGCATGATGCCATATGGGAAATACTATGTAATTGCTAACCAATAAGATGTTCACCTGAAACCAATACAAAATAAAATTGAAAAAATAAAATAAAATCACAATAAGATTCTGCTACATGCCCTCTGGAAAGAAAGATAGACAATATCACATTTCAGTAAGGATATTGAGCAATGGGAACATTCATACATTGCTGGTAGGAATATAAAATGGTACAATCACTTTAAAGAACAATTTCTTTAAAAAGTAAAACATACACATATTATCTGACTATGCTATTCCTGGATATTTATGCAAGATAAATAAAAATGAATGTCTACAAAAATATTTATATTTGACTATTCATAGAAGTTTAATTCATAATAAACCCAAATTAGAAATAACCCAAATTTCTATCATTAATGAATGGAGAAACAAATTATATACATAATAAAGTATCACTCAATGATGAAAACTAACTATTGATATGTGCAACAACATGAATGGATCTCAAAATGTTATGCTAAACAAAAGAAATGCTGATCTCAATGTGATAATACTGCAAAATTATAAAACAGATAAAACTTACAACAGAAAGCAAATTAGTGGCTGCTGAAACTTGCATATGATAGCATGGACTGATTATGAAGAGGCATAATAAGAATTGTGGAGGTGATACAAATAGTCTATATCTTGATTTTGTTGGCTGCAGAGAGGTATGTGCTTTGGAAGATCATTGAATAGTATACTTAATAAGACTGTATTTTATTGTGCTTTAGTTTTACCTCAATAAAGTAGATTGTATTTGTGTGTATATGTGTGTGTGTGTGTGTGTGTGTGTGTGTGTGTGTGTGTGTGTCTGTGTGGATCTTAGTGTGTGCATTTGCATTCAAGATCTGGATATTTCACAGCTGCCTTCACCATTACCTTTCTGGTTCAAGCAACTTTTTTTTTTATTATTCCAGATGTTTAGCCTTGTCAGAGCACTGCCCAAGGGCACATCTGCTTTGAGTCTGGGCAGAACTTGGCAGAGAGAGGAGTTATGGGTGTATAAGAATGAGTTTTTATTGCAGAAGCCAGTGGCCATATAGCCATCAGACAAAACAGTCCTTTACAACAAAGTCCATCCAGGCAAGCAGCCGGACATGGCATGGTGAACATATATTTTTCTCATAAACATATATTTTTCACAGTCTCTGTGCCCACAGCTATTATCTGAGCATCCACTCGCTGCCTCCTAGACTCCCTTTCTCATATCATAGTGGTACCTGAGCTCTCCAGCTCAGCAGCTACTCCTGTCTCTCCTGCCTAGCTATTCTTTCTAGCAGACTTCTTCACACACTCCATCCTAACTGCTCTGTCTCCATACTCCAGGAGACTTCTTCTCACTCCATCCTCAGCCAACTCTAACCAACTAGCTGTTAGCAACCTACTTTTATAGCATTTAGACAAAGAAAGCTTCATGCCAATGGTTACATCAATCATATTGACTACTGAAGGGCATAGTGTGCTGTGTGTCCTTGTACCCACTTATGGTATCTTGGCCTGATTAAGATTCCCAGGCTCAGAATTCTTGAACATCCTGTTTGGGCACATGCCCAGAGCAGTGTATTGATAACAAGGCTCTGTTTCCCCCGCTGGCCTTGACTGCCTGGGGAACTGTCATAGTTCCCACAAGTCTCCAAACTTTTTCCTCTTCCAACTTTGTTCCCCTAAAGTACATTCTCAATGCAGCAATTCCAGTAATCCTTTCAAAATTATATACAAAACAATATTTTAAGATTAATAAAATATTTATAGTAGGATAAAAAAATGTATGGAGTGGTATTTTTTAAATCAGGTTTTGGGGTATACATGTAAATTTTATAGAGTGACAAATTTATAATATTTATACAAATAATATGTTCCATTAAAAACAATTAAATAAAATATAAAAATACTTGAGCTACATATCATCACAAACCCCAACATCTACATTTTTTCTACAGTTTTTATAGAAATAAATTTAGCTAATCTTTCCCCTATGGATGATTTGCTTTCTCATATAGGTTTCTGAAGAATTCCTTCTTAATATTTGAAGTACAATAATTAAGACAAATATGTTTTGATGGTAATTATTTTCACATTTTTTATTTATGTGATACTATAGGCCCAGTGTATGAAACTCATGCATAGGTAGGGTCCCTAGGCCCAATCAGCAACCAGGGCTGATCTGTAGGGTGATCAGCAGGGCAATTCAGGGGGTCCCTACTGGCACCTGCCTTGGCCAACCTGGAGCCTGTGGGCTGGGGAAGCTTCTGTATGGAGCATCTGCCTGCTGGTGGTCAGTGGGTGTCATAGCAACGAGTCATTCCACTGGTCATTCTGCCATTCAGTCTATTTGTATATTAGAATTTATTATATAGGACTAGAGGCCTGGTGCACGAAATTTGTGCACAGGAGGTGTGTGTCCCTCAGCCCAGCCTGCTCCATCTCCAATCTGAGACCCCTCGAGAGATATCCAACTGCCCATTTAGGTCCCATCCTGTCTGGATCGGGCCTAAATGGGCAGTTGGACATCTCTCTCACAATCCAGGACTGCTGGCTCCCAACTGCTCACCTGCCTGCCTTCCTGATTGCCTGTAACTGCTTCTGCCTGCCAGCCTGCTCACCTATAACCACTTCTCTGCCAGCCTGATTGCCCCTAACTTTCCTCCCCTGCAAGCTTTATCATCCCCAACTGCCCTCCCTTGCAGGACTGGACCCTCCCAACTGTCCTCCCCTGCAGGCCTGCTCACTCACAACTGCCTTCCCTTGTAGGCCTGGTACCTTCTAACTGCCCTCTCCTGCTGGTCATCTTGTGGCCACCATATTGTGTTCACATTAGGGCAGCCATCTTTGACCAAATGGGGGCAGCCATCTTGTATGTTGGAGTGATGGACAATTTGCTTATTATTCTTTTATTAGATAGGATAGAGGCCTGGTGCATGGGGTGGGGGCCAGCTGGTTTGCCCTGAAGGGTTACTCAGATCAGGATGGGAATTCCCTTAGGGTGTGGGGTGGCCTGGGAAAAGGGCCTGTGCTGGTTTGTTGGCCAACCATGCACCCTAGTGACCCAAGTGGAGGCCCTGGTAGCTGGGATTTATTTATATTCTATAATTGAACCTAGTAACTTTGAGTGGAGTCAAACCTCCTGCTTGCTCCATGGCCACAACTATTTTTGTTGGGATTTATTTATCTTCTATAATTGAATCTTTGTACCATTGACTGGAGGCCAAGGAAGGAGAGGGCTGCAGGAGCTTGGCTTCCTTCATTGCTGGGGGTAACACAAGCCTCTTGCTCTTTCTAGCTCTGTGGTTGCTGCCATTTTTGTTGAGATTTATTTATCTTCTATAATTGAAACTTTGTAGCCTTGAGTAGAGCCCTGGGCCTGCCAAGGTGTGTGGAAAGCTTGGCTTCCTCCATTGCTGAGGAAATCCAAGCCTTGTGCTCGCTCCATGGCTGCAATCATCTTGCGGGAGTTAATTTTCATACTCTCTCCTTATTAATTTATGGGCATGGTTTGTGGTGTAGCGGAGTGATGGTTAATTAGCATATTACTCTTTTTATTAGCTAGGATCACCTTGTAGTTCCCATATTTTATTCTTCCTCTGATCGCTAGAACATAAACATTTATATTTCAACTCTCAACACTTTTTCTACCCCTTTTCATCAGTTATTCTAAGTCAATTACAATTATTCTTGTATTAGACAATCTCTTTCTCTTTCAGAACTTTTGTCCTCTCATTAAAAATTTTAGTCTTCATTTGGTGACAGCAAATATGGGTGGCAATCCCCAAAAGAAGTAAGAGGAACCACAAATAAAGGAAGTAAATGAAACAGAGGTATTTAATATGTCAGAAAATGAATTCAGAGTAATGGTCATACAGAGTAATGGTCATAAGAAAATTAACAAAGTATGCAAGACTCAGGAAGAAATCAAAACTGAAATAGCAACAATAAAAAACATGATGGAAGGTATCAACAGTAGACTAGGATAAGAGGAGGACTGAATTAGTGAGTTAGAAGGTAGAGAAATAAGCCCAATCCGAACAATAATTGGAGAAAAAAAATTAAAAAGCAGGTGGAAAGCCTAAGGGAGCTTAGGGACAACATAAAATGAAGTAACAAAGTTATAATAGGGGTTCAAGAAGGATAAGAGGAGCACTGAGGATTAGAAAACCTATTTGAAGAAATAATGACAGAAAACTTCCCTGATATGGGGAAAAAAAAGTCATGCAAACACAGAGTCACAAACAAGATGAACCCAAAAAGAAACACACAAAGAAACTTTGTAATTACTGGTACAGTGGCAAACATTATTGAAAAGAGAATTTTAAAGTCTGTAAGAGAGAGATAGAGGGTTATCTATGAAAGATCTCCCATTAGATTATCAAATTATTTATCAACAGAAACGCATCAGACCAGAAGGGAATGGAGTGAATATAAAAAGTGATGCACAAAGTAAGGACCTGAATCCAATAATACTCTATCCAGTAAGGCTATCAATCAAAATTGAAGGGGAAATGAGGAGCTTCACAGACATTCAAAAAAGCTAAGGAAGTTTATCACTACCAAGCTAGCAATGAAAGAAATGATAAAGGGACTGGTGTAAAAGAAAGAAATAGAAAGGGAAGTAGAAACATAGCCATAAAAAATAGAAATGGCTACAAACAAGTAGCTATCGAGAATAATGTTATATTTAAGTGGACTTAAATGCTCCAATCAAATGACATCAAGTGGTCTAACCAGTTTGGCTCAATGAATAGAGAATTGGCCTATGGACTGAAAGGTCCCAGGTTCAATTTCGGTCAAGGGCATGTACCTTGGTTGCAGGCACTCCCCCAGTAGGGGGCATGCAGGAGGAAGCTGATAATGTTTCTCTCTCATCAATGTTTCTATCTCTCTTTTGCTCTCCCTTTCTCTCTGTATAACATCAATCAAATACATTAAAATAAGAAGATATGAAGTAGCTGAATGGAAAAGAAAACATGACACATAAAAAGAAACTCATACAGATTGAAAATGCAGGGGTGGAAAAATATATATTCAAGCAACTGCAAATGAAAAAAGAACTGGGATAGCAATATTTATATCTAACAAAATAGACCTCATAGTGATGACCATAACAAGAGACAAGGAAGGCCACTGCATAATTCTAAAGGAATTGATACAAGAGGATATAACTCTGGTAAACATATATGCACTCAATGCAGGAGCACCAAAATACATAAGAAAAAAAAATATTTCTGGAAGATATAAGGGGAGAGATTGACAGAAATACAATCATAGTAGGAGACTTTAATACTCCTTAACATCACTAGGTAAATCCTATAGACAAAAAGTAATTGAAGAAACAGCAGTCTTAAATGACTCGATAGATCAGATGGACTTAATTTACATCTACAGAACATTTCACCCCAAAAATACAGAACATAGATTCTTTTCAAATGCACATGGGACATTTTCATATATCAACCATATATTGGCACATAGGTAAAGTCTCTTCAAATTCAATAAGATTGAAATCATATAAAGCATCTTCTCAGACTATTGGCATAATATTAGAAATAAAGTACAATAAAAACAATAAAAAAATCAAACACTTGGAGACATGTTATTAAACAATGATAGGATTATCAAAGAGCTCAAAGAAGAAATAAGAAAAAATACCTGGAAACAAATGACAATGAAAACACAATATTCCAAAATCTATGGGACACAGCGAAAGCAGTCCTGAGAAGGAAGTTCATAATATTACTGGCTTACATCAAAAAGAAGAAAAATTCGTAACAAACCATATAACTCTGCAACTTGAATAATTAGAAAGAAAAGCCAAGAGGGAGCAAAAGGAAGGAAATAATAAAGATCACAGAGGAAATAAATTACTAAATACCAAAAGAAGACCAAAACAAAAAAATAATACAAAAGGTCAATGAAAACAAGAGCTGGTTCTTTGAAATGATAAACAAAATTGCTGAACTTCTAGCCAGGCTTACCAGGAAGCAAAGAGAGAGGACTCATATAAACAAAATTGAAAAGGAAAGAGATGAAATAACAACAGACTCCACAGAAATACAAAGAATTATTTTTAAAAATGCCATGAACAACTCTATCCTAACAAACTGGTCAACCTAGAAGAAATTAACCTATTACTAGAAAAATACTATCTTCCAAAGTTCAATCAGGAAGAATAAAAAATTTTCAAATCTGATAACTATGGAGGAAATTAAAGGAATAATTAAAGAAAAAAACTTCAAAAAAAAAAAAGCCCTGTACCAAATGGCATCACAGGGGAGTTTTATCAAACATTCAAAGAAGAACTAAAACCTATCCTCCTCAGACTATTCCAAAAAAGTCAAGAGGAAGGCACATTTCCAAGCTCTGTCTATGAAGCCAACATACCCTAATCCCAAAACCAGTTAAAGAGAATATAAAAAAAGAAAATTATAGTCTAATATCCCTCATGAACATAGATGTTAAAATTCTAGCAAATTGCATCCAGCATTACATTAGAAAGATCATTCACCATGACCAAGTAGGATTTATTCCAGGGATGCAAGGATGGTACAATATCCACAAATCAATAAACATGATACGTCACATAAACAAATTGATAAATAAAAACCATATAATCATGTCAATTGATGCAGAAAAAGCATTTGAAAAATCTAACACCTGTTCTTGATAAAAAATTAATTAATTAATTAAGAAACCCTTCAGCATGGTGGGAACTGAAGGATCATACCTCAACATAATAAAAGCCTTATGTGACAAACCTACAGACAACATCATATTCAATGGGCAAAAACTAAGTTCATTTCCCTTAAGAACAGGAACAAGACAGGGATATTGACTCTCACCACTCCTGTTCAGCATAGTACTGGGAATACTAGCCATAGTGTTTGGGCAAGAAGAAGAAATAGAAGGCATTCATATTGAAAAAGAAGAAGTAAAATTGTCATTATTCATAGATGACATGTTATTGTACATAAAATACCCTAAAGACGCCATCAAAAAATTACTGGAATTAATAAATGAATTCAGCAATGTAGCAGGATACAAAATTAACACCCAGAAATTTATGGCTTCTTTATACACCAACTAAAGACCCGGTGCATGAACTTGTGTGCCGGTAGGGTCCCTTAAACTGGCCAACGATTGAGGTGGCTGTGGGGAGGAATCCTGGGGGTTAGCAAGCTGGCCCTCAATCAGGGCCTAAGAGAAGGTACCATGGGAGGTTGGCTATTCAGGGAGAAGGGCCTCAGGAGGCTAGCCATCTGGGAAGGGGCCACTGAGGGTTGGCTGGTGTGGGAGGGGAAGAGTCATGAGAGGTTGGCCAGTGTAGGGGAGTAAGAGGCCAAGGGAGGTTGGCTGACTTGAGGGAGGGCGAGAGAAGTTGGCTGTGGGCAGCTTCCCTTGACCCCTCCCTCAGGCTAGTCAACGACTGGTTGACCAGTCGTTCTGGTCATTCTGGTCCTTCGGTTGTAATGGTCGCTTAAACTTTTATATATATAGACTAGTGGTCCATATCAAAAAATAAACTCAAAAATGATCAAGACAAGAAAGAAAAGAAACCATAAAAAATCTTAAAAGAAGCCATAGGTAGCAAAATAGCAGACATTTGTCTTTGCAATATCTTTATCAATACAGTTCCTAGAACAATGGAAACTAAGGAGAAAATAAACAAATTGGACTGCATCAAAATAAAAAGCTTCTGCACATCAAAAGAAACCATCAACAAAACAACAAGGAAGCCCACTGCATGGGAAAGCATATTTGCCAATGCTATCTCCAGTAAGAATTTAATCTCCAAAAATATATAGGAAACTCATACAATTTAACAAAAGAAGATAAACAATCCAAATAAAAAATGAGCAAAGAGCCTAAATAGAAACTTTTTGAAGGAGGACATTCAAAAGGCCAAGAGACATATGAAAACATGCTCAAAGTCACTAATCATCCAAGAGAAGCAAATTAAAAGGACTATGAGGTGCCATCTCACACCTGTCAGAATAGCTATCATCAAAAAATCAACAAATGTCAAGTGCTGAAGAGGATGTTGAGAAAAAGGAACCCTCCTGCAGTGCTGGTGGGAATTCAGACTGTGCAGTCACTGTGGAAGACAGTACAGAGATTCTGAAAATATTAAAAGTGGAACTTCCATTTGACCCAATAATCCCACTTCTAGCAATATATCCCAAGAAAATAGAAACATCAATCAGAAAACACACATTGAATGGCCAGATTTTTATGACCACCCCATCAGTACTTTGATGGGCCACCTTTTGCCTTCAATACTGTGGCCATTCTTCTTGGCATGGAAAGGTGATGCGAGGAATGTGACATCATGCTTAATGAATAGCACTGTCCAGTTCTGTGAGATTTGATAGTTGTGGAACCAGCTGCCTGATGACTCTTTTACCTTTGTCCACAAATGATCAATTGGATTGAGATCTTTTGATTGTGGGGGCCACCTAAGTAAAGTCAAGTCTCCTTCATGTTCTTGAAACCACTCCTGCCCAATATGAGCATTGTGGCATGGCGCATTGTCTTGTTGGAAGAAGTCATTTCATTGGGATACACCATCAACATGATAGGATGAATTTAATCAGCAATGATACTTAGGTACGTTGTGCTATTCAGACATTGTTCCACCTGAATTAAAGGGCCCAAATTATGCCAGGAAAACATGCCCAAACCATAACATTGCCCCCACCAGTTTCAAAGGTTGTACTCATGCATGTGGGGTACATGCTTTCATGCTGTTTCCACCAAATTCTCACTCTGCCATTTCCAAGATACAACTAGAAATGTGATTCATCAGACCACATGACTTTTTTCCAATGCTCAATTGTCCAATCCTTGTACTCATGTGTGAATTGGAGACGTTTTATCTTGGTAATTGCAGACAGCAAAGGTATTTGAACAGGCCTTCAGCTTCCATATCCCATATGATGCAGTGTATGGATAATTGCCAACAAACTTCAGGTGGTCATAATAATTTGGCACTCAGTATATAGGCATTCCTATATTCAGTGTATAGCATTAGCAACACAATTTACAATAGCTAAGATTTGGAATCGGCTTAACTGCCCATCAGCAGATGAGTGGATTAGAATACTGTGGTACATCTACACAATGGAACACTACACTGCTGTAAAAAAGAAGGAATTCTTATTATTTGCAACAGCAGGAATGGAACTGGAGAGCAATATGCTAAGCAAAATAAGCCAGTCAGAGAAATATAGCATATGTCACATGACCTCACATCATTTGTGGAATATAAAGAACATCATAAACTGATGAACAAAAATTAATATAGAGATAAAGAAGCCTCCATAGACTGTCAAACCTCAGGGGGAAGGCAGGGAGGTTTGGGGGTGGGGGTAAGAGATCAACCAAAGGACCTCTATGCATGCATGTAAGCATGACCTGTGGGCATAGGCACTACAGGGGTGAGGACATGTGCTGGGGATGGTGGGGAAGCTGGGGGGAGGTCAGTGGGGGAAAAAAGAGACATATGTACAACTATTTGTAATACTTTAAACGATAAAAAGAATAACAAGTAAAACAAATAAAATGTAAAAGAGTAGCCAGAGAAAATATTCTTTTGTAGAGAGGAGTAACAAAGCAGTGTGAGTGTCTGATATTGAGTTTTTAATTGCTGAGGCATCCATTTCAAAGACACCCATCTCAAATAAACATGCTGCCTCTGTAGGAATCACTTATTAGTTATATTCACCAACAAATAGTGAACCTTTGAAACCCTAGACCCCTACTCTTGACCTCAATAAAGGGGGAGCTCCAGGTCTACACTCTCTCTCCCTCTCTACCTGTGACCTCACTGCATGGCTTCTCGCTACTATGGTACCCTCCAGGACCTCTGAGTATTAAATGAGTAATAAACCTTGCCTTTTCAAAGTTCAAAAAAAAGGTCTAGTCTTTGTCTTTTTAAATTCATATTCAATGATTCAATTTGATTTTTTTTATTCCTCTTTGCCACAGTTCTTTATTTCAATTTTTTTTCTCTCTCAATGTCTCAGGATGTTTCCTATATATTTATTTCATTAGCTTATTTTACTGAATTGTTTATTTTACTGAATTACTTTCCTCAACTATGCATTCACAGTTTTCATCTAATTTTTGTGGTTTGTTTTATCTGAATTTTTAGCTCTTTTTTTATTGTCTCTACATTCTTATTAAGTTTGTGCAAATTATTATCAATTATACAATAACATGTACATATTATCTGGGATTATGCTTTTTTACATACTGAGTTCTTCATCTTCATGCTGCATTTCCTTTCCCCCATTTTTTTAAGGAGGATATTCATACTTACTAGTAATGTCTAGTATCTTCTTTATGCATAAGTTTTGTTAACAGCTCTGTCCAGAAATGATCCTTTACTTAGATTTAGTGTGGTTGAATTCTTGACACTATTGCTACTTGAGTAAGATCAGCTTATTTCCCCAGGTTAAGCAAGGGTTTAAAAGTAACATCTTGTTTTCTATTCATTCTTCTGAAATATAGATATCTGAGATATTGGGTATAAATGGAACTGAGTACCGCTCTGGGTATGTGTTTCTGGGTTGCATTATCCTGGGTCCTAAAAAATATCCTCTGGAATCTATTCCATAATGCCAAAGTCATATTTGATTTTTGAGGCTTTCAATTGTTCCCCACCAAAATATACTTAACTCATTTGTTTTCATTCTCTTCCATTTGAAATCTACATTTACTGATACTCAATATTTTCCCAAATGAACCTCTCAGCATCAGAAAACTGGAGTATTATAATAAATATAATCCAATTCATGTTGAACCATATAGTTAGCTTTTCAAAGTGCATAATGTCTGATTTTATCCATTTTATATTTTTGTGGTTACTGGTGAACTTTAGACCTTTTTTTCCTGCCCTCCATTTTGGAAAGTTTCTTTGCTGCATTATGAAGGCATTGACTCTGGTTTTTAAATGTTATTTATCCTTAGTTTTCTAATCTATAAAATTGAGGTGTGAATCTTACCTCATAGCTCTGTTTTGGATGTCATCTGAGTATTAGAATGTGTAATGTTTGCTATAGAGACACACATATAGCAACTCAAATTAAGTTAAACTATTGGTATTACTGGTTTCTAAATAATTTAGTGAAACTTGACATTTATACAAATGTGATTAGATTAGCAAAAGAGATGGTGTTTTTATATGTGTTTATCTTAAAAACTCCCTTTATATGTTTTCTTGAAAGAAGAAGTTAAGGATATTTTTAGGTTACATTAAAACCTACACATATTTTACAATGGGTATGAAGAAAATTTTGGCTTCTAAAGTAAAAGTACCCTTTGTAAATTTTAAAATTGTATTCTAATGAAGCAGATGGAAAAGCTGTAGGTAAACTTCAACTGCCATTAATTATGTATATCTGTTGGGTTTCAACAGCTGGTATTATTATGAACATTATTAGCCTTATTAGACATGTATGTAGCGTTTTATTTGCAAGATGCTTTATAGTCTTTAATTAGTGCATAACAGTCTTAAAAATTGGATGAGAATGGTTATATTAAATTTCAAATGACAAAAAACAAACCTGCAATGGTTATTGCTACAGCTAATTCTGTTGGTATTTTAGGTATAGAATGAATTAAAATTTGTAAGTAAGTGCTTATAATTATACTCTGTGTTCTCCATGAAATTCAGCTTTATGTAATACAAGAGGCCCGGGGCATGAAATTCATGTACGGAGGAGGGGAAATGTCCTTCAGCCCAGCTTGTTTCCTCTTCAATCTGGGATCCCTTGAGGGATGTCCGACTGCCCATTTCGGTAGGATTGGGCCTAAATGGGCAGTTTGACATCCCTCTCACAATCCAGGACTTCTGGCTCCCAATTGCTCACATGCCTGCCTTCCGGATTGCCCCTAACTGCTTCTGCCTGCCAGCCTGATCACCGCTAAACACTCTCCTGCCAGCCTGATTGATGCCTAATTGCTTCCCTACCACCCTGTTTGCCCTTAACGGCCCTCCCCTTTGGGCCTCGTTACCCTCGTTACCCCTAACTGCCCTCCTCTGCATGCCTGAATCCCCACTCCCCCCCCACCCCCCGCAACTGTCCTTCCCTGCAGGCCCGGTCATCTCCAACTTTCCTCTTCTGCCGGCCTGGTCACCCCCAACTGCCTTCCCTTTCAGGTCTGGTCCCTCCCAACTGCCCTCTCCTGCTGGCCTGATCACCCACAACTGCCCTCCTTTGCAGGTTTGGTTCCTCCCAACTTTCTTCTGCTGGCCATCTTGTGGTGGCTATATTATGTCCACAGGGGCCAGGATCTTTTGTCCACATGGGGGAAGTCATCCTGTGTGTTGGAGTAATGGTAAATCTGCATATCACCTTTTTTATTAGATAGGATAGAGGCCTGGTGCATGGGTAGGGCCCAGCTGGTTTGCCCTGACGGGTGTCCCAGATCAGGGTTGGGGTTCCCTTGGGGTGTAGGACGGCCTGGGTGAAGGGCCTATGGTGGTTTTTAGGTTGGCCACACCCCTGGCGACCCAAGCGAAGACCCTCATATCTGGGATTTATTTATCTTCTACAATTGAAACTTTGTAACCTGTAGCTGAGCCAAGCCTTCTGTAGAAGCAGCCATTGAAACTTTGTTGCCTTAAGCAGAGGTTTGGGCTGGTCAGAGTATGCAGAAAGCGTGGCTTTCTCCATCGCTGGGGGCAACCCAAGCCTCCCTCCTGCTCTCTCTGTGGCCATAGCCATCTTAGTTGGGTTAATTTGCATACTTGCTCCTGATTGGCTGGAGAGCGTGGCTTGTGAGTATAGTGGAGGTAAGGTCAATTTGCATATTACCCTTTTATTAGATCAGATTAGAATGCTATTTTATTATGGTGTCATTTCATTATTCTGAGATGGGAAAATGCTTCTCTATTTAGTGCTTTTTGAATAAAGTATTTCTTGAGGGATGTATGCTTCTTTTATTTCTTTTTTTTTCTTTTATGAAAAAATGTTTATGTGGGGATAAACAGACATGTAGTTGACATAATTTATTTTATTAATTTTAATAAAAATGAGATGAATGTCTAAATATATATATATTATAAAATATTAATATCACTTTAAAAATATTTTTTCTTGTATTGAAAACATAAAAATTCCATTCACAACTTTCATCAAAATTAATTAGAAATTAGACTCAAGATTTCCAGATGTGTTTATCATATAAGTATAGAACTCCTGATCCGAAGATTAATGTTCAGTCAGTTTTGGCTGATTGACCATTGCCCAGTCAAAATTAACTGTACATTATTCTAAACATCAAAAATTCTGGTGTCAAAAATAAGTAGCCAATAGCATGGATTGAATTGTGGAGATGATGACTTTTGCTTAAAACAGTGGAGACTCAAGGATTTAATTGATGAATATGAAGAGTTTAATGAATATTTAAACATTCTAAAATGTCTTAAAACTATACTGAGGATTGTATAGCAATTTGAATGTGTAATGATAATAGAATAAATGACTTATAAGATTAAAAGTGATAAAATAATTTATATCAACCTACAACTGTAATTTTATGAATTGTATTAACTGGTTAGAGTTAATATATTTATACTTTTTAATTAAAATGTTAATTAGCAATTTTAGATAATTAAATATATCCTCTACTTTTCTCTATTTAATATTTCCTTCCCCATTATTTACCTTCTTATAAACACAATCTCTAGCAAATTCATATTTTACACAAGGGCTAATATAAGTTAAAAGAAATAGTGAAGGAAAATTATAAAAAGAGTTATTAATACACAGTTTTTATTAAAAAAAACTGAAATGTACCACTTGCATATTTAATTGAAGGATCATTGGGGTGAGTTGTAAATTATCATATTATTAACTTCAGATAGTTCAAATAAAATTAAAACTATAATATTACACATAATGCATGCTTATATTTCCCCAGGTAAAACACTATAAAATAATCATCAATAATGGTACTCATTAAATAGCCATTTATAAATAGATGCCACTCTAAATTATATGAAACAGGTTTTAGGAGTAATATGCAAGCCATAAAGGCAGAATGTAATACTATTAAAATGCCTCATATAGATTAACATATTCACTTTTCATTGGGACAAAAGCTCAAGTGCATTGTATAGAGAAATAAAGAAAAAGATGTGACCTTTCCAGTAATTTTCTATTTCAATTACAAAATAACCATTAATTCCAGCATAAACATATACTAGAGGCCCAGTGCATAAAAATTTGTACACTTGTGTATGAATGAGGGGGTGGGGATCCTTCAGCCTGACCTGCACTCTCTGATAGCCTGGAAGCCCTTAGGGCAGTGGTTCTCAACCTTTCTAATGCTGTGACCCTGAAATACAGTTTCTCATGTTGCGGTGACCCCAAACCAAAAAATAATTTTGGTGGCTACTTCAAAACTGTAATTTTGCTACAGTTATGATTCGGAATGTAAATACCTGATATACATTATGTATTCTCATTGCTACAAATCAAACATAATTTAAACATAGTGATTAATCACAAAAACAATACTTAATATGTTGAGAAATATTTATTACTAATTCCAATAAATAACATTTCACCATGGCATAGCATGGGTTTAAATATAACAACAGTAATATAACAGTAAACAACAGTGCAATATTTTGCAACAGTATGCTGCCAAATTCAGTGAGATGATTGTGGTTGCTTCTTGCTTACCAATTCAGAAATTCTTGGGACAGTCTTTGCAAGGGCACAGCAAAGATCATTTTCCACAAGTCTACTTTGGTATTTAGACTTGATAAACAGCAAGCTGGAAAACCCTGTTTAGCAAAAATATATTGTTGGAAAAGGAAAAAGAAGGAGCATCACAGTCTCAGACAAAATAGGATATAACTGTAAACACTTAATCCAGAATTTTGTCAGTGGCATCGTAGAGAAATCTGTTCTTGCTGCCTCATTGTTAATTAGGTCAATGAACTCTACTTGCGCTATCTCCGGAACATCTTCAACTTTCACTGTGAATGGACTTCTGGCAAGTGTGAATGGGGTGTCAGGTAGATTAGGAAAGTATGATGAAATTTTGTCTGCAAGCATGTGCAAATGTTCTTTCACAGAAGTTATCATCATAATTTTTTTTGTCTGGCTCAATGTCATGTTCCTCAAAGAAGGCAGATAATGTAGGAAACATGTAAATTTTATTTTTATCCAATTTATTTTTCCAAAGCTGAAGTTTCATTTGGAATGATCTAATTTTTTTCGGACAAATCGAGGCATTTGGTCCTTGCAGTGATAAATTTAAGTCATTCAAGATGACAAAGATGTCCACCAAGAAAGCTATTTTCTGCAGCTCAGTTTTATCGCTAAAAAGTGCTTCGAATTGCAGTCTTGCTTTCTGATTAAAAAATGTTTTCAGTTCATCACGAAGCTCAAAGACACGTTTTAAAACTTTTCCTCTTGACAACCATCTGACCAGTGTGAAGTAACAGAGCATTGTTTGGCGCATCTAGCACAGCTGACTGTTTAAGGAGCTCGACTTAACAAAATTGACACGTTATGACGCTTTTCATTACTTCTTGTAAATCTTGCGGCAGTGTCTTAGTTGCTAATATTTGGTGATGTATCATACAGTGTGTTCCGATTGCTTTAGGTGATTCATTTTGTATCAAACGTTGAAATCCTGAGCAACATCCTAGGATAGCAGGAGCACCATCTGTGAAAACACCGCAAAACTTTTCCCAGGAGATGTTATGCGCTTTTAGAAAAGAACCAACTGCGTCAAAAACATCATGTGCAGTTGTTGTTTCAAGCGGTTTGCAAAAAAGAAACTCATCTTTAAAGTCGCCATCATTAATATACCTCGCGTAAACCAATAACTGCACAGTTTGCCACGTCTGTAGATTCATCGAGCTGGATACTGAATATTGGTAGAGGTGCAGATTTAATTTCCTGGATCACCTGATCAAGAATATCGGCAGACATGTCCCCTATTCTTCTGCGGACAGCGTCGTTAGATAAGGAAATTGCATTCAATTTCTGAACATATTCATTTCCAGTTATCACTCGAACTATGTCTTTTGCAGCTGGCAACAGTAAATCCTCAGCAATGATGTGAGGTTTCATAGCTCTGGCGATTCTGAGTGCCACCAAATATGACGCTTCAACAGCTGCTACATTGTGTTTGTGGTACTGGCCACCAGTGTCAAATCTAGATTTCTTGAGTCCATCAGCTTTGCTTCTAAAATAGTCGATATCCTTGCCAGCAAAGCTTGGATGCTTGCTATCAAAATGGCGTTTTAGTTTGTTTGGCTTCATAGATTCAGCTGAGAGAACTAACTTCACAACAAATAGCACATTTTGGTTTCTCAATTCCTGCTGTAATTATTGAGGTAAAACCATACTGCAAGAAATCCTCAGTGTGTTTTCTTTTCCTAATATTCTTGTCTACAGGATCCATTGTAATGAGATGGTTTGCTAAAAAAAAAAAATAAAAGATGGTCGCATCTAAAGAGTTTGTTAAAGTTTCCTATTATTTACTATTCTCTGTGTTGTTTTCTATTACATATCTGTTACTATGACCAGGGGGTCATATTCACATGCTTAACTAATGGATCTGTTTTTTTCCAGATTAGTGGCAAGTTTTCTATATAGAACAGTGAGAATTACGTCATAGGATACACTGCAGTTTCTGCACAGCATGGCATCTTTCAGGGCTCTTTCACACTATGAAGTAGCAGTTTCTGCGGTGGAATCCACATCTCATTTACTTCAGTGGGAGACCCGTGAATTCCGCAGAGGAGAGATCCCCTGTACGGCAGAAATGCAGTTCTAGCGCATGTCTCTAACTCTTATTCAAGTCAATGGGAGGCCACGGCAGATTCTGCTCAAATATAGAGCATGTTGCTTAAATTTTTCCATGCTAGGAAAAAGCCTAGTGTGGAAAAATTAAGCAACATGCTCTATATTTGAGCGGAATCCACCGCAGCCTCCCATTGACTTAACTTGGAGAGGAAGGAATGTGTCGGAAACTGTCATTTTTCCACCTCTTATTGAAATTAATAGAAGGCTGCGGCGGATTGTGTGGTAACTCGAGATTCTTGGGAGCTCTCTTCCACAAAATCCACCACACTCACAATGAAATCAATAGGAGACGGATTCAATGCTGGAAACCGCTGATTTCAGCAGTTTCCTCATTCAGAATATGGGAAAATAGTGGGAGATATGGGAGATAATTATACATTGGGGAACAGTGTGAACTACATCTTATACTGGTCTCTTATAGTATAAGACCGAGGTAGTTCACACTGTGTAAATGTATGGTGCTTTGTGTAAGTGTAAGCTGCTTTGTGTACTGTGTAATGATTACACACAAAGCACCTTACACTTACACAGTATTGTGTGTATCGTGTGTGTACTGTTTTTACATTATTAACCTTTTTACATCAGCAGACTGTCTCGCAGGCTCTCTTGCCTCTCCGCCTCCTAGGCTTCTGTCCTCCGGCGCTTGCTGCATCTGCCCACTGATGACGTCAGCAAGCGCCAGACACACATAATATGCTGCTATGGACTGTGGAGTGTTCCCCCTGCTTCCCCCATCCCTTAGGCCTCAGATGGATGATGCAATCACATCTGCGCAGGCATTCAGTTTGGAATGCGCATCCATAACGGCATGCCTTCCAGTTGAATAGCACTGCTGCAGATGGTAGCGCGACTTCTCAGCGGCTAAAGCCATCGGAAATACGAATTTTCCGATGGCTTTAAGCGACCCTTGTGTTTTGGTCCTTTGACCCCCAACGGAGTTGCGACCCACAGGTTGAGAACCGCTGCCTTAGGGGATGTCCACCTGTCAGTTTGGGCCTGCACCCCAGGGGATTGGGTCTAAGCTGGCAGTCATACATCCCTCTGACAGCCTGGAAGCCCTCAGGGGATATCTACCTGCAGCAGTTGGAGATCCTCAGCACTGTGGAGGAGGTGGGAGAGGCTCCCACCACCACAGCTGTGCTTGCAGCCATCACCCTTGCTTATGGCTGAGCAGAGCTTCCCCTGTGGCAGCACATTGACCATCAGGGGGCAGCTCCTACATTGAGCATCTTCCGCCTTGTGGTCAGTGCACATCATAGCGATTGGTTGTTCCCAGTAGTTTTGCCATTAGGATCAATTTGCATATTATCATTTTATTATATAGGATATTTGC
This sequence comes from Lasiurus cinereus, assembly GCA_011751065.1. NCBI lineage: Eukaryota > Metazoa > Chordata > Mammalia > Chiroptera > Vespertilionidae > Lasiurus > Lasiurus cinereus. Next base: position 35,554,539 of record JAAGEH010000286.1, on the reverse strand, counting down.
ATGTATATGTACACATATACATATATATCCATGTAATTATTCAAAGTATGTGTATACATGCATATACACACATACATATTCATATGTGTATATAATTGAAATATTTTCATTTTATATATATGTATATATGTGAATACCCTGTATATACAGGGTACACACACTTTAACAGCCAGTAGATCAATTCTGAAAATGAAATGTATTTAGAATTATTCAGAGCATGTGTAGACATTTTGGGGGGACACCCTCCATACTGAAAACTAAAATATTTTGTACATGGGACCTTTTGGGGGAGGTAGCTGGGGATGGCTCCCTAATCTTCACTGCTTATCTCTCCATGACAGGTTAGAGTTCCCTAATTGCTGCATCCCATCCTTAGGAGGTATTACCTTTTCAGGTGGAGCTGAGGCGTGGGGAGTGCTGACTCAGGCTGCAAGAACCAGGTGGTGGGGACAGAGAACTGGCCTCCTGGTGCTTCTGGTCTGTGAGGTAGGTCCGATGGGTGAGTGAACCCCTCCCAGCTCCTGAGAGGTGGTGGGCAGGTGCCAGTTTAGATAACAGAGGATCTGAAAAAGGATTTGTGATGCTGTATACGACTTCAATTCACCTTCTTCATGGCCATTTGCTGGGGAAGAGGGTTATTTTCGAGAGTCCCCTGGGGAGTACAGGCAGGTTTCATTTTGTGCCCTAGCCTGGTAACAGCCTCCCTTACTCGTCAGGAGATAATGTTCCCAGTCCACTGCACTATGCAACCTTTTATCTTAGAAAAAGGACAGGACATAACACTGAATGTGCCAAGAAGGGGTCATTTCAGATGTGGCTTTTTGCTGCTCAGGGTCCATTTCTCTCTTCTCATTGTCAGAGGAATTAAGCAAGGCTAACACAACCCAAAGGGAGTTGCCAAGGAGGCCAAACAGACTGCAGCTCAAGAGAAAAAAAAAATCAGAACTGCATGTCCTATGTCACAGCACCACCTGTCAGCCATTAGAACCACGTGTAACATGTATGAGCATCACACTGTGCCAGGTGCTGGCTTGTGAAGTCCTCATCACAAGCCCCGGAGCCCTGCGATGGTTTCATTGCACAGATGAGCAAGCTGAGCCCTTGGAAGGTCCCTGGCTGGGAGGCCCAGCCCGAGCAGGACGGGATTGGGAATCAAAATCCTCCTTTTATCTCTCCCTTTGGAACCTTAGCTCCGAACTCCTATCTCATCAGCCACTGTGAGAGCAAGAATTGTAAGATGGGTTCTTAGGCAGACGTGGCATTCTCCTGGTTCAGCCATGAGGAAGGCTTTCTGAGTTTTTATGATAATGAAGAAAGTGAAGATGGAAATACTGGTAGGGCCCACCCACATGTAAAAGCAGCCTTTCTGTCCAGCCCTTCCTTCAGGGTTTGAGAGGGTAGCTGTTCTCTGCTGGGGGAACCGTCCATCTGCCCAGGAGTTAGGCCCCGTCTTTGCTGCCGAGCTTGGTTATGGGAGGTGCCCAACTGCCCCCACCTCTAGAGTCTTCTCCAAATGTGACCCAACCCCACCACACACCCCTAGCCTCTTTAGCTCAGCACCTCGAAGCCCTGCAACCTGTCATAAGCCACACCTGTCCCCAACAGCACAGCCATCACAGCGAAGGCCCCAGCTGCTGTCATAGCAGTTGATGGCAGGCATGGGACTGCTGATGGTGCTCATCATGCTGTGCATCCACTTGCCTCATCACCATCTTTGTTGGGTCATTTTGCATATTCCCTCCTTATTGACTGTGGGCACCACAGTCTTTGTTGCAGTTATGGTTAATTTACATATTATAATTTTATCAGATAGGAAAACAAACTAATATGCAAAGTGTCCTTACAGGAGTTCAACTTGGAAAACAGGAGTTCTATTGCTTACCACCATGGAGTGGTACAAAATGAAGCAGGGCACTAGCTGGCAGCCCTGATTGGCCCTGATGGCTGGCCAGGCCTAGGGACCCTACCCGTGCACAAATCTGGTGCACAAATCTGGTGCACCAGACTCTAGAATTTAAATAATATAATAATAAATAAGAACTGTGTTTTTAATTTTTAAAAAAGGAATTATATTTGGAAATTAGATTAAAGACAAAAGATGTTTAAAACATTATTAATTTAAGAAAACTGAAAATTATAGATACAAATCATAATATTAATGTAATTGAAAAAATTCAATTACAAATGTATTCATAATAATTGTTTTTCAGAGAAAACTTCATGAAGTAACCTTATTATGTAATATACTAGACACCTGGTGCATGAAATTCATGCATGGGGGAGTCCCTCAGCTTGGCCTGCACCAACCATCTCACCATCTCAACATTTGGGACTTCTCAGGGGATGTCCAATTGCCGATTTAGGCCTGACTCCTGCAGGATGATGCCTAAACCAGCAGTTGGACATTCCTCTCAGAATCCAGGACTGCTGGCTCCTAACCACTCACCTGCCTGCCTTCCTGATCACCCCTAACCATTATGCATGCCTTCCTCATTGCCCTAATCACTCTCCTGCCTCCCTGATCTCTCCTAACCCTTCTGCCTGCCTGATAGCCCCTAACTGCCTCTACCTCAGCCCTTGCTACTGGGGCTTCGTCCAGAATGATGTCCAGAAGGTCATTTGGCTGTTTGGTCTAATTAGCATATTATGGTTTTATTATTAGAAACTAGAGGCCCAATGCACAAAATTCATGCATGAGGATGGTGGTGTGTGTCCTTCAGCCTGGCCTGCACCCTCTTCAATCTGGGACCCCATGGGGATGTCTGACTGCAGTTTTAGGCCTGCAGGGATCAAGCCTAAACCAGCAGTCAGACAGACCTCTCAGAATCTGGGACCGCTGGCATCTAACTGCTCACCTTCCTGCTGGCCTGATCCCTCTAACTGCTATCCTCTTCTGGCCTTATCCCCCTAACTTCTCTCCCCTGCCAGCCTGATCCCCCTAATTGCTCTTTCCCGCTGACCTGATTGTCCTACTACCATGGCTTTGTCCAGAACAATGTCCAGAGGTTGCCCAGAAGATTTCTGGTCTAACTAGTATATTACCTTTTTATTAGTATAGATAATTCTTTCAGTTATATATATAACTTTACAAGAACATATTTTAAAATAAAAAATATGAAATAAGTTAATTTCTCTTTAACAGAAATAAAAATAACTATCACTGTAATTTACTTTGATTAAGTGGGTCATAATTGTCAACACGTTACCTATTGGTGATTGATTATGTATCTTAAAATGGTTCTCAAATTTCACTGCATAGTGGAATTACCTGGAAGCTTAAAATACCCATGTCTAAATTATACTGCATGTGTAGTAATTCAGAATTTCTGGGATTGGGAAAGCATCAGTACTTTATTTTTAAATTTTCAGTGTTGCAAATGCGTAGCCAAATTAGAGAATCAGTTTCTTAGAATAGTACTTGCCAATCTACATATAATAAAAAAGGTCTGAAATAGTGTCCAAGATTCTGCATCTCTTACAAACTCCCAAGTGATGTAGTTGCTATAGGCCCTTGAACTTCACCTTGAGAAGCCAGGTCTGAGAGCAATTTTATCAATATAATAATTGGCTTAGTGGATAGAGCATTGGCTTGCAGACTCAAGGGTCCCAGGTTCGATTCTGGTCAAGGGCATGTACCTTGGTTGTGAGCAGATCCCTGGTAGGAGGTGTTTCAAGAGGCAGTTGATAAATATTTTCTCTCATCGATGTTTCTGGCTCTCTGTCTCCCTTCCTCTCTATAAAAAATCAATAAAATATACTTAAAAAAATACAATATCACTCAAATACAGTGGTGCCTCGAGATACGAATGTCCTAACATACGAGATTTTTGAGATACGAGCCATCGAGCGAGTGATTTTTGCTTTGAAATACGAGCAACATTTGATATAGGAGTAATCGAGCGGATCGGCAGGCTGCACACGGCACACCAGTTTACGGCAACTCGAGCGTCTCATAGTTTCCCAGGCCTCAAGGTTACGGAACAAATTAAACTCGTATCTCGAAGTACCACTGTACCATATTAAAGAACAGCACAATGTTTTCTAATAAGAAAAAAAGAGCAGTATAAGAATTGTGATTTCTTACTTCTGAAACTGGTAATTTACTATTGTGCTATTAATAATGTTAATTTTATTATAGTTTTAAAATGTTGATCATAAACTTAAATTATTTTTAATATAAGCTTTTAGAAACACTTTCTGATGTACGAAGACATTGCCATTTTGAATGAAGGGTTTGCATATGAACCTTGGTCTAGTTACCCAAAAGATGTAATTTTTCTACAGCATTTTCAAAGATTTGAAAGGATTATAATTTATAAAACAATTTTATTAACATTTTAAGAAAATGTGTCCATCTGACTAATTTTTCAAAGTATTATCATTTGATTTGAGTTAAAAATACCAGGTTCTATATTGTCTTCTTTCATAATAAGTATTATAAAAATATAAACACCATTCACCTGAAAATCTCAAAAGCCAAATCTTGTAATCTATTAGAAATCTGAATGTGACTTAATGATGTCTATTTTATTTTGATTTGAATATTGAAAAAAATTAAAAAAGAATGCAACCAATATGTTATGTGCCTGTAGTTTTGAAAATTGTTTTCAGCTGAATGTTGAAGAAATATTAATACACTAATTTGATTCTTTAAATTTGCTTTGCTCCTGTTACTAATATTCAGAAGAAAAATCTCATTTACCTTCATATAATTATATTTTATTAATCCAAGCAATACATCTATGCAGCCATTTATTTCCTAGTTATCTTCGTATCTGATTAAGATGTGACTTTTTAAAATGATCCTTTAAGTGTATTAAACATTGGGTGAAATGGTAATTGAACTTATTTTGAATATTGACATCCTGAGTTAAAAGACTAATCCATTATAATTCCCTAAAAGTGTTTTTTAATCATGTGATTTTTAAAATTGATTATAATATGTTATCTCTATTTTTAACTACTATATATTTTTGAACTATTATAATTACAAAATAAGAAAAGTCTGTTATCCTAAGTCATCTAAGGAAGAGAATGTTTGAGAAAGAACACGTTTTGTTGAATTTTTAATTAGAATGAGATAGCCATAGCATTTTTTTAAAATGTATGAGCCAGAAGTGAAAAACAGCTCAAATTAATATGTATTAAAATCACTTGTCAAAATCATACCTCAGGTAACATTTCCTGGAGTTGTAAAACTTAGGTGTTAATCAATGCATTAACCTAACTCACACTTCTATGAGTGGTCGAGGTTATTGAATTATTGTCATATTGAAATGGCACATACTATGCTGGATTCATAATGACTTCTTGAGAAACAATGCCAATTAGATAACTACTCCTATTATCCCTCCAATAGCATTCATGGCCAACAAGGTCCACAAGTCATTCCCACAAAGCATCAAAGCTTAAGCTTTGTTTTCTTTCTATTATTTAAAAAGAAATGGAAAAAGTGCTAACAGTATTTCAATCTCCACTATTCTAAAGTGATGCATCTTCTCATATGTTAATTTATTTCTGAAAATATAGTCTTACACTATAGTTTAAAATAAAATTTATCACCGAAACCGGTTTTACTCAGTGGATAGAGCTTCGGCCTACTGACTGAAAGGTCCTGGGTTCAATTCCGGTCAAGGGCATGTATCCCGGTTGCAGGCACATCCCCAGTAAGGGGCGTGCAAGAGGCGGCTGATCGATGTCTCTCTCTCATCGATGTTTCTAACTCTCTATCGCTCTCCATACCTCTCTGTAAAAAATCAATAAAATATATTTAAAAAATAAAGTAAAATAAAATAAAATTTATCATAGAACTTAAAGAATTTTAGAAGGAAGTCAAACTCTATATCTAAAAATATAATAAATGCAACTGAAAGTCACATGAACAATTTTAGTTATTATATATATATCCTATCTAATATAACAGTAATATGCAAATTAACTATCACTCTGCTACACTCACAAGCCATGCCCACCTGCCAATCAGGAGAAAGTATGCAAATTAACCTAACCAAGATGGCTGCAGCCACGGAGCAAGCAGGAGGCTTGAGTTTCTCTGGCAATAGAAGAAGCCAAGGTTCCCACACACCTTGATGGACCCAGGCCTCCACTCAAGGCTACAGATATTCAATTATAGAAGATAAATAAATTTCAACAAAAATGGCAGTGGCCATGGAGCAAGCAAGAGGCTTGGCTCTGCTCAGTGCTACAAAGGTTCAATAATAGAAGATAAATAAATCCCAGATACCAGGGCCTTCACCTGGGGTCCCGGGGGCAGTGTGGGGGGGGAGTAAGGGGGGCATGGTCAGCCTGCAAACCACCAGAGGTCCCTGGCCCAAGCTGCCCCACACCTGAAGGGAACCCCCACCTGATCCAGGATACCCTTCAGGGCAAACCAGCTGGCCCCCATCAATGCACAGACCTCTATCCTATCTAAATAAAAGAGTCACATGCAAATTGACTGTCACTTCAACACACAAGATGGCTTCCCCTATGTGGTCAAAGATTCTGCCCCCCCCTGTACACACAAGATGGCAGCCATAGGATGGCCAGCAGGGGAGGGCAGTTGGGAGTGACCAGGCCTGCAAGGGAGGGCAGTTGTGGGTTATCAGGCCAGCAGGAGAGGGCAGTTAGGGGTGATTAGGTCTGCAAGGAAAGGCAGTTGGGGGCGACAAATCCTGCAGGGGAGGGCAGTTAGGGATGACCAGGCCAGCAGAGGAAGGAAGTTGGGGCAATTGGGCCTGCAGAGAAGGTCAGATGGGGGGAACCAGGCCTGCAGGGGAGGGCAATTATAGGCAAACAGGCTGGCAGGGGAAGAGTTAGGCATCAATCATGCTGGCAGGGGAGTAGTTAGGGAGTAATCATTTTTTCATGGGGAAGGCACTGGAGTCTATGTTGATGAAAATACCTGGGCGGCTGTAGTAACTGGCAGTAGCTGTACCAGTAGTGTGAAAGTGCTGATGCATCCTACAGAGGGAGGCCAGACTGCTGGCTCCCAGTCTGTGAGATGGGTCAGGCAAGGCTGAGGGGCCCCAAGTCTTTAATATAATGATCAAAATTAATGCCTATATTAATCATCATATCATTACCTAGCCCAGGTTTGTTTCACTGGGAATGGTAAATGGTATGTTATTCTTGCAAAATAATGTACATTTTCAAATTAATTATGAAATAACTTTAATCAAACTTTAAGAATACTATAGACAATATCAGACTAGCATTCTTCAAAAGTGTTAAGGTCATGAAGGATAAGGAAGAATTGAAAGGCTGTTATAGCTTGAAAGAGACCAAGAAGAGATAACAATGCAATTTTGGATCCTGATTGGACTGTAGCAGAAAAAAAAAATATTAGTGGAAAATATTTTAAAGTTTAAATAAAATTTATAGTTTAGTTATTAGCATTTAGCTAATGTTAATTTATTAGTTTTAATAATGATGCAATAATTATTTGAGCTGTTAACTTTAGGAAAAGCTGGGTGAAGGGTGTGGAAGAAACATCTATACTATTTTTCAGCTTTTCTGTACATATAAATTTATATAAAAAAACAAATTATATGTAAATCATTAATTTAAATTTCCTCTCTAGATTTTACTCATAATTTTAACATTAATTACAATGTGATTTTTTTATCCTGCTACATTGCCGAATTCATTTATTAAGTCTATTAGTTTTTTGATAGGGTCTTTTGAATTTTTAATGTACAATATCATGTCATCTGTAAATAAGGAGATGCCTTTTATTTCTTTTTCTTCTCTAATTGAAATGGCTAATACTTCCAGTACTATGTCAAAGAGGAGTGGTGAGAGTGGACATGCCTGTCTAGTTCCTGTTCTTAGGGGAAATAGTTTTAGTTTTTGCCCATTGACTATAATGTTAGCTCTGGGTTTATCATATATGGCTTTTATTATGTTCAAGTATGATCCTTCTATTCCCACGTTGTTGAGAGTTTTTATCAAAAAAAGGTGTTGGATTTTGTCAAATGCTATTTCTGCATCAATTGATATGACTATTTGATTTTTATCTCTCAATTTGTTTATGTGATGTATCACATTTATTGATTTATGAATATTGTTCCATTTACCCCTTGCATTCCTGGGATAAATCCTACTTGGTCATAGTGTATGATCTTTCCAACGTACTGCTTTCTCCAATTTGCTAAAATTTTGTTGAGGATTTTGGCATCTATGTTCATGAGGGATATTGGCCTGTAATTCTCTTTCATTGTGCTGTCTTTATCTGGTTTTGGTATTAGGGTGATGCTGGCTTCATAGAAGGTGCTTGGAAGTGTTCCTTCCTCTTGAATTTTTTCGAATAGTCTAAGGAGGATAGGTTTTAATTCTTCCTTGAATGTTTGGTAAAACTCTTCTGTGTAGCCATCTGGTCCTGGACTTGTATTTGCTCTAAGCTTTTTGATGACTGCTTCAATTTCTTCCATAGTTATTGGCCTATTAGATTCTTCCTGATTGAGTTTTGGAAGATTATATTTTTCCAGGAATATGTCCATTTCCTCCATTTTACCCAGTTTATTGGAATAGAGTTGTTCGTAGTATTTTTAACAGTCCTTTGTACTTCAGTGCAGTCTGTTGTTATTTCAACTTTTTAATATCTGATTTTATTTATTTGGATCCTCTCTCTTTGCTTCTTGGTGAGCTTAGCTAGATGTGTATCAATCTTATTTATCCTTTCATATAACCAGCTGTTGGTTTTGTTGATCTTTTGTATTGTTTCTTTGGTCTCTATGGCATTTATCTCTGCTCTGATCTTTATTTTTTCTTTCCTTCTGCTTACACTGGGCTTTTCTTGTTGCTCTCTTTCTAGCTCTTTGAGTTGTAGGGTTAGGTAATTTATTACCATTGCTTATTGTTTTTTGCAGTAGACTTGTAGAGCTATGAATTTCCCTCTCAAGGCTGCTTTCCCTGTGTCCCATAGATTCTGTATTCTTGTGTTTTCATTGTCATTTGTTGCCATGATGTTTTTTTTTACTTCTTCCTTGATCTCTCTGGTTACCCAGTCATTGCTTAATAGCATGCTGTTTAGTCTCCATGTGTTTTTTTTTATTTTTTTTTATTATAGTTGATTTCCTGTTTTCTGCCACTGTGATCTGAGAAGATGCTTGATATGATTTATATCTTTTTTAATTTGCAGAGACTTTTTCTATGACTCAACATATGGTCTATCTTTGAAAATGACCCATGTGCACTTGGTAAGAATATATAATTTGTGGCTTTGGGGTGAAATATTTTGAAGATGTCAATTAAGTCCATCTGGTCTAGTGAGTCATTTAGGATTGATGTTTCTTTGCTGAGTTTTTGTTTAGAGGATTTGTCCAATGGTTATAGTGGGATACTGAAGTCTCTTACTATGATTATATTACTGCCAATCACTCCCTTGATATCCTCCGGGAGGTTTTTTTTTTAATGTATTTGGGAGCTCCTGTATTGGGTGTGTATATGTTTACCAGAGGTATTTCTTCTTGTTTCATTGATTCCTTTAGTATTATAAAGTGTTCTTCCTTATCCCTTGTTATGTCCTTGACTTTGAGATCTAATTTGTCAGATATAAGTATTGCTATCCCGCCTTTTTTTATTATTTCCATTTTCCTGAAAACCATTTTGCATCCCTTCACCCTCAATCTGTATCTTTTTTTTTTTTTGAGGTGGGTTTCTTGTAGACAGCATATATATGGGTTGTGTTTTCTTATACAACCCATTAACCTATGTCTTTTGATTTAAGCATTTAATCCCTTTACATTTAAAGTTATTATTGATAGGTACTTACCTGTCACCATTATTTTTTACCCCTGTGTTCCTTCTTCACTTCCTATTTCTTTTTTTTTCTTTTTTTTTTACAGCAGACCCTTTAGCATTTCTTGCATTGCTTCTTTTTGGTTCTTCTTCATTTCCTCTTGGTTCTTACTCATATTGTTGAATGTGTCTTCCATTCTTTTCAGCCACCTTATGACCATTTCTCTGAATTCCTTTTCTGGCAGATTGCTTGCCTTCATTTCGTTTACTTCCTTTTCTGGTGATGCCTGCTTTCATATGAGGGCTGTTTCTTTGTCTCCCACTGGTCTCTCTTGTCCGGGTATCTGGTTATGTAGTTCTCTCTTTCTTTATCCCAAGTGAAATCTGACCTTTCTGTGTAGAGTGTAGAGCTCCTCTGAATATGAGTGTTTGTGCCAATTGGGGACTGGTATTTGGTGGGTGCCGCAGTTGTGAAGAAATCACTTTCTTTGCTCTCCATAAGAAGCAACTCATCATCCATTTATTTTATTGTGAGATTGCAACAATTCAGTCACAACTTCAGGCTCCACTTCTAAGTTAAGTTCTCTTTCTATTTCCACTGTAATTACTTCCTTCACTGAAGTCTTAAAACCCTCAAAATTATTCACAGGGGTTGTAATCAACTTCTTCCAATCTTCTGTTAATGTTCTCATTTTTAACCTCCTTTTAACATTAGAAATCATTAATGTTCTTGATGACATCATTATTTTGCTCTGTTCTACAGAGAAATCACTATCTATGGCAGCCATTACAAAATGAATTTCATAAATAATAACTTTTGAAAGTCAAAATCACCCCTTGGTCCATCAGCTGCAGTGTGGATGTTGAGTTAGCAGGCATAAAAACAAAAATCCCTGTACCCCAGTGGTCAGCAAACTATGGCCATGAGGTATAGGCAGCTTGCGAGCTGCGATTTGCTGCTTTGTAGACTGAGTTTGCTGACCAATGATCTAGACTCTCAATTTCAATAGTTACAGGCTGTTGTCATTCCTTGTGATTAAGCCCTTATCCCAGTGCTCAGCAAAATCATTAGTCAACAGAGTGGCATACCGCAGCTCGTGGGGTACATGTATCTCGCAAGCTGCAGTTCGCCAACCATTGCCTTTGCCAGTTTGGCTCAGTGAATAGAGTGTCAACCTTCAGACTGAAGGGTCCCAGGTTGAATTCTGGTCAAGAGCACAGGCCCAGGTTGCAGGCTTGTTCCCCAGTATGGAGCGTACAGGAGACAGCTGATCAATTATTATCTCCCATCATTGATGTTTCTATCTCTTTCTCCCTCTCCCTTCTTCTCTGAAATTAGTAAAAATATATTTAAAAAATAAAAACAACCATCTTTTTGTACCTCTCCAAACCATAGCATTATTGTCAATGAGCAGTAATATTTTGAAATGAATATACTTTATTTTTTCTTTTCTGAGCAGTAGGTCTAAACAATGGGCTTAAATTATTCAATAAAACTTGTAAACAAATATACTATCATTCTTGTTCCATTTATAGATATACACAGAATAGATTTAGCATAACTCTTTTTTTTAAATATATTTTTATTGTTGATAATATTACATATATTTCCTATTTCCCCCAAGCATAATTCTTAAGAGGCTTAGAATTTTTGAAATGATAAGTAAGCATTTGCTTCAACTTAAAGTTACCAACTGCATTACACCCTAAAAGAGAGTCAACCTGTCCTTTGAAGTCAAGCATTAACTTTTTCTTTCCAGTTAGGAAAGTTCTATAGGTCATCTCCTTCCAATATAAAACTGTTTGTCTACATTAAAAATATGTTTAGTGTAACCACTTTCACTAATTATCTGAGCAAGATCTGGTTAACTTTTTGTAGCTTTATATCAGTACTTGTTGCTGCCCCTGAACTTTTATGTTATGGCGATGGCTTATGTCTTTAAATCTCATGAAGCAATGTCTGCTAGCTTCAAACTTCGTCATCTTCCTCACCTCTCTCAACCTTCATAACACTGAAGACAGAACCTTTTGACTGAAAGGAATGTCATGACAGGTTTGATCTATACAGATCACTAAAATTTTCTCCTTTATTAGCAATAAAATCCTTTTGGTTTCTTATCATTCACTAGAGGCCCAGTGCATGAAATTTGTGCACAAAGGGCATATGTGTGTGTGTGTGTGTGTGTGTGTGTGTGTGCGCGCGCGCGCGTGTGTGTGTGTATGTGGGTGTGTGTCCCTCAGCCCAGCCTACACCCTCTCCAAGCTGGAACTCCTTAAGTGATGGACAGTAAATTATCCCTCTCACAATCCAGGATTGCTGGCTCCCAACCAGTTGTCTGCCTATGTGCCTGATTGCCCCTTACTGCTTCTGCCTGCCAGACTGATCACCCCCTCACCATTGCCCTGACAGCCTGATTGACACCTCACTGATCCCCTGCCATCTGATTGCCCCTAAGTGCCCTCCTCTGCTGGCCTGGTCAGCCCTAACTGCCTTCTCATTCTGGATGGGTCACCCCTAACTACCCTCCCTTGCCAGCCATTTTGTGGTGGCCATCTTTAACCACATGGGGGCAGCCATCTTGTGTGTTGGAGTGATGGTCAATTTGCATATTACCTCTTTATTATATAGGATATGCTCACTGGATAGCACTTTTCAAGAACCTTTCCTTTGTATTCACAACTTGGCTAATCATATGCTACCAGGCGTCTATCTGCCTAGCTATATATGCTTTTGATATGTCTTTCTCATTAATAATTTCTAATGTTTTATTTAAAGTGAGATATATTTGACTCTTTTATTTTAAAAGTTAGAGGCCATTGTGGAGTTATTAATTGGCTTAACTGCAATATTGTTGTGTTTCAGGGAATAGGAAAATCTATGGAGAGAGGAGAGAAACTAGAGAATGACCTGACAGTGAAACAGGAAGAATATGCACACATTTATTAATTAAGTTCACTGTTTATGTGGGTGTAGTTTGTGGTGACCCAAAACAATTAAAATAGTAACATCAAAGATCACTGATCACAGATCATCATAACAAATATAGCAATAATGAGAAAGTTTACCATATTGATAAAATTACCAAAATGTGACACAGAGAAATGCTGATGAAAAAATGAGTGATGAAAAGCTATTGGAAAAAATGGCACCAATAGACTTGCTGGACACAGGGTTTCCAGGAACCTTCAGTTTTTAAAAAATCACAATATTTATGAAACACAATAAAACAAAACAAACTAAAACAATATATCTATCTGTCTGTCTATCTATCTATCTATCTATCTATCTATCATCTATCTATCTATATTTCTATATAGATAGATTGTAGATAGATGAATTCTTATATTCAATACTGGAGAACTTTCTTCCATAATGAGAAATTGAATTCTCATTTAATTACCTAAAACATACTTGTTTGTTAAAGTTAGTATACAAATAAAAATTTTTTAGAACTGTATTATTTATTGTCTATAAACATTATTTGTGTATAGTTCCTTTTGAGCCAGCACTATAGATATTACTTTTCAATGTTACATAAGTTACAGTTTTATTCCCACCTTCCTTAATGTACTTATAATTTGTAGTTAATTTTTATTGTTTGTATTATACTTTCAGGTTCCCTATATATATAGATTGTATTGTACAACCTGTATTAGCAAATTAATAGGTTAAATCCTAATGTCCTATGTGTTTGAATTTGAAATAGAACCTTTATGGACTTAATTAGGTTAAATGAGATCATAAATGTGGATACCCAAACCAATAAATCTGGTGTTATTGTAAGAACAGGAAGAGCCCTGGCTGGTGGCTCTGTTGGCTGAAACATCATTCTGTTCATCACAACATTGTGGGTTTGATTTCTAGTCAAGACACATACCTAGTTTACATGTTTACTTCTCAGCTGGGGTGTATCTGAGGCAACTAATTGATGCTTCTCTCTCATATTTATCTTTCCTTCTCCCTTCCTCTCTACCTAGAAATCAATGAAAGCATATCCTTAAAACAACAACAACAACAATAAACAGGCAGAGATGTTCTGAGTGTGGTTACACAGAGAAAAAGGCCATGTGGGCTCATAGTAAGAAACGTGGCTGTCTGAAGGTCAAGAAGAGAGGCCACAGAAGAAATACGAGCAAAGTGAAGTAGGAAATTAAAAAGCCTTGGATAGAAATATAAATAAAAGAAATATTTGGGTTTTAAAATGATATTGTGATTGAATTTATATTCAACTAGCTGGAAATGAAAACTCCAGACTTCAACATATTTCAAATCAACCTGTCTGGGGTTTTGAATTAAAATAAAATAAAGCTAGAAAATTTATGAACTATGGCCTCTATTGTTAAATGCAAAGGAACATATAGCTAGATTTCACTCTGCTTTCCTAGAACTCAAGAAAAATACATAAAACAGAAATTTATTGTATATGAAATTTGTTGTCTATAAAAAAGGAAGATGAAGACAAAAACAAGAGTATTAAGAAGAAGGAAAAAACAGGGCAGAAACATTGCAATATCCAGAAGTCCCAAAAGATGCCAATATAGTTCACCTTCTCCGAGAAGAGACAGGATAGTCCTTATCCATTTCATCTTCATAGAATTATAAGCTGAGAGTCCTTCTCTGTTCCTGAAATAACATGCAATGAAAAAAAGGACCTTTAGCCATCTCTACTAGTAATATCCTAAAAGTTCTCAAACCTGGACTTGTGTCTGAGGCTAGAGAAAATGTTCTGATAAAGAGAAAAACAAGAAGACTCAGTCACTTTCTAAATCTAAGACCCAAATTCCTTCTATTCTTCTGCTTATACACTGTGGAGTCGGTACTTTAGATTCTACTTAACATCATAACCAGGTAGGAGGCAGCCTAACCCAAGAAATTGGCCATTCTTCCAAGGCACATGCCACCGAATACAAATGTATCCTCTACCAAGCATAACAGCAACAGAGCTCCAGTGAAACAAAAAGATGCTCATGAACCACATGTCTGGAAGTAGCTCATTGTCCTCCTCTTCTTCCAGGTCACCACCAAAAGAATCTCCCAAGAGAGCATCCATCCCTTCTAAAAAAACAAACAAACGAACAAACAAAAAACACACACAAAAAATACTACCAGGTTACCTCCTTCAACAAGTTGTCCAAGAAGAAGGGACAGGTTGTTACCTCCAGCAACTCCCCAGCCAAAAATTTGTCATTCCTTAATACTGTACAGTATGGTCCAACTGTACAAGAAAAAAATGTAGTTCTGTTTCTCTAGAGAAAAGCTCAGGTAAAGTGACAAAACTTAAAAGCTATGAAAAGAGAGAGCCACCTTCATCAGCACCCAAACCTAGAAAGGTGGTATTATGCTAGCCAGAAACAAGAAAGTGGCAAAATGAGGAGCAGATTCAGTATGGAGCAACACCTACATAGCCAACAAAACCAGCACTCTTGCCAAAACCAGTTTGACTCAGTGGATAGAGCTGCAGACTGAAAGGTCCCAGGTTTGATTCAGGTCAAGGGCATATACCTTTGTTGTGGGTACATCCCCAGTATGGGGCGTGCAGGAGGCAGCTGAATAAAAATATATTTTAAACAACAACAACAACAACAACAAAAACAGCAGTCTATCTGAATCTGGTTCCTCCTCTTCCCAACAACTTAGAAATCAAGAGGTTCAACCTATCTATATATAAAAGCCTAAACAATTGAATGATCAAATGACCAAACAACTGGTCAACTGGTCGCTGTGATGAACACTGACCACCAAGGGGCAGATGCTCAAAGCAGGAGCTGCCTCCTGGTGGTCAATGTGCTCTCACGCCAACCTCCTGTGACTGGTCAACCTTCCCCAGTCCCCTCCCCACTGGCCAGCTGCCCTGAATGGCCCTGAATGGTATTGGGGAATAATTGCTGATCGGTCCTAATTGCTGGCCAGGACAAGGAACACCAATTGTGCACAAATTCATGCACTGGGTCTCTAGTATAATTATAATGAGGTAGGTAGGCTATGCACACAGTCCCCTTCCCAGGTGGTTGCTCTACAAAGTGCCAGAAAAAGACTTTTATCTCTCTAGACCATGAAGCAGTTGCCCTGCTGCCCTTCAGAATGTTACTTCTTTGTTTTCTCCCTTTTTAAATTTATTTTTCCCACTTCTTCATCTACCTTTCCCAAGAAGGCAGAAAAGATTTTCTCCTTGGCCACCTCCATAGATGTATGATGCCCAGGCTGGCTCTAAAATGAAGGAATCATCAAATGCACTGCAGAAATGCAGAGCCCCTATTCTACCTCACACACAGGCTTCCCAGTCCCCAAGAGACATTCTCCTTCATTATCATCAGTACATAAGAAAGGGCCTTCTTTCTTGAGCTTATTTTCCAAGATGTCCTAGAAGCACAACAAAATAAAAGGCCTTTGCCCTCTTCACATACTGGAACTTTCTCAGACTACCTAAGTCCCTGTCACCCAAGTTCTAAGAAGTAGCAGGAGCAGTAAACCATAGTGAAGGCAATTTGCATCCCTATAACCTATGATCAAGACTCTGGATCTCAAAACAATAAAATAAGGTAGTTTCATCTGCCCCTCAATGTGCAAGGAGAGCCTCATTCTCTAAAAATGCCTCAGGTTCTCCTGACCCACAGCAACCTCCATCCATGTTTAATATGTCATCCAGTAGCACAAGAAAACAGAAGAAGGAAAAGACTCTGGATGCTACTGCAGCAGGTAATATAGTCCCCACTGCTGATCTTACAACCACATCAGCACTGGAAGGACAAGAGGCAGAACCAGAGCCAAGGAGGACACTGAAAATGAAGATGAGGATAAACTTGTGGACATAGAAAAACACTTATGAGAAAAGTCACTAGGATCAACGTGGAAGGCTGATGGATTCCCCACAAATAAAAATGTTTGCCATGATGTAAATGTTATTTGTTTTGTACACCATGGATTTACATTGGGAAAGGTGTTCACAATATATCAGTGGCATTCTTTCATTAATGACTGACAAATTCATTTAGAGTAAAATGTTTTAAACCAAAAATATATTTTTCTTTGTAAAAGGGACTTAAATGTAGCTGGCATTCTTCTTTTTCCTTTAAATTTCCATGACTATTCCCTGAGGGTTTTACTTTTTTCTTCTTCCTCTCATTTGAGGTCTTAATGCCCACATAAAGTGCTCCTGACCCTTTCATGGTTTTCAATCTTCCCCAGAAATTTGACCATTGTTTGACTATAGAAACTTGACCAATGAGCATAATAAATACAATAGTGGAAAAAATTATAAATTAATATTTAAAGGCATACCATTTACTGTTTATCCATGTAAGCAATCAATATACAACATATATACTATAAAAACTTTTCCAGGAAACATAAAAGGAAGAAATACTTTTCTAATGATTTTAAGCTGTCAGCATTATTTGAATACAAAAATGAGAGAACATTATTACCAGAAATGAAATTACAGACCAATACCCTCCTAAACATACCAAGTATTATATTTTTTAATGAAAGGTTTTTAATTATGACTTCAATTTATTTGAAAGTCATAGGACAAATAATGATTGGTTTCTTTTTGTATGATTGGCATTGATCAGTTTATTCTTATATGATTGACATTGATGTTAACATGTATTTTAAAGTTTAATAATTACTATATTGCTTTTCAAAAATTCTATTATAATTCACTCTTTCAAAAGCAATATGTGATAATTTTGCTTTCCCTGAAATGCTAAGGAAGTAATACAATTCTTAGCATTTACTAAACTTATGTTTTAAATTATTATTTCATTATATTAATTTGTAAAAATGTGACTAATTGTTACTAGGTAGTACTTCTGACTACTTATATTTGTACTTATTTTTAATTTAGTTTTACAATTTGCACATATATATATATATATATATATATATATATATGCCTAAGTGACCGTTAAAACCAAACGACTGTTAACCAGTCACTATGACATGCCATGACCACCAGGGAGCAGATGCAAAGTGCAGGAGCTGCTCCCTGATGGTCAATGTATTGCAAAGACAACCTTCCTTGGCCTCTCCCCTTCACCAGCCAATCTCCCACAATCCCTATCCCTGGCCAGTTGCTCCCTGTCCCCCTTCAGACCTGGATTGCTGGCCTGGCTAAGGGATCTCACCTGTGCACAAATTCGTGCACCAGGTCTCCAATATATACTAGCATATATGTTTCTCTAGAGCTGAGGAGATTGTGGGTTATGATATATAAATCTCAGTTAGCAAGAATTAGCTCATGGAATGAATTTGGCATGCATCTTATTTTTATACATATAGTTTACTGAAATTCAGCCACTTGGATTTCATTACATATTAGCCAGTGTCCCCCCTTTTTTTTTCTACAACAACAGAGACTATATGGAACAAAGCAACTAATTTTTCATTACAACAGAGATTGGATGGACCAAAACATCTAATCTGGTCATATATTGACCCTGTTATAAGCCATAGGTAATA
>JAAGEH010000286.1:35522206-35536237 GCA_011751065.1 Lasiurus cinereus | reverse complement strand
TACATAATAGGTATATATATATATATATACCTATTATATATATATAAAATAGGTCCTTGGGTTATGTCAGAGATCTGTTCTCACAGTGCCAGTGCAACATAATGCAATTTTTGCTGAAATTCAGAACTCACCTACATAAGCACCTATGTCACTCACATAGAGCACATACACAGCAGTAGTGAAGTGAAACTATAAAATAAATTAATTAATTAATTAATAAATAAATAAATAAATAAAAGATAATAATTTCTGACCATTACTTGTGGTAAATAAATAATAAAAAACATAAAGCACATATGTACATATATTGAAATGATGGACCTTTTTTTTAATAAATAAATAAGAGTTGGCGACATAACCCCCAAACGATGTACATTGAGTCTGATGAAACCAGAGGACTGCCTGTATCTATTTTTCTAAAATCTGTAAATGTGGTAATTTATTATATAAACTTTAAAGAATATCAACCTTAGGTAAAAGAAAGTCTTTTTTGAAATTACTTAAACATAACAAGATCATGCTTAAATTAAAAAAAAAAAGGTAAATCTAAAATATTCTTAAATTCTTAAAAATATATATGATGAATATGAATATCATATATAGCAACTATCAATTTATGAGTATAATGCTTATCTAAAAACAACACTAATCTTTGGGAAAGATGCATGTTTGTTTTTACTATAGTGCTTGACAAGGCTTAAAATAGTTTTTAAACTTAACTCACATAGCGTAGGTAAAGACTTAATAATAATAACAGATATTTTAATGAAGATTAGCATAGCTAAATACTATTAGAAAATTACAACACCTTTTGTCCTTATCATTTTCCAAGGAGTCTACTAATTATTTTTTTTCCATGATAAACTTTGTATAATAAGCAGTTTTTAGTTACTTTCTTTTATCTATGGTAAATAGATATATCTAATAGTTTTCTGAGACAATCTTAATAAATACAATATACTAGATGACTTAAACAACATAAATTTAATTTTTCAGAGTTCTAGAAGCTAGAGGTCCAATATCAAGGCGTCATCAGGATTGATTTAATTCTGAGGCATCTCTCCTTGGCTTGTCTTTACATAGTCTTGGCTCTGTGTGGCATGTCTGTGTCCAAATGAATTATTTTTTAAAATATATTTTTATTTATTTCAGAGAGTAAAGGAGAGGGAGAGAGAATTAGAAACATTGATGAGAGAGAAACATTGATCAACTGCCTCCCGCACACCCTCTACTGGGTATGTGCCCACAAACAAGGTATATGCCCTTCACGGGAATCCAACATGGGACCCTTAAGTCTGCAGGCCAACACTCTATCCACTGACCCAAACCGGTTAGGACCAAACAAAATCTTATAAAGACATCAGACTTATTGGTTTAGGGCCTATGCATATTAACATAGGGCCTACTCATTTTACCCTAATTATATCTTTAAAGAACTTAACTCTAGTCACATCCTGAGATATTGGGGATTAAGACTTCAAAATATAAATTTGGAAAGAATGTAACGCTGCCCATATAATATATAATGCTTACTGCCCCACATTATTCAGTGACATGTTGGGACCATTTAAACTATGAAATAATGATATATACTTGGAAATCTATATTAATTAAATACATAAAATTTGAAGTAAAATGCAGTATTCTACATAATAAAAGCCTAGGTGGTGTCACATGGCATTGTCACAAGATGGCTGCCACAAGATGGCTGCCCTAGTACCATCATAAGATGGTATTGTCACAAGATGGCTACCACAAGATGTCATCACAAGATGGCTGGCAGGGGAGGGCAGTTGTGGGTGATCAGGCTGGCAGGGGAGGGCAGTTGGGAGTGACCAGGCCAACAGGAGTGGGCAGTTGGGGGTGAGACCAGACTGGCAAGAGAGGGCAGTTGGGGGTGATCTGGCCAGCAGGGAAACAGTAAGGCATCAAGCTTACTGTTAGGGGAATGGTTAGGGAGCAATCAAGCTGGCAGACAGAAGCAGATAGGAGCAATCAGGCAAGCAGGCAGTTGAGCAGTTAGGAGCCAGAAGTCCTAGATTGTGAGAAAGATGTCTGACTGCAGGTTTGGGATTGTGCCTAAACTGGCAGTCAGACATCTCACAAGGGGTCCAAGATTGGATGTAGGCCAGGCTGAGGAACAAGCCCCCTCTGTGCACCAATTTTGTGCACTGGGCCTCTAGTTTATCAATAAAATATGTGTTAAAGATACAACATTTTAATTTTTTAAAAATTAGATTTTTTTCCCTAGCCTTTGAGCAGATACCCATGACTCTGCATAGTAAAGTTGTTCCAAAGAAGAAAAGACCTTTAATTGTGGACTAAGTGTTACATTAACAGGAAAAATTCAGATGCTATTTTTATGCAAGTGTATGCTATGTTCAAACATAAAATTCCTTTAAACACATTAAATATTTACATGATATGGAATGTCATTAAGAAAAAATGTAACTAATTTTCTCAGATTTAAACTTAGGATATGTAGAAAAAATAATGGTTCTTTAAAAATTATAAATAATATGTGTAATTAAGGTATATTTTAAGAACTTAAAGTGTAGAAAATTATGAATTTTTGTTTTGTTTGGAAAATAATCCTTAAAATGACCATTGGATTTGGGCTTGCCAAGTCCTTTGTTGTTATTAATATTTACCTGAGTATATATTTTTCCATTGATTTTTAGAGAATGGAGGGAGAGGGAGAAAAAGAGAGAGAGAGATCAATTGACTCTTGCACTCACCCTGACTGGTGCTGGGGATCAATCCAGCACCAAGGATCATGTGCCCTGGCCTGGGAATTGACTCTTCCATACACTGTCAGATTCTTTAATCACATAGCAACATAGGCTAAGGCAGGGCTTGACAATTCTTAAATGATCAGTTTCTTCTGTATAATTTCTTATGCTCTTCTCATTCCAAAGTTTGCCATTATATTTTCATAAATTTCAAGCTATAATGATCACAATTTTTCACTAAACTCCACACAGAAAAGAAAAAATAATAAATAAAATCATATGTATTCATATGCAAAAGAAAACTATTCCACAGGCCTAAAGTTATCTATAAATGTAATTTCAGATCTATAGTAATTTAAAATATTTTTTTCCTAGTGTTTCTGGCTTCTATTAGTATCATCTCAGTTGTCTAGTCAATTTCTAATCAGTCATTGATTTTGTTGTTTTTCTATGCTTTACCATCATAAAGAGTTCTTCCCACATAGGCAACATAGATTTAATCATAATAATAACATTGCTAACATCCTTTATTAAATCTAGTCGTTTTTGGTGAAGTCTTTGGGGTTTTTATGTCATCTGCAAATAATGACAATTTTACAATCTCCTTTCCAATTTGGATGCCTTTTGTTTATTTTTTCTTATCTGATTGCTATGGCTAGTATCTTCACTACTATGTTGAAGAAAAGTGGTGAAAGTGAACATTGCTGGCTTCCTCTTTTTCTTAGGGGAAATGGTTTTAATTTTTGCTCATTGAGTATGTTGTTGGCTGTATGTTTGTCATATATGGCTTTTATTATATTGAGATATGATCTTTCTATTCCCACTTTGCTGAGAGTTTTTATCAAAAATTAGTGCTGGATTTTGTTAAATGCTTTTTCCATTGGTATGAAAACATGATTTTTGTATTTTAGTTTGTTTATGTGATATATCACGTTTATTGATTTGCAAACATTATACCAGCCTTACATACCTGGAATAAATGTCACTTGTTCATGGTGTATGATATTTTTAATATATTGCTAGGTCAGATTTGCTAATATTTTGTTGAGGATTATAGCATCTATGTTCATCAGGGATATGGACCTGTGATTCTCTTTAATTGTAGTGTCTTTATCTGGTTTTAGAATTAGGACAATGTTGACCTCTTAAAAAAGAGGAGGTGCTTCTTCCTCTTGGATTTTTTGAAGTGGTTTGAGGAGTAAAGGTGTTAGTTATTCTTTGAATGTTTCATAAAACTCCCATGTAAAGCCATTTGGAACAAGGCTTTTGTTTGCTGGGAGGTTTTTGGTGTTGGTGGTGATATTTTGGTTATTATTATTATTATTATTATTATTATTATTACTTATTCTGTATCAGCAGTTGCTATTGGCCTGTTAGATTTTCTGATTCTTCGTGATTCAACTTTAAATAAAAGATTGAATTTTTCCAGGAATTTGTCCATTTCCTTAGGTTGTCCCACTTGTTCATAATATTGTCTCATAAGTGTTTGTATTTCTGTGGTATCAGTTGTTATTTCACCTCTTTTGTTTCTTTTTTTGAAGGGGAAGGGTTCTTTCTTTTTCTTTCTTGCTAAGTGAATCTTGTCTATCTTTTCAAAAAAACTAGTTCTTGGTTTCATTGAACTTTTGTAGTTTTATTTCATTTTTTTAGTCACTGTTGTTTATTACTGCTCTGATAAATTTTTCATAGTATAAACTATTATATCTATATTTAAATTATAAAGGTTTTTCATAAGATTTTTTGAATGATACATTTGATAGTTATAATCATCCAAAATTAAAAATAGATTCATTATACAAAATCATCAATATCTCTGCTAAAAAACCTTCTGTGATATACCTGAAAGTCTATGTAATTACATTTTAGGACACCTGTAGCATTTTTCTAAGACCCCTAATTATCATGGATAACTTTTTATTTTATAAATGGAGCAACAGAGAGAGGTAAATGAGTTATTTATATGCCATTGGTAGGAGGAGAAAAAAATAATTCACAGGTCATTTGACTTCTTTTACAAGTCTTTTGTATGAGAGCAAACAACTTGCTAAGTCATTATCCTAACACATATCTTTCAATTATTATTTTGAAATGATTCTGACATTATTTCAACAATATAAAGTAGTTGATTATATACAAAATGAACACCCATGTTTATTTAAAACCAAAGCTCACTTATATAGAAATCCTGAGATTCAGCCAAATTTTAAATTTATAAAAATAACACCCAAATTTTAGATTTTATCAAAATAGAATGATCCAAAAGTATTTAGATATAAAATAATTAGAAGATTGTATAACATTGGTATATATAATACAACATTGATATGTATTTACTTTTTTTGACTGCTGTTATAAACTTTTTTGGTTTTTAATCTGGAATGCTTCACAAATTTGCACATCATCTTTGTGCAGGGGCCATGCTAATCTTCTCTGTATCATCCCAATTTTAGTATATGTGCTGCTGAAATGAGAACACTTAAAAGCTTTTATTTTTTTGGAAATTAATTAAAAATGAAGTGTTCATGAAGGATTCTTCTTAATGATACTCCCTATATAGCTTCATAGCTGTGGCTACCAATTAGGTTTATTTTAAAAAGTCTTAAGTCTCTGAAGCTACATGCAGCATTCAAAAATCTTTGTTTTTATATAAGAAGACATATCTGAGTACAGACTAGGATCTTTTTAAGTTTCATGATTGCTCCCAGCATTTGCTCTAATTGTGGCTCTACTGCCTTGAACTGAAAAGAAATCCTAACCTTCAATCCTCCTACTAAAACAAAAATCCAAAATGGCAGAAGAGATTTTTGTAATTCCTGGATAATTCTTGAAGAACTTAACTACTTAAAAATCTAAACTGTACAGGGCAACATATGAAAATGCCAGGAAGAGAAACATAACTGATTAAAAATAGAAAACTAACTTACAAATACAATTTACAATGAAAAGTAACAGAGAACAGTAGTCATGATATGAGAAAAGCACAATAATCTAATTTCCAAATTAAACAAATATATTCAATTACATAATTAGATCTAACTCATATAATATAGATTTAAAC
This sequence comes from Lasiurus cinereus, assembly GCA_011751065.1. NCBI lineage: Eukaryota > Metazoa > Chordata > Mammalia > Chiroptera > Vespertilionidae > Lasiurus > Lasiurus cinereus. Next base: position 35,530,447 of record JAAGEH010000286.1, on the reverse strand, counting down.
ATTTTTAAAAACCAAAAGTTTTCATATAATAGCATTTTTCTGATTTGGCTTTCAAAGAAAGTTTAGCACTTTACACTGCACAATGCATCCTTAAGAATTATTATTTTATGATAACAATAGATTATATAATTTTAAAAAATTGTATGGTGCCAGTTGGATGTGGCTCAGTGATTAAGCATTGACCCAATAACCAAGAGGTCACTGGTTCAATTGTCAGTCAGGGTTATATGCCTGGATTATGGGCTCAATTCTCAGTGGGGGCAGTGCAGGAGGCAACCAATCAATGATTCTCTTTTATCATTGATATTTCTATGTCTTTCTTCCTCTCCCTTCCTTTCTGAAATCGATATATATATTTACATATATATATGTAAACCACCCAATAATATATCTTATATTCATATCTCAGTGCATAGAAAATGTCTTGATAATTATCACTGAAATACTAATGACAAAAATAAGAGTAAGTTAAACTTTTATATTTGTACTTTTTGAAATTGAAATTTGTTTTACCATATTGAGATTTTTATAAATAACAACAAAAAATGATTATGTAATGAATCCTAAGTATAAATCTGCAACCCTGACATATTTCTCAATTTCAGAATCACAATCTCTTATTTATATTGGATATTTATGTTAATAAGTACGTATAATGGGCAACTTCTACCATCAAACTTGTTTCTCCCACAATATTTCTCATCTCAGTAAGTGACAACTTCAATCTGTTAGTCTTTCAGAAAGATATCTTGTGGTCACCCTTAGATCCTTTTTCAAGCAAAGCCTCCAAATTGTCAAAATCTTGTCAGTTTTAAGTTAGAAACATATTTAAAATCACCACTTTCTCCACCTGTACTGCTGGCATCTTAGTTTAAGCTACCATCATTTGCCTAAATGTCCTAACTAGTCTTCATGTTCTTACCCTTATTATTTATGCTTTATAGCCAACAATACAGCAGAGATAACCTTTAAAAATATAGGTCAGATTGTGGCATCCTCTGTTTAAAAATCATCTGAAATGATTTCTAATATGTATCAGCATCAAATTTAAATCCTTCTTATAATACTTCAGAGGCTACCTGTAGACTCTTGCTTGGATAATTGAATTCTGGTTTTATTTGAAGTGTGGAGAAAAACAGGCTTTTCTCTAACTTCAACACTTTTCTGGCTAATCACATACTTCAGGAATAAGACAGATTAGCGAAATAAAACAACCAAATGTATATGTATGAGTACCTGCATACATGACAGAGTCAGAGAAACCACAGCACAAGAGGTTCAGAGATAGACAAGAGAATTGAGGTGTATAAAATGTCCTTATCTAGGTAGGAGATAATGCATGTAGGGGGATTCAAAGAGTCATTGCAGGATGATAAGAAGAACACATCTTTAATAAATATGTGAGTCAAAAAAGTTATGGCTGATATTCCCTTATTATAAGTCCCTAATTCATTTTTTTCTGGGTAAAGGAAGAGGTAGACTTTACTCTTGAGCCTGAAGCTAAAATTGCCTTTGGCTCAAAACAATCTATATACCCTAGAGGCACCTCTTGGGGTGAGTCAATCTGGGTCCCAGAGAGAGGTAAGATAAAGGTTGAAGATTTAAGCAGAAATTTTAACAGTAGTTTCAGGGATGTTCCTACACTCATAGTGGGTTTGATAGCAGGTTCAGAGAGCACTCCTATTTTGTCTTTGGTTTTGCCTCATTCAAATGTTCTGGAATTTGAGTGAGTCACTGAAACTTGGCAGCTACCTTACCCAGTTCCTGTACTGTTATACCAAGACTTCTTGTTATGTAATAAAGTTTTAAACATATATATTTTTTTAAAAAAATGAGTTAAATTGTGATCGAGTTTTTGGGTACATGCAGCTGAACCCAGTCCTTTAATAGACATAGATATCTGCCTCCAACGACTTGAATTATATATGCCTGTATAAGTTTGCTAGGGTTTCTGTAACGAAGTACCACAAACTGGGTATCTTAAAACAATAGAAACATATTGTCCCACGGTTTTGAAGTTTAGGAGATAAAATCAAGGAGACCACCATTGTCATGTTTCCTCTGAGACTCTGGATAGAATCCTCTCCTGCCACTTTCTAGTGTTTGGTGGTAACCAGAAATCTTTAACATTCCTTGTTAGCAGTTAATCAGTCAAATTACTGTTTTCCTCATTACATACCCATTTTTTATATTGTTTTTCCTCTGTGAATGTCTATATCCAAATTTCCCTTTAATAAAACAGTCTTAATGGATTAGAATTTACCCAAATGACCTAATTTTACCTTGAAGAGTCTTTTTTTAGAATTAATGAAACTAAGGATCTTAAAGAGATACAATCTTAGATTATCTGAGTGATCCCTAAAGCCAATAAAAGAGTGCTTGTATGAGACTAACTAAGGAGAAAATAGAGAAGGCAATGTGGAGGTTGAAAGAAGATTATTAGTGTTATGCTGTCATAAGCCAAGGAATGCCTGGTGCCTTTAGCATCTGGAAGAGGTAAAAAATTCTCTATTAGTGCCTCCAGAGAAAATGTGGTTCTATGGACTACTTTATTCCTAACTTCTAGACTTTAAAATATAAGATAATAAATTTATTTTGTTTTAAGACATCCACTTTGTATGAATGTTACAGCAGCCTTAGGAAACTACAGTAATATGAAGCCTTTTCATGAACTCTTCCCTTTTTCTAGAATACATTTTTTCTTACATATCTGCTATATATTTTGCTGCTTCAGTATATTCCAGTGGTCCTCAACCTTTCTAATGCCGCAATCCTTTAATACAGTTCCTCATGTTGTGGTGACCCCCGACCATAAAATTATTTTCGTTGCTACTTCATAACTGTAATTTTGCTATTGTTAATGAATCATAATGTAAATATCTGTGTTTTCTGATGGTCTTAGGCGACCCTGCTAGTGATTCTCAACCTGTGGGTCATGAGAACCGCTGGTATATTCCATTCTCATAGATTTTTTTTTTTACTAGTTTTTATTGCCAGACATATCAGGTATATTTTTGTTATTTTGTGTCAGTTTCTCTCACTAAAATAAAATAATTTTGAGATTTGAGAATTCATAATTATTAGTTCTTAGAAGATAGCTAAATCAGTTGGAACACAGTAAATATTTGACTCATTAGGAACTAACAAGCATTGAGTAAACTAATGAACAAAACTGGAAATAATAAACTGACCTCTACTTTTGTGCTTTTAATTAGTCTGATTTTAATCACTAGAAAATACAAGTCATGAATCTCATAATTACATCTTCACTTTTCCTGTATGCTTTGAGTATGATATCATTAATAATATGGAATGGATAGGGAGATAAGAATGCTACAACTTATTTATATATTTTCAACAGTGTATCAAGTTCACTGTTTAGAAAAAAAAAGAATACTGAATTGAAGCAAATGTATTATTTTATAAAGTAGAGCATATGGCCCTTGCTTGTTGGCTCAGTTGGTTGGAATATCATCCCATATACCAAAAGGTTGCAGGTTCAATTCCCAGTAAGGGCACATAACGAAGGTGGGAGGTTCAGGTATATACTGGAGGCAACTGGTCAATGTTTCTGTCTCACATCTCTCTATCTCTCTTTCTCAAAATCAGTAAAAAAAATATTCTCAGGTAAATATTAAAAATAATAAAAAGTGGAGCAAGTGGAATTTTATGTAAAAATATGATGTTTGTGAAACAAATCAGCTCTTTTTTATTTAAATAGCTACATAAAAATAGATCTATTTATATCAATGCCATGTTTCTCACAATGTATAAGTAACCCTATACTTGTAATTTCATTGACTTGCCTTCTCAATCTCAATACTAGTAATGACCTTGGAACTTGATTTGGCAAATAATTGATATAAAAGAAAAGATAATTATTCTCCAAAAGCTTTTGGAATCCTGAAAATAGGGCAAAAGTAGAAGAGTCTGTTGAGAAGATTGTATTGAGTAGTAACACTCAGCACACTCGCTGCCCACTTGCTAGGGGCAGGAGAGCATGTGCTGCCTAGAAGTGATATTCAAAACTCTGCAGCAGGCATGAGGCTTCCATACTCTCTTCCAGAGCCATGATTAGGAGGAGCTGCCCTGTGGCTCTGGAGACTGGGTGGAAACGGGGAGATTCCTGGAGTAGGCGACTTGTGGGACCCAAGGTTGTGGGGGATGGGGCCAGGTATGCTCAAGCTCTGGGTGGAGAGGATAGGGTGTTAAGGCGTGCCAGTGGGCAGGTGGGCGGGGCCGCACAGTTTTGAATGCTGGGCCTCTAGTATTTTATCAATGTCAAAAAATATAACCACCTTCCAAGTGGCTCTCAAAGTTTTTTCTTAAAAAAGAAAAAAAAGTCTGTATTCTTGAACTCTCCATGTATATCTCTTATAAATTACGTTTTATAAGAAGACATTTAAAAAAATGTTTTGTTAAGATTGTATGTTTGACAGTATCTGCTTGCTAGAGGAATAGGGGTTTTGGAAACAGTGACTATTTTTTCACTTGTTTAAATTATGTGAAGACTGATTTTAATATCCAAAATTCACTCATGATCCTAAAATATATCTTACCTTATCTTTACCAAAGAACAATATTTATGGCTAAATATTTAGTTTTCTAAAATACAAGTTTCTATGAAATATGAGAAAATGAATATTAACACAATACTTTGTAGGAAGAAAACTCGCCATTTAAAGAAAAGTATTTATAATTAAAAATTATAGCTTAAGATACATTAATCACAGTTTTATATTATTTTTTCCTTAGGTGAAGACCTGATATATGTGTCTTCATGGAAGAGTTTGAATATTTTATTAGGGCTCTGTATGTGCAGGTATATTGATAGGTAACTAGATAGACATATTCTGTATAATTTAAGCACATATAATGTTAGGGGCAGAAATTAGAAACAAATTGTAATGATAAGAAATAATAATCATAGTCCATTAACCATAATGGTTCTATTATAATTAGAAAACACTTTCTAACCTGGCTGTGAGTTGTGCCCTCTGTGATATGGAAGCTAACATTGGAATGCAGTCCATCCTCCTTCTGAGAACTGCCTATCATTATGAAAAGGCTTACAACCTCATGGCCCAGGCAATCTAGTTCAGGAGGCACCTGCTCTTGACAACCTCCTACGCTTATTACTTGTAATTTGGTCTGGGAGTGCCCAGAGGCACCCACCCTCAAGCCCACATGACTTGTACCCTGTAATGATTATCCCATGCCACTGTCCTATGCCTGTAATTCTTACTTCCTCACATAACTTTTGTCCTACCCAATATAAGCAGCTGGCTTATGGTGGGGTGCAGAGCAGATTTTTGTGGATGACCTGCTGCACTCCAAGACTATTGGCAATACTGGAATAAACACTCAAATATGATTCAAATCTGTATCTGCTTAATTGGCTCAAATAGTGACAGGCAGCCCGGACCCTTTGGATATACAGTTAGAGTAACAGTACTCAGACACAGAATGTTTTTTTTCTCATTCCCATGCTTTTTAAAATAGAGACTAGAATACTTTAGAGTGAACAAGTACATATTACCAGGAATGACATTAAAGGCACATGTGTTTTCATGTATGCTGTATGGGAGCCAGAGTTATTTCATTTTGCTTCAAGCTTCTTCCCTCAAAACAACTCAAGAGACTGCATTCTTATACCACTTAGGGGTCCCTCTGGTGGTACATATTAATTTATATTGGCAGGAGGTTTTGGAAGTTAGCCATTTGCCAGCTTTCCAAGTACCAATTATATCGCAACAGATGTTACAAAAGTAAGTTGAAGTAAAAACGATGGAAAGTAGAAACAATGAAAAAATAAAAGTGAATTATTATTAATTTATTTGTGTTTATGCAAACAATTGAGGGCTTAAACACTTTTCATATTGGGAGTCTATTATTTGAGCAACTTAGCCTGTATGTTAATAAAGATAAGTTTCTCCAAAACCAATTTGGCTCAGTGGATAGAGCGTCAGCCTGAGGACTGAAAGGTCCCAGGTTCAATTCCGGTCAAGGGTATGTATCTTGGTTGTGGGCCCATCCCCAGTAGGGAGTGTGCAGGAGGCGGCTGATCCATGTCTCTCTCTCATTGATGTTTCTAAACTTCTATCCTTCTCCCTTTCTCTCTGTAAAAATTCAATAAAAATATATTTAAAAAAAATAAAGATAAGTTTCATGCTACTGCAAACATATAAGTTTAAAATCAGATCTGAAAAATAATTGACAAAGAAAAATATGTCTATTCAAAAAATGAGACTGCTTGGAAAGAACCTTGAACTTGTTTAAAAATTCTCAATCTATCTATTTCAAGGTATATAAAACCACTAATATATTTTCAGTGTCACTAACAAGAGTCCCAATAACTGTCATTTTCATTCAATGGTTTACAGTTAAATGGTTTCAAATATGAAGTTGGTGCGGGGAGGGGAAAATGAGATTTATGACCTGAATTGCTCACAGAAAGATATCATTTAATAGAGTCTTTAAAGGTGTTTTATTCAATGTTAATATCCCAAATTTGAAAGATAATTAATCTATTTCAACTATTCAGACCTTCTCATAACCCAGTTTAAGCCAGTTCCCATAAGAAATTTAACTCTCATTATTATTGAAAATTGCATATCTTTAAATTAACCCATTGATTTGCTAATTAAACTCTTATTTCAGGAAAATTCTTCTGTTAGCTTCACTAGAGGACAGAGAAAAATATAAGAGTGCATTTTGAATTGGGATTATTTTTATGCATTGAAATGATAGTTTTTTTATAAATATAAATATAAATATAAATCATAACTATATTTATTAGTTATATATAGGTGTATATGTATATGTATATGTATATTATATGTATATGTATATGTATATGTATATGTATATATTTTAATCCTAACTCAAGGGTATTTTTCCCACTGATTTTTAGAGTGAGTGGAAAGAAGAGGGAGAGACAGAAAGAATAACCAATGTGAGAGAGACATTAGTTGTCTCCCACATGCTCCCTACCAGGGGCCAGGAGCCTGTAACTCAGGTAAGTGCCCTTGACCAAATTAAACCCAGGACCCTTTGGTTGATGCTCTATCCACTGAGCCAAACTGTCTAGGGCTATTAGTTATATTTTTAACTTCAATATTATTTTAACATCATTGAGTGATAAAATAATAGATACATTGCTTATCTTTAAATAAATACACAGAAAACAATAGTAGTCTTTAAAGCCACCACCCTGGAAAAGTTTAAATTTACTGACATTCTTGTCATTTATTGATAATGTATGTCAATGTATGGATTTTGTTTATTTTTTTAAATTAGTATAAAGGAATTACTGTATCAATAATTCTTTCTTTTTGGGTGAATCTTAATTTTAAAAAGTAAATTATAGTAGTTGAATCAGGATGTGGTGAAAATAAATAATACAAAATAATGATGTGTGCACTCTATTAGATACAGTATTAGGGATCAAGTACCTGTGAAGTTTAATCCAGAACTATAAATTTTTAAAAAATGACATGGCTTTAAATAACTTGATTAAAGTTTTAGGGTCAGTTTCTTCTGCAAAACAAGACAGTTTATATCAATTTGGTTCATTGTTGTTTTTTTTTAAATTAATTTTTTATACATATCTCCCCATTGCCCCCCTCCCTCCTAGGCATACCCCAACCCCCCAGTGTCTATGTTCATTGGTTATGATTATATGCATAGATACAAGTCCTTTGATTGATCTCTTATCTACCTCACCTAACTTTAATCTTCCTGCTGTAATTTCACAGTCTGTTTGAAGCTTTACTATCTCTGTATCTATCCTTTTGTTCATCAGTTTATAATGTTCTTTATTATCCCCCAATGAGTGCTATCATGTGATGCTTCTCTTTCATTGACTGGCTTATTTCACTAAGCATAAGGCTCTCCAGTTCCAACCAGGTTGCTGCAAATGGTAAGAATTCCTTCTTTTTAATGGCAGCATAGAATTCCATTGTGTAGATGTACCACAGTTTTCTGATCCACTCATCTGCTGACGGGCACCTAGGCTGTTTCCAAATTGTGGCTATTGTAAATTGTGCTGCTATGAACATAGGGGTGCATAAATCCTTTCTGATTGGTGTTTGTAATTTCTTAGGATAAATTCCTAAGAGTGGTATTACAGGGTCAAATGGGAGATCCATTTTTAGTTTTTTGAGGAAACTCCATACTGTTCTCCACAGTGGCTGCACCAGTCTGCATTCCCACCAACAGTGCACAAGGGTTCCTTTTTCT
>JAAGEH010000286.1:35231066-35521806 GCA_011751065.1 Lasiurus cinereus | reverse complement strand
AGGCATACCCCAACCCCCCAGTGTCTATGTTCATTGGTTATGATTATATGCATAGATACAAGTCCTTTGATTGATCTCTTATCTACCTCACCTAACTTTAATCTTCCTGCTGTAATTTCACAGTCTGTTTGAAGCTTTACTATCTCTGTATCTATCCTTTTGTTCATCAGTTTATAATGTTCTTTATTATCCCCCAATGAGTGCTATCATGTGATGCTTCTCCTTCATTGACTGGCTTATTTCACTAAGCATAAGGCTCTCCAGTTCCAACCAGGTTGCTGCAAATGGTAAGAATTCCTTCTTTTTTAATGGTTCATTGTTTTTAAAGCTGAATTTAAAAATATGAAATTACCTAATACATGCAAACTAGATTTTATTTCTCAAAATATCAGATTGCAAAAAATGCCACATCATCTGATCAAAGAAGAAAAGTGAAAGTTCCCTGTAATCTTTTCCTCCTCTGAATACTAGTGTTAGCAATTGCATATATATCATACTAGAGGATAAAGAGAGATAAACATTTTAAAGAATAAGTAAATATTTACTTTCTGTTTTTTACTAGTTTTTTTATTAATTTTTGAGAGAGAGAAAGAGAGAGAGAAGAAAACATCAATGAGAAATATCAATGAGAAATACTCCTTCTACATGCCCCTTATTAGGGATTGGATGGGAGCCCCTAACCCAGGCATATGCTCTGACCAGGAATCCAACTAGCAAACTCTCCCTGGTGCATGGGGCCACACCCAGCCATTTGAAGACACTTGTTAAAGCAAGAAGTAAATATTTTCATCTTCTGTCTAAGAGGGAGTAATAGGAACCAAATTTATTAAATTATGAGCATAACTCATGCAAATAGGAACATCTGAAAAAAATGTTTGTTCCTGAGAGAAGGTGAAAAAAAAAAGAGAGAGATTTAAAGTAATTTATTGACTGAGGGCAGTGTTATGGCCCCAGTGAGGAGATGGAAAACTCAAACAGAATTTCTCTCACAATAATAATTAAAAACTAAGGCAGAAAACCAGCAAGGATTTAGAAGACTAAAACAATGTGCCCTTACTGCAATCAACATAAGTATAATATACATTTTCCCCAAGTATAGAATGTAATATCTACCAAGATAAGCTTTATTTTGGGACATAAATCAACTTTTAATAGAGGTAAAAGGAAAAAATATCATATCATGTATATCCTCTGAGCATAACAGAATTTTAAAAAAACAATAACAGAAAGCTACCTACGGAAAACCGCTACATTTTGAAAATGAACAAACTTCAAAATAATTTATGCATGTCAGTTTGGCTCAGTGGTTAAAGCACTGGCTTGCAAACTGAAGGGTCTTGGGTTTGATTCCTGGTTAAGGGCATATACCTCAGTTACAGGTTTGGTCCCCGGTCCCGGTCAGGACACCTGTGGGAGACAACCAGTCAATCAATGTGTCTCTCTCATAAAGATGCTCCTCTCTCTCTCTCTCCCTCACTTTCACTCTTTCTAAAAATCAGTGGAAAAAATATTCTCAGGTGAGGATCTAAAAAGAGAGAGAGGAGGAGGAGAGCAATGATAGAGAAAAGAAAGAAAACTGCAGAAGCTATAGGCACTACATGTTATAAAAAAAAAGTATTTATAACAATGTAGAAAACTATATGAAATTGATCTGAACAGCTATATATGTACTTAAAAATGAATCCATTGTTAAAAACATACTATGTAACATTTAAGGAAAATATGATGCAAACTATTCTAAAAATGAGAGGTGGTAACACTTAAGAACTCATTTTATAAAGTCAACATTTATTCTAAAACCAGATATGACAGTAAAAGAAAAGAAAAATACAGAGCATTACCTCCTATGAATATAGACTCAAAGAACCTTAGATTGTCAGCAAGTAGAATTCAATGATCTATGAATACATAGAGTACATCTCATGGGAGTTGAGTTCATCCTAGAAATGCAGTGCAAATGTGAAAAGAAATCAATCAATGTAATTTACAACAATAACATAGCCCCAAAGTATCATGTAAACATTTCTATAGATGCAGAAAAATCATTTTAAATAGTTCAACACCCATTCATGATTAAAATCTGAGCAAATGAAGAAAAATTCCTCAACCTGAAAAAGAACATCTAAAAAAAAAACAGACAGGTAACATTGTATTAAACAGTGAAAGCCAGGAAGCTTTACTCAAAGATCAAGAACAAGGCAAGAATATGTATTTTCATTATATTTAATTAACTATGTCCTGTGTATTATAGCAAGTGCAATAAGAACATAATACAATGAAATATTGGCTAGAAAGGTCATTATTCATTTTATTTGATGGCATAAATACCCAAGTATTCTCCGGAAAGGCTAGTCAGTATATTTAGCGAATTTACATTGTGTACCAAAATCAAATGTAGTTCTATATAATAACAAATAATTGGAAATTGAAGTTGAAGAACACTATCATTTACAACTATGAATTATTTGCAAAAAATCTAAAAAATTAATGAAATATGGATAAGGTTCATTAATACAAACTTTATTTTTCATTAAAATATTGCTGAAGGAAATTAAAGAAAAATTTAAAAAGGAAAAAGTATATCTTACTATAAATGAGAAAACCTACTATTAAAAAGACAGTTTTCAACAATTTGATCTCTGAATAGAATGCTATTCTCATGAAAACCCAGCAAGTTAGATTTTTAAGAGAAGGAGGAGGTAAAAATTGAAAAGCTAATACTCAAAAGTATATGGAAAAATCACAAAATCTAGATAAATTAAAAAATCTTATAAAATGTGAAGAATATATCAGGAAATATTAGGCTATGAAAATAATAAAATAAAAAAATTGCATTTGACAGAAAAGAAATGTTCATGTGCAATCACCTGAACATTTTAAATATTCACTAATAAATTTATTGTTTGTTCCTAAGAAAAATTAAATTATAGATAGGGACTTAAATAAATAAAGAGCATTTTAAATATAGTGATATGTGTTCAAAACCATAATATATTATAACATACTATAACATAACAGCATAACATAACATGTAATCCTATATAATAAAAGTCTAATAGGCTAAGTGTTCAAGTGTTTCTTCGATCCTTAGATTACCTTCCTGTTGGTGTCTGGCCTATAAAGATTGGGCAAGAGAGGCATGACATACTCTGGAGTCCTCCCATAGTCCTTCCCCAGCCCCGATCCTGCATTGGTGGCATTTCTCAGTATGGCCTGCATCTTCTAGCAATCCGGGACCCCTTGGGGGATGTCAGAGAGCTGGTTTTGGCCTAATTTCCACAGGCCAGGCCAAAGGACCCCATTGGTACATGGATCCATGTACTAAGACTCTAGTCCTATCTCATAAAAGAGCAATATGCAAATTGACCATCACTATAATACACAAAATGGCCACCCCCATGTGGTCAAAGATGGCTGGTCGCATGTGGACATAAGATGGCCACCACAAGATGGCTGGCAGATGAGGGTAGTTGGGAGTGAACAGGCCTACGGGGAGGACAGTTGGGGGAGGACCAGGCTTGCAGGGAAGGACAGTCGTGGGGGACCAAGCCTGCAGGGGAGTGTAGTTGGGGGTGGCCAGGCCAGCAGGTGAGGGCAGTTAGAGGAAACCAGGCCTGCAGGTGAGGGTAGTTGGGGGACCAGGACTGCAGGAAAGGACAGTTAGGGGTGACCAGGCTGGCAAGGAAGGAAAGTTAGGGGTGACCAGGCCTATAGGAGAGGCAGTTGGGGGTTACCAAGCTGGCAAGGGAGGGCATTTAGGGCCAATTTGGCCAGAAAGGGAGCAGTTAGGCATCAATCAGGCTGGCAGGACAATGGTTAGGGGGTGATCAGGCAGGCAGGCAGGCAGGCAGGCGAACAGGGTTGGGAGCCAGCAGTCTTGGATTGTGAAAGGGATGACCAACTGCATTTGAATAGCTCTCAATAGGTCCCAGATTAGAGAGAGTACAGGCTGGGCTCAGGGTCACACCCTCCCTACCGTGCATGAATTTTGTGGCACTGGGCCTCTAGTATAATGTAATATTATAAATTAATACAATACAAAATAATAAAAAATAATTTCTGAACAGACATTATTATATTTTAAATGTGAACCAGAATGAGGTCTTTAGAACATTAACAATATAAAATATTAGTAATTAGAAATTAAGACAATAAAATAATACAATTGATGCATAAAATAAAAGAGTAGTTATTTCAAATAACAAGTCAATTTAAAAATGCCACATCTAACACAGGAAAAAATAAATAAATAACAAAAGCACAATAATAAAGAGATAAAAGGATTTAGTAAGAAAGATATAGAACTTTTTAGAAAGATATTATAGTGTTCAACTATAATAGAATAAATTAGAAGATATAGATGAAATGTAATCTTCTAGGTAAATTAAATTACCAAAACAAGGTAATCTAGATGTTAGACCAACAAGCTAAAATAACTTGTAAGGCTTATGAAAATTTAAGATATTCAAAAGGGGAAATTTTTGAGCTTGGAGTGTAAATCTTAGGGCTGCTCATGTGAAAATTTTTCTGTATAGTTTTAACTCATTAACTTGAGCTAAGGAAGCTAAATTTTTTCATGTGTCTCGGGCAGAATTCATATCTTATGTCCCTATCTACAAAATCTTTAGGCTCAGATCTAAGGTGAATGAAATCTTTCACCTTAAGATCTGAGCCTACATCAAATCTTTAATGTAGCAATAATTTCAACATTTTCCAACTGTTCTAAAACATAGAGAATAAGTTCTAATTTAATTTATAAATATACTATAACCCTAATGCCAAAAAATCACAATAAAATATTAATGCCAAGATGTATCATAATGAGTTTATGGGTTGCTGATATTTTTGGCCAAAGAAGTTTGTGATATATAGATTAAACAGTTTAAAATATATTCTTTTTATAGGTTGTCTCACGGCCTAAGATCTATGGTCCAAAACTTTTCTAATTTTTCTGGGTCCCAAATTCCCTCCTAGTCCTTCTCACAAAGCAGATCTGGTTTGTTAACCATAGACATAGATCATTATTAGCACTTCCTATTTTTAAATTAGTCAGTGGCTTGTTCCATCAGTCTTTCTCTTCCTCTCTTCTTGAATTTCTCTTGAGTCAATTAAAAAGTCTATCAGAGGATGATGCTAAAAAAAATCCTTTCTTTACCTTCTATGACTATTTTTCTCCCACTTATTTTCACATTCTCTTGCTTTCTCAATTATATATATTCTCTCCCTTTACCTAGGCCTTTTATAACTATCATAGAAGACCAGTGCATGAATTCATGCACCAATAGGGTCTGGCCAGCCCAGCTCTAATTGGAGCAGATTGGGGCTAGGTCTGTTGGAAGGAAGAGATGATAGGAAGTTGGCTAGCCAGCTGGCCCACCTTGATCCGGGACCGATCGGGGATGGGCCAGTTGGGGGGAGAGGCCATGGATGATTGGCAGGCAGGCCCCACCCCAATTGGTGTATGGAGGGTTGATTGGGGGCAGGGCCTGCCATGGGAAGGGGCTTTGGGTGGTGGGCCAACTGGCCCCACCCCCAATTTGTGGGGAGGCCAATCAGGGGCAGAGCTGGCTGGGAGGAGGGGCCTTGGGCCAATCAGGGTGGGGGTGATGATTGGGGGGGAGGGTCTATGGATTGTGGGCTAGCCAACCCCACACTCGAATGGGGTGGAGGGGCTGATCTGAATCCAGTGGCCTGGGGGAGGGGCCATCAGTGGTTTGCTGGCCTGCCCTTCTCCTGATTAGTATGGGGGGGCACTCAGGGGCAGAGCTCACTGCGGGGAGGGGCCATCAGCTGATTGAGATGTGGGAGCCCATCGGGAGTAGGGCCAGCTAGGGGCAGGGGCCATGTGAGTTTGGCTGGCTGCGCCACCCCCAGATTGTGCTGGTTTGCTGGCCACAGTGGTAACCTGTCATTCTGGTTGTTACAGTATTCCAGTTTCTGGCTTTTGATATATATATAGATACAAAAAAATAGAATATCATTGTATTCAACTGGCCTAATGCCATCATCTGAATTCTTCCAAAGAATAATCCATGTGTGCTGCTTTCACTTACTTTTTACCCTTCACTTATATGGACAAAATTTCTACTTGTGTTAACTTACAATAAAAACAGTTATCTGCCTTTCTATAATTCTTCATGTAAATAGTATGGGCTGAAGAGCGTATTGATAAGGATTGAAATCACAACTCTGGGACCAGGAATATGGTGTTTGGGTTCCTCATATATAAAATTACTTTATCCTATATAATAAAAGGCTAAAATACAAATAGACTGAAAGGCAGAACAACCAAACAACTGGTCTCTATGATATGTGCTAACCACCATGGAGTACATGTGGAACATGGCAGGCCTCAGCAGCAGATGGCAGAGCAAGAAGCATGGCAGGCCTTGGCTACAGTGACATGATGGAGCAGATGAGCAAAGGGCACCAGTCCAAGACTGGGCACTGATCACTGTCATCAGGATGAGTCTGTGGTGGTTATTGAAAATTCTTCACTCCCGCGTGCCACCTGGTACTTGAATCCCTATCGGCATTGGCCCAGCTTGCACCCCCTGCTGGTGCTGGAGCCACCACTTGCACCTGCTGCCAGCCTTGATCACTTGGTGCTATCAGCAGGTATGAGTGGCTACTGTGGGGCAACAGTAGCCAGAGCAGGGTTGCTGGCAGACAGGGGACTGGGAGCCAGGACAGGAGGGGCTGGGTGGCTGCTCAGAGAATGGGCTGAGACCCTCCCTATGCCTACCGCAGCCTTGTGGTCCACAGCTCCTTTCAAGGTGCATGAATTCATGCACTGGATCCCTAGTTTTATATAAGTATTTGACTAAAATATATGCAGAGGTGCTTCATAGATGGTATAGTGCATGTTATTTTACTTTATTTTTTTAAAGTTTTGTTTTGTTTTGTTTTTGAATGTCTTGAGATTCTCTTCTAATGCTTTACAATACTTTACATTTTTTGTTTTGTTTTTTTGTTTTTGTTTTTGTATTCTAAACATGTCAGGAAGAGGAAAACAAGAACGGATGTCTAATGTGAACTGGGAACGCAGTTGGTCTGGAGAGGGATAGAGTTAAATTATGCCTGGTTCAGAATACAGTTGCATGGTAGAAACAGGATAACAGAAATAAACCAGAGTAATATTGAGTGTATACTCAATGTTTTGGTAAATGATGAACAAATCACAATCACTCAGGTAGTACATATCTCATTGGTGATGATGACATGCAATTAAAAATCCCAACAGATGTGATAAAGAAGATCAACTGTAGCTTAAGTTCAAGATGCCATGGGAATCCAAAGAAGAGACAAACAACTAAACTTATAGACTTGGGAAGAATTTCTTCAGCAAATTGAGTCCAAGCTGAAACACTAGGCTTCTCTATTAAAGGGAAAATAATGTGTGCATCTTTAGGATAGAAAGTGAAAGTAACATGAGGACTTTGTATTGGAGATATTTGATTAAGTAGTGAGTGTGGTGGTAGCAGAGAAAAGGCAGACAACTAGTTCCAAGTCTTGATGAACTTATGAACCATGTTTAGGTACCTGGACTTATTCTTGAGCAAAAATGTTGTCAGTGAATATGAGCACATTTTTCTTTCATCTGTGCCCAGAGATTATGTCCATATCACAGAAGATCAAAGTATATTTCTTGAAAGTCTATGATTCATATGTGTCAAATGAGACATCAAAGTCATCTCATTATCTGGTGGTCATGCCAGGAAACCCATATGGGAAACTCTTTGGGCAGTTGGAAAACCCATGAATAATAATTCTACCAATTCTACATCATAATATTGAATCAAAAATTCTAAAAAATAAAAGAAATGTCTTCTACCTTTTTGATTTATAATAATGATGTAACAAATAATAACAAAAATTGGTAGTTATTTTAGTTTGAGAATTACCAAGCAGTTTCAAATTCTAATATGACAGGACTACAAAATATAGAATAAAAGGGCTTTTCCCCGTACAGAGGGATTTTAGCAATTATTGTTTATCTCTTTCTCCAATTCTTTCCCCAGATGCCTGCCCACAACTTCCTACAGGTTATATAGGGTTTCCTTAGATATTTCTGTCTCTGAAAATTCATATTGACAATTTTTTACTGATAGAATTTATTATTTCTTTGAGATATAGGTTTATTTAAAAAATAATTGGCATGGTTTATGGGCATCTGTATATTTTTGGCAGTAACACAGAAATACTAAAAGGGTATATAAGATGTTAAGATAATTACCATTATTTTAAAACTATTTTGTATTTTATTTATAAATATTACACTTCAGGTTATTTTTTTTTAACTCATGTATTGAACCATTGCATAATTAGGCATTCCTGAACTCATAATTATGTCATTGTAAGACACAGAGTAACGCATCATGATGATAACTTAAAATTTCATGGCTTATTGTATTTTCTTTTATTTTTAAGAAAAACAGAGTTTTGCTCACTCCAGTGCTCCCATTTAATAAGTTTTAAAAACTGAGAGTTTTGTACTCTTGTCTTCTAAGGAACTTTGAATGAAACCTACTTCAATAATAGCCAGCTGACAGGGGTGTGTCTGGGGAACCTAATTGAAATGAATGAAGCACAGCAGAAGATAGAAGCTCAGTTTGTATGCAAGAGTCAGTGTAAGAAGTGTGACACTAACAGTGAAGCAGTAAACAGCAAGCCAACAGTTCAGGACCAGTAATTCAAATGGACAAAAGGTCACTTTCTTTTGTCTGTTTCTTACAAAAAGTTACTTACAAGTGGGAGTTAGGAGAAATGAATTTTTCATGAAATACAGTGCCTGAGGAAAAGAAATAAAAATGCCTATTCCACCATGTAGACCTACAGCAAAGCAAAGGCCTGTAGAAAAATGTCATAAGCAAAGCTTGATTCTTTCTTTTGCCAATACAGTGGGAACTGAGTTTGGCAGTGACTAATGACATATTGAATTTTCTTACATGATAAAGGAATATGTGAAAACCTGGATGATAAAGGAATGTGAGAACATCTTCCTTTCATCTCTACTCAGGGAATTTTTCAGAATTCCCTATATCAAAGCAAAATCTAGAACTTTGTTTTTTGTCTTATATAGCACATGACATTAATATTTTAATACCCAGGAAAATATCCACACATATTTCTGTTTGGTTGTTGAGAATTTTGTAATATTCTCATTGCATCTGTTATGTAGACAATTACATTTGAATTTATAATTATAGGGTAAATTAAAGAAGTATATTAGTTAATATCCTCTTCCTTATTGCTGGTAGTTCTCTAAGCAATTATTATAGGTCCCACTGGAAATTCTATGATCTTATGTAGGGAGTAATTAAAAAGAAATGGATTTTTAAAAGAAAGAAATAGAGAGACCAGTGATAAGGATGGATAGTAAAAAGAAAGGACAGAAAGGAATCAAATAAGGGAAGAAGGAAGAAGGAAGAAGGAAGTGAGAGAGAGAGAGGGAGGAAACGAATGACAACAATTCTAGATATATGATTATAGGCAGGTAATAAATTAGAAAATAAATGCATATGGGTGAATACTATTTTAAACCAATCAAGCATCACATGCATTTAAAATATTAGAATGTCCGAGCAGAATCCAAGATGGCAGCATAGGTAAACACCTACACTGCTGCCTTGCACAACAATTTCAAAACTACAACTAAAAGACAGAACAGACATCATCCAGAACCACAGGAAAGCTGGATGAGTGTAAGTTCTACAGCTAGAAGGAAAGAGAGGGGCTCACAGAAACCCAGAGGACCTGCAAAAAGCCGAGGTACGGAGAAGCGAGCGCTGAGAGAGCGGGTGCCGGAGTACCTGGCTGGCTTTCTCTGGCGGGAGGGAAATGGAGACTCCCAATGGCATTGAACCCCTTATCTTACGACACTAAACCCCAGATCCAGCCGAAACTCATACGGGGGGAGTTTGGACTGTGAAAAGGGAGAGGTGCACGGAAATTTAGGGGAGTCGCAGAAGATCAGGTCTGGTCTCGCACGCGCACGGTGCTGCGCAGAGGACAGATTGCTGATTGTGCCGCTGGCTTTCACGAGTGAGCGGGCGACAGACCCTCCCAACTGTGCCACTTCTGAGTCCACTGGGCCCCTATTTCAGGCAAAACCCTGGGGACCTAGACTTGTGTGGTCCTGGTGTGCAGGGGAGCTGGAAAGGCAGCGGTTAGAGGCACTGTGGGTGCGCGCCAGCAAAAGGACCACTCCAGCCATTACCCAATCACGTGAGACTCAGGGGCCGTGGAGGGCAGGGCCTACTGGAAGGCAAGGCGGTCCCTTAAGCCCTGAGACTCCACCCATCTCAAGCTCAACAGAGGCTTCTGCGGCTTTGCGTCTGGTATCATAAGGCCGAATTCAACAAAGAAGTTTCCACGGCATAGTGAAAATGCTGAGACAAGGGAAGGGATCACAAACAAAAGAAATGGAGGAAAAAAAACGACTGGATATAGAGTTCAAAACCACACTTATAAGGTTTTTCAAGAATATGCTAAAAAAGTTGGATAAATTTAGTGAGAGCCAAGAGGAGATGAAAAAGGACCAACTAGAGATGGAAAAGGTCCAACTAAAGATGATAAAGGACCAAATAGAAATTAAACATACACTGACTGAAATAAAAAATATTATACAGAGTCCTAACAGCAGACTAGAGAAAGCCAAGAATCAAGTAAAAAATTTGAAATATAAAGAAGCAGACAACATTCAACTGGAAAAGCAAGAAGAGAAAAGAATCCAAAAATGTGAACATAATATAAGGAGACTCTGGGACAGCTTTAAGCGAACCAACATTAGAATTGTGGGGGTGCCAGAAGAAGAGAGAGAGCAAGATACTGAAAACCTATTTAAAGAAATAATGACTTAAAACTTCCCACATCTGGTAAAAGAAATAGACTTACCAGTCCAGGAAGCACACAGAACCCATATAAAAGGAATCCAAAGAGGACTACACCAAGACACATCATAATTGAAATACCAAGAGCAAAAGAGAAAGAGAGAATATTAAAAGCAGCAAGAGAAAAACAGTTCATTACCTACAAGAGAGCACCTATACGACTGTCAGCTGATTTCTCAACAGAAACGATGCAGGCCAGACGGGAGTGGCAAGAAATATTCAACGTGATGAATAGCAAGAACCTACAACCAAGAATACTGTATCCAGGAAAGCTAACATTCAGAATTGAAGGGCAGATAAAGAGCTTCACAGATAAGAAAAAGCTAAAGGAGTTCATCAACTCCAAACCAGTATTATATGAAATGCTGAAAGGTACTCTTTTAGAAGAGGAAGAAGAAAAAGGTAAAAGCCAAAAAATTATGAACAACAAATACATATCTATCAACAAGTGAATCTAAAAATTAATTTAATTAAAAATTTGAGGAGAGGAGAAAATATTGGCGGAGTAGACGGACGCGTCTGGAGCTTTGTCGCTGGGCAGAGGGAGAGAGCAGCTGAGAGTTGCATTGGGAGTGTTTGTTGGCAAGCTAGGAGTCAGTTGTCCTCCAGGGTAAGGCGGAGAACTGCTGGAAGGGGCTCTCCCGGCCAGGCAGCCCCACTGCCACGGGGTTTTTGTCCGCCGGAGCCACCAGCGAGAACGCGGAGCCCGAGCCATCTTGCAGTGGGAGGTGGATGTCTGCGGCGGTCTGAAGCCTTCGGCTGGGCACCCATCGAGCAGCCAGGAAACCGGGGACCCAGAACTCCGCTCTCCAATCGGCGCAGACACGCGGCGGAATCAGAGATCCACAGAGCACACTGAAAGGTCAGATTGCGCCTGACTTAAGGGGGAGGTGGATGTCTGCCGAGGTCTGAAAGCTGCGGCTGATGGAGACACCCAAAGAGCAGCCAGGACCCAGAGCGCGGCTTCCCAGGCAGCACAGACATGCAGGCAGAGGATTCAGAGATCCACAGGGCGCGCACGGAAGGGTCAGATTTCGCCTGGGCCAGGGTGCGGTCTCCTACCCCCGCAGGGCAGAGACGCACACTGTGGGAGCCGGGCTGCGGGAAAGCTGCCTCTGGAGAGGTCCGCAGAGGTGGTCAGGGCGTGATCCCTGAGTGTGAAGGCAGACCCTCTGAGCTGTTGACAGAGGAGAGCTCTGGAAAACGACTCTTTTTTTTTTCTTTTCTCTGGGGCAGAGGGACAACCTGGGAGTTCTTGCACTGTCCAGGCTGCAAAACCCCCACAAACGGGTTTTGGGAACCACAGAGTAGCAGGATCTGAGCACAGCCTAGAGAGGTCCTGTGCTTTGTCTCAGAGATCAATTCTGAAACACTGCCACCCAATGGATGATACACAAATTGACTCTCGCATAACCACAAGAGAATAAAGAGATTAAAACACCAAGAGGGGAACACAGGGAACTGCAATACCTCCCCTACTGGAAACAGGAGTGCCAAGCAGAATAATAGTGGAAGTGAAGGACCATTCTATTTTTCTTCTTTTTGTATTTTTCCTTTTATCTTTTTTCTTTTTTTTTAATTTTTAATTCTTTATTTTTCATTTTCACATATTTTAATTAAAAGAATATTTTTTCTTTCCGCCTCAATTGATTTTACCTTTATAATTATTACATTTTTGTTTTAAACTAGTATTATTAATTACTACTAGTACTTTACCGTTTTTGGAAAAAAAAATGTCATTTTGTTTTCTCTTCATTTTATTTCGGGATTAGAGTTCTACATTCTATTTTCATCTTCCCTTTAGCATAATTTTACTCCAACTCAACTCCACCGTTATACCAACACTTTCCTCATAACTTTCCCCATTTTGCTGTCTTTTTTCTCTTTCCCTTTTCCAACTTTAGATTCTCCCTATTTTTCTCTTTACCTGGTTAAAATTTCAACCCATTTATATATCTAATTTCAAATCCCCTACTACAAGTCCACACAAACCTCACCCCTCTTGTCTTCACTAGCCAAAAAGTTGTTTTTTCTCTATGTCCTTTTGTTGCTATTTGCCTGAAAAGTGATTATATCGATTTTTTCAAATTTTTTTGTGTGAGATTGTTTTAGTTTACTCTACTTGTTTTATTTTGCTTTTTGCTTGCTTTGTTTTCTACCTCTCTTTTCCCTAATCTCCCTGGACACCAGTTGCTATTTGCAATTTGCATTAATCTCTAGGTACTGATTGCTGGCCTTTATTGGCATTAGTGACTGTTCTATTGGAGTTGTCTCCTGACATCTATATTTTGTTCCTCTTTTCTCTCTTATACACTTTCTTTTCTCTCTGACTTTTTTCTCTTCCTCTTTCCTTCTCCTTTTTCTCCTTTTTATTTTCTTATTTTATTTTATTTTATTGTTCATTTATTTATGTTTTTTTCTCACTCTCCAATTTGATTTTGTCACTTCTTTCTTTTCTTTCTTCCTCATTTTCCTCTTCTTCTTTCTCTATTTACCCCTAATTTGTCCTTCATTGGTGGTCACCTTATATGTGATTATTAACATCTTGAATACATTTCTACTCAGTGCCTTGTGTGCTGTACCTGGTCGTGTTGTAGTTTGTGCCTTTCAATCAACGTAGGAGAGAGCACTACATAACCAGACACCCAGAGAAGAAAGACCATGGGCAGAAAAAGAAACAGCCCACAAAAGACAGAAAGGCAGGTTTCACCAGAAAAAGAAGTAAACGAAATAGAACCACAAAAAAGCCTACCAGAGAAAGAGTTCAGAGAATTTATCATAATGTGGTTGAAAAGAATGGAAGACAAATTTGACAATATGAGTAAGAGCCAAAAGGAAATGAAGAAGACGCAAGAGGAGATAAAGAAGCAGCAAGAAGAAATGCAGAAGAACCTAGAGGAGGTGAAAAAGCATGAAGAAGAAATGCAAAAGAAACTAGAGGAAATGAATAATGACATCACTGCTATAGAAAGCATCAAAAGTAGACTAGAAGAAGCAGAGGACCGCATCAGTGAGCCAGAAGACACGGTAGGAAAAAATACCCAAGTACAGCAGCTTCTAGAAAAAAAAGTTAAAAAGCAAGAGAAGAGTCTAAGGGAACTTTGGGATAACATGAAACAAAATAACATCCGCATAATTGGGGTTCCAGAAAGAGTGGAAACTGAACAAGGATTAGAGAACGTGTTTGAAGAAATAATGACAGAAAATTTCCCCAATATAGAAAAGAAAAAACCCACACAAATCCAAGAAGCTCACAGAGTCCCAAGCAAAATGAACCCCAACAAACCAACACCAAGGCACATTATAATTAAATTGGCAAACACAGACGACAAAGTAAGAATCTTAAAAGCAGCCAGAGAGAAACAGAAAGTTACCTACAAAGGAACCCCATAAGACTAGCTACTGACTTCTCAACAGAAACTCGTCAGGCCAGAAGAGAATGGAATGAAATATACAAAGACATGCAAAGGAAGGGTCTGAATCCAAGAATACTGTACCCTGCAAGACTCTCAATCAAAATTGAAGGTGAAATCAAAAGCTTCACAGACAAAAAAGGACTAAGGGAATATATTACCACCAAACCAGCAATGCAAGAAATGTTAAAAGGTCTGCTGTAATAAAAAGAAGAGGAAGCGAAGAAGGAACTCGGGGGTAAGGACTAAAAATGGCAACAGATAAGTATTATCAATAATAACTTTAAATGTAAAGGGATTAAATGCTACAATCAAAAGACATAGGGTAACGGATTGGATAAGAATACATGATCCATATGTCTGCTGTCTGCAAGAAACCCACCTTAGGAAAAGAGATGCACACAGACTGAGGGTGAAGGAATGGAACATGGTATTTCAGGCCAATGGAAATGAAAAAAAAGCTGGGGTTGCAATACTTATATCTGACAAATTAGATCACAAAGTGCAGGACATAACAAGAGATAAAGAAGGCCACTTCATAATACTAAAGGGAACAATCCAACAAGAAGTAATAACTCTGGTAAACATATATGCACCCAATATAGGAGCACCTAAATACATAAAAAAAACTCTTGGAGGATATTAAGGGAGAGATTGACAGCAATACAATCATAGTAGGAGACTTTAATACCCCACTGTCACCTTTGGACAAAACCTCTAAACAAAAAATCAGCAAAGAAACATCAATCCTAAATGACTGACTAGAACAGATGGAATTAATTGACATCTTCAGAACATTTCACCCCAAAGCCACAGAATATACATTCTTCTCCAGTGCACATTGGTCATTTTCAAAGATAGATCACATCTTGGGTCATAAGAAAAGTCTCTTCAAATTCAAGAAGATAAAAATCATATCAAGCATTTTCTCAGACCACAGTGGCATAAAACTGGAAATCAAGTATAATAAAAACAATAGAAAGAAATCAAACACATGAAGACTAAACAGCATGCTTTTAAACAACGACTGGGTAACCAGAGAGATCAAGGAAGAAATAAAAAACATCATGGCAAAAAATGACAATGACAACACAACAATACAAAATGCATGGGACACAGTGAAAGCAGTCTTGAGAGGGAAGTTCATAGCAGTACAAGCCTACTGCAAAAAACAGGAAACAATGGTAATAAATTACCTAAACCTACAACTCAAAGAGCTAGAATGTGAGCAACAAGAAAAGCCCAGTGTACTCAGAAGGAAGGAAATAGTGAAGATCAGAGTGGAGATAAACAACTTGGAGTCCAAAGAAACAATTCAAAAGATCAACAAAACAAAGAGATAGTTCTTTGAAAGGATAAACAAGATTGATGGAGCCCTAGCCAGGCTTACCAAGAAGCAAAGAGAGAAGACCCAAATAAACAACATCAGAAATGAAAGAGGAGAAATAACAACAGACCCTGTGGAAATACAAAGGATTGTTAAAAAATACTATGAACAACTCTAATCCAACAAATTGGACAACCTGCAAGAAATGGACATTTTCCTAGAAAAATATAACCTCCCAAAACTCAATGAGGATGAAGCCAAACATCTCAATAATCCAATAACTATGGAAGAAATTGAAGCAGTAATCAAAAAGTTTCCAGCAAATAAAAGCCCGAGTCCAGATGGCTACACAGGAGAGTTTTACCAAACATTCAAGGAAAAATTAAAACCTATCCTCCTCAGACTATTCAAAAACATTCAAGAAGAAGGACCACTTCCAAACACCTTCTATGAAGGCAGCATCACCCTCATACCAAAACCAGATAAACACCACACAATGAAAGAGAATTATAGGCCAATATCTCTCATGAACATAGATGCCAAAATCATCAACAAAATTCTAGCAAACCGGATCAAGCAGTACATCAGGAAGATCATACAACCTGACCAAGCAGGATTCATCCTAGGAATACAGGGATGGTTCAATATCGGCAAATCAATAAAAGTGATACATCACATAAACAAATTGAGAGATAAAAATCACATAGTCATATCAATTGATGCAGAAAAAGCATTTCACAAAATCCAACATCGTTTCTTGATAAAAACTCTCAACAAAGTGGGAATAGAAGGATCATACCTCAACATCATAAAAGCCATATATGATAAACCCACAGCTAACATCATACAAAATGGGCAAAAACTAACACCATTTCCCCTAAGAAGAGGAACAAGACAGGGATGCCCACTCTCACCTCTCCTGTTCGACATAGTACTGGAAGTATTAGCCATTGCAATTAGACAAGAAGAAGAAATAAAAGGCATCCAAATTGGAAAAGAATAAGTAAAGCTGATCTTTTTTGCAGATGACATGATATTGTACATAAAAACCCAAAGGACTCCATTCCAAAACTAATTGACTTAATTAATGAATTCGGCAATGTAGCAAGATACAAAATTAATGCTAAGAAGTCTGTGGCATTTCTATACACTAAAAGTGAAATTATAGAAAGAGAAACTAAAAAAGCAATCCCATTTACCATCTCACCAAAAAAAATTAAGATACTTAGGAATAAACCTAACAAAGGAGGTAAAAGACATTTATGCAGAAAACTACAGGACACTGAAAAAAGAGATAGAGGAAGATGTTAACAGATGGAAGAGCATACCATGCTCATGGATTGGGAGAATCAACATCATTAAAATGTCCATACTACCCAAAGCAATCTATAGATTCAACTCACTACCCATTAAAATACCAACGACATATTTCACAGACCTACAAAGAAGTCTTCATAGATTCATCTGGAACAAAAAAAGACCACGGATAGCTACAGCAATTCTGAGAAAAAAGAATAAAGTAGGTCGGAACTCAATACCAGACTTCAAGCTATACTACAAAGCAACTGTTCTCAAAACAGCCTGGTACTGGCACAAGAACAGACATATAGATCAATGGAATAGAATAGAGAACCCAGATATCCACCCAAACTACTATGCTCAATTAATATTTGACAAAGGAGGCATGAACATTCAATGGAACCAAGATAGCCTCTTCAATAAATGGTGTTGGGAAAATTGGACAGATACATGCAAAAAATTGAAACTGGACCACAAACTTACACCAAATACAAAAATAAACTCAAAATGGATACAGGATTTAAACATTAGAAGGGAAACCATAAAAACACTAGAGGAATCCACAGGCAGCACAATCTCAGATATATGCAAAAAGAACTTCTTCACTGATACTGCTCCAAAAGCAATGGAAGCTAAAGAAAAAATAAACAAATGGGACTACATCAAAATAAAAAGCTTTTGCACAGCAAAAGAAACCATCAACAAAACAACAAGAAAGATCAATGCATGGGAGAACATACTTGCAAATGCTATCACTGATAAAGGTTTAATCTTCAAAATCTACAACCAACTTATACAACTTAATAAAAGGAAGATGAAGGATCCAATAAAAAAATGGGCAATGGACCTAAATAGAACCTTTTCAAAAGACGACAGAAGGAAAGCCAAGAGACACATGAAAACATGTTCAAAGTCATTAATCATCCGAGAGATGCAAATCAAAACGACAATGCGATACCATCTTACACCTGTCAGAATGGCAATCATCAACAAATCAACAAACGACAAGTGTTGGCGAGGATGCGGAGAAAAAGGGACCCTTGTGCACTGTTGGTGGGAATGCAGACTGGTGCAGCCACTGTGGAGAACAGTATGGAGTTTCCTCAAAAAACTAAAAGTGGATCTCCCATTTGACCCTGTAATACCACTATTAGGAATTTATCCTAAGAAATTACAAACACCAATCAGAAAGGATTTATGCACCCCTATGTTCATAGCAGCACAATTTACAATAGCCACAATTTGGAAACAGCCTAGGTGCCCTTCAGCAGATGAGTGGATCAGAAAATTGTGGTACATCTACACAATGGAATTCTATGCTGCCATTAAAAAGAAGGAATTCTTACCATTTGCAGCAACCTGGTTGGAACTGGAGAGCCTTATGCTTAGCAAAATAAGCCAGTCAATGAAGGAGAAGCATCACATGATCACACTCATTGGGAGATAATAAAGAACATTATAAACTGATGTAGAAAAGGATAGATACAGAGACAGTAAAGCTTCAAACAGACTGTGAAATTACAGCAGGAAGATTAAAGTTAGGTGAGGTAGATAAGAGATCAATCAAAGGACTTGTATGCATGCATATAAGCATAACCAATTAACATAAACCCTGGAGGGTTGGGGTATGCCTGGGAGGGAGGGGGGGCAATGGGGAGATATGTATAAAAAATTAATAAAAATTAAAAAAAAGAAAAATGAAAAAATAATAAAAATAAATAAATAAATAAATAAATAAAATATTAGAATGCCCATCTGAAATTAATATGTATTTCTAGATGTTATATAGGTAAACATAAAATTGTCTCAATGAATAACTTTAATGGTTAACCTATATTTTGCCCACTCATATCAACCTATTTAGCATGGTGCTTTTTTTTTAAATCTTAAAGCAAAGAAACTCTACTTCTGTGAAAGTTGCTAGATTTTGTCTGCTATTAAACTTTTTCTCATTCTTTTCTCCTTTCTCTCCTTCCCTACTTGCTTCTTATTTTCCTTTTATTTTCTCTCTTTTTCTTGCCTTCTACTTGATTTTCTTCTTGCCTTTCTTATTTCATATTTCTTCTTTTAATTTCATGTAATAACTACAGAATGAAATTTTAGGTTTTCTAATTTGAATGTCTTGTTAGGTTATATTAAAAGTGTTGTCATTATCCTCTATATAAGCAAATAAAAAGAGGCAATATAATTAAAAATGTCTAAATAATGTCAGATAATGGAATAATTAAATGAAATTAACTAAAAAACAATTCAAAATAAAAGGCAGGCCAATTAAATAGCACCTACCTGTTTTTTATTAATTGCTCTTGGTTTTCGTGACTAAAAAGCTAAGGTAAGGTAAATCCCCTTACTTTAGGGAATACAATAGCAGTGGAGGTGGGTGGAGCTCCTTCATCTGTATATAGACATTATTGAAGGGACTACATTAAGGATATAAGAATAGGGTTTGCTCCAGGTAAATATAACCCTTAATCTTTCTATGAAAACAAACAGCAAATATCCTGAGTCAGAAGTAGTGGGAAATGCTATGATTTGACAAAATAAGCAACAATAACAACAAACACACACTAAGAACCAATTTAGCAGAAGTAAACAAGAACATAATATTAAAGGACATCAACCTTTTAGCAGCCAAAAATACAAATGTAGAGAATTTCTACATGTACTACAGCACTTAAGCTATACATTTTTAAAGTTTTCTATAAATATATTAAATTAGCTTAATTATAAAAAAAGAGATCTGAATTTATATCAGTGTTAAAACATAATTTACTCTAGATAGAGATGTTAAAATTCATAATATTAAAAGTAAAGTGCTGATTTTGAGCACCATTTTCACATTTAAAAAATCGTTATTCTAGTCTGTTTTCCATTTTGTAACATATATATTTCTCACATATTTTAACTTCTAGTTGATAGATGTATAAGGATAATAATTATAAGAATAATATTATATGCAGTGTGTCTATCAAATTATAATTCTTCATGTGGAAAAAAAACCCCACAAACCTAAATAAGATGCATACAACACTACTCCACTCACACACGCATGCTGAACACCTATCTTAAAAAATCTGGAGCACCCGACATGTATCAAATGATGGTAGTTTTAGCTTTCATCTTCCAGAAGACTATTTTTTTTAAATGTATTTTATTGATTTTTTACAGAAAGGAAGGGAGAGAGATAGAGAGTTAGAGACATTGATAAGAGAGAAACATCAATCAGCTGCCTCCTGCACACCCCCTATTGGGGATGTGCCCACAACCAAAGTGCATGCCCTTGATGGGAATTAAACCTGGGGCCCTTGAGTCTGCAAGCTGATGCTCTACCCACTGAGCCAAATTGGTTAGGGCTAGAAGACTATTTCTTAATAGCTATAGTTTTAATAGTTCTCAAGTAAGTATGAAGACTCTTTTAAAAAAGAGTGTCAATTAAAGCTTTTTATGGGTTAGACATATTTTGTTTGCTTTTTGACTGTACTAATATCAAACTGAAAATTTATGATCTTTATTTAAAAAAAAAGACTGAATTAGCAAAGGTATTGTTTAAAGACAGCTCTATTGCTTTTGTAAGTCTATAATGCACAAGGATCCTGTTTCATACATCTATCTCAGATCCAATGAGAGCCTCTGGCACATAGTAGGGGCATCCATTTATAGAATGCAATAATACAATACTTATTCATTTGGTTTCCTTTGTACCTTTCATATTGAATAAGAACACAACTGTTGAGAGCATTTAATTGTGTGAGTTCATGGAATGGAACCTCATATCCTCTTGTGTGTCTGTGTTGCTGGGAGACCTCAGTTACTTCCTACAATTTGTTTTTGTACTGAATAAAGCTGCAGAAACCCAATCCAACATTTTTTGGCCAGGAAGCTCCCTTTCATCATTCACCTTCCTCCCAGGGGACTTGGAAAGCCTTCTCTCCTTGGAAAGCTTAGGCATTTGCAACTCTTTACACCTACTGTGTCCCTTGAGGTATATTATTTTTCCAAATTTCAACAGGAAAGTTGGGTTGGTATATCCTCACATTATTTTTTAACTTTCTTTCAACTCTCAGGATAATAAGAATCATCTGATAGCAACATCTCTATTGCTGCTTCTGTCATTGACTCTTTACTATAATTAACACAATTCTACCTAATTTATCTAACATGACACCTTATTCTTAGCTTTCTATTAAAATCTTCCTTTGGAAATCACCTGAATTTTTCCTTGATAATGGTCCTCAGTATGGTACATGGCTTAATGATTCCAGATATATCATGGTCTTTATCCTCAAACTTTTGAAATTTTAGTTTTACCATAAAAGTAATAATCAGATTGTCACTATAATTAAGAATGATACATTTGATTAAGTATTTGTTTTACATATGTGCAGCTAAACTATTGTAATCCTAACTTATTTAGAGCCTCTCTTTCTATCATGCTACAGAAACAGAGAAAGGAAAAAATTACTATTATGTGGTATTTTCCTAGTGAATATTTAACATGTTTTGAAAGTCATTTGAAAATCACAGCATTATATATAATATTTTCTGCTAAAGTACAATTCTTTCCTGATTCCTACACCAGGAATTGGCAAACATTTTCTGCTAAAGACCAGAGACCATATATTCTAGGACTGCAGGCCATATGACTACATCAGAGCTACTATTCTGCCTTTGGAGCAGGCAGGCAGCCACAGAGAAGAAATATAAATAAGCTGGCTGTTTATTTTTTTTTCTGGACACTTATATTAGTTTGCTGGAGCTCTTATAACAAAATGCCACATATTAAGTGACTTAAACACCAGACATTTTTTTTTTCTGACAGTTTTGGAGGTTAGAAGCCCCAAATCAAGGAGTCAGCATTCTGGTCTCTTTAGAGAGGTTTCCCCTTAGCTTGAAAATGGCCTCCTCTCTGTGCAATGGCCTCCTCTCTGTGCCCTGTCATGGTTTCCACATGTGTGCCCACATCCACATGGTTGGCATAAAATTTTGTGTATTTGTGTATCCAAATGTCTTCCTCTTCTTAAAAGGACACTAACCAGATTTGATTAGTGATCTCCCTTATTGATTTAATTTTAACTTCAATCAGATGGGGGTTTAAGGTTCTTGCTTCATATAATTTTCAAGTGTCCTGAAAAGTTATTCTTCTTTTTCTTTTTAATGCTTTTCAAAACATTTAAAATTGTAAAAATCCTTTGCTAGCTCTTAGGCCCTTAAAAATAAGCAGCAGAACAATTTCTACCCAAAGGCCTTAGTTTGCCAACTTCTGTCCCAGAGAACCATTCCTTCCCAAAAGCATTTCAGGTGAATCTGATCCTGTAAGTTAAATTACATGTAACTTACAGTACATTGTTGCTTTCCTGATGAGAATACACTGTCTTTATTACAATTGAATTTTATATCTAAACAATAAAAATAACCTAATAGCTAATATTGTTGTCTATTGATGTCAAGTTCTGATGGCTCCAATGTTATCAGATTACTATTGCAGGACATAACTTAGCTTGTCTTCATATTTTAACTTATCTTTCAATAGATATGCATGTAAAAATAATATCTTATATTTTCATATTTGTCAAAGTTTACTGTTCTGTTTCACAGGCTTTATATCATTTACTTCTTACGATTTAGATCTTAGGGGTAGTGGTAATATTTGTTCAATTTTCTTTTCAGTGTTAAATAACCAGCCACAGTTTTTGCTCTATTATTGATGAGAAAAAAAAAATATAAAGAAATTGAATAAAGACGATATTACTCCCAGATTAAGAACAAAAATCTGGCCAAAGTTGCAAGTCTAAATCTCTGATCACAGCACATGCAAGAATCAGCTAATGAAAACACAAAAACCAAGTGTAGCCCTAGCCATTTTGGCTCACTGGATAGAACTGTGTACTGAAGGATTCCAGTCTGGTCAAGGGCACATACCTTGGTTTCAGGTTTAATCCTTGGCTCTGGTCTGGGTGGGTGCAGGAAGCAACAAATTGATGAGTCTCTCTCACATTGATGTTTCTCTCTCCCTTCTACTATCTCTAAAAATCAATGAAAAAATATCCTTGGGTGAGGATTAACAACCACCACCAAAAAGTGGAACAACAAATCAATGTTTCTCTCTCTTTCTTTAAAAACCAAAATAAAGTGTTTTAAAAAAAAATGAATAGGGAAATTAACAATCAGAGAGTTGAAATGATTATCATACAATAAATTTAAAGGTTTAACATGGACAAGAGATTTCTGGTATTTTATATAATTTGGTGTAGACATAAACCAATTAAATGTTTTTTATTTTATATTTATGCTCATGTAGTATTTTAATACACTCATATAATATTCCAGAATTAAATTTTGCATCTTCTGTAAATGTATACCATTCTTTTATTATATACAATTGGAGGCTCACTGCACAGAATTCATGAACAGGGGGCAGTTCCTAAGCCCAGACTGCACCTTCTCCAATCCGGGCCCCTTGGGGATGTCCGACTGCTTCTCGCAATTCAGGACTACTGGCTTCTAACCACTTGCATGCCTGCCTGCCTGATCATCCCTAAGCCTTCTGTCTGCCTGCCTGATGGCCCCTAATAACCTCTGCCTGCCTGATTGCCCCTGACTACACCTCTACTGGCCTGATTGCCCCTTACCACCTCTGCAACGTCCCACACCTAGGACCCAGGATTACCTCCTCTGGCTGGTCACAGGTACCTGTAACCCTGGCTTCTCTTCCTCTGGCTGGCCTCAGGGACCCAGGACCCAGGCTGGCTTCCCCTGGGCTGGCTGCAACCACAAAGGACTGTGGGCAGGTGGCTGCACCTCGGCTGCAGCCTCAGGTACTGGCACCTGGGACCATGGGACAGGCTACGTGTCCCTGTCTGGGCTTCAGCCTGGCTGGTGCCCATTCCTCTCTCCCCAGTGTTGAGTGTCTGAGCCATTATGGCATGAGAGTGTGACAACCATTTGCATATTAGCTCTTTATTATATAAGACTAATGGCCCAGTGCATGAAATTTGCGCATGGGGGATGGGTCCATCAGCCCGACCTGCACCCTCTCCAATTTAGAAGCCCACAGGGGATGTCCTACTAATGCCTTAAGTCTGCTCCCATGGTTCTCTGCTCTCTGCAGACCTGCCTGCTTGATGTCACTGCAGGCTCTGGTGTCTGCTCTGTGGGAGCCTGCTTGGCCTTCACCGTTGGGGCAGGGACAAGCACGGGCCTGTTGTCTTCTCTCTGTGGGGGCTCTATGAGAGCTGTTTGTTTCTTGCTACCATGGGCAGGGGTAAGCAGTGCCCTGCTGTCTACTCACTCACTGTGGGGGATGTGCCTACCCCACACCAGGCCATTTGGGCACGCCGGCTCCGAGCACTGGGATCCTGGGATGTTCCTGCCCACTCTAGGCCTACATGCAGGCCTATAGGCTCAGAGGGGCCTGGCTCCCAAGGATGCCTGTTCCCAAGACACAGGCTGTTTGGTGCTCACAAGTGCACAAGCAGCCACCCCGCCCCCAGCAGCTCAGCATCTGCACATATAAGCATGGAGTGGGGTCTGGAAACGACCCCTGACCACTCCAGTTCTGTGCATGAGCTACAGGCTCAAAGCAGCCTGGGTCCCAAGGATGCCTGACCCCAGGAACCAGACCACTTGGTGCTGGCACACATGCAAGGGGCCGCCCAGCCTCCAGCCGCTCAGCGCCTGTATATGCAAATTAACTCACCATCTTTGTCAGATTAATTTGCATACTCACTCCTGATTGACTGGTTGGCATTGTGGAGTGATGGTCAATTTGCATCTTTCTCTTTTATTAGTGTAGATGATATACTTACTATTCATGTTAACATATATTAGCATACATATTTAAACTTACATTTCTAACCACACTATGTTACAGAATTCAAACATAATTAAGACATGACCTGTTTTCTAAATAGGAAAAACAGTCATGAAAACATTTATCATGTCATAAGACAAATGTAAATATAAATCTATTACAAATTAAATTATACATAAAAATGTATGTATTTTACGTCAGATCTGTAGAAAATTGGCTAAGAATTAGGTAGCATCTGAGAAAAACTTTGAAGTTTTTCAATTCAATGATTGACTGTGGGTACAAAATTAGTTCTCTTTCCAACTCAACTCACACTAAAATTTAATGAGATATAAAAAATAAAAACAGAATTATAACAGTATTTAACATACAAAAGGGATCTTATAATTATACTAAAGGCCCATTGCATGAAATTCTTTCATGGGAAGGGACATCCCTCAGCCCAGCCTTTAACCCCTCTTGTCTGGCACCTCACAGGGGATGTCTGGCTGCCAGTTTAGGCCTATCTGCGCAATTGAGTCTAAACCAACAGTCAGATATCCCGCTCAGGATCTGGGACTGCTGGTTCCTACTACTCACCTGCCTGCCCTCCTGAATGTCCCAACCACTCTCCTGCCAACCTAATTGATGCCTAACCGCTCCCCTGCCAGCCCAATTGCCCCCAACTGCCCTCATCTGCCAGCCTGGTTGCCACCAAATACCCTCCCCTGCTGGCCTGATCTCCCACAACTGCTCTCCCCTGCCTGCCATCTTGCGGTGGCCATCTTGTGGCAGCCATCTTGTGATGACATGGGGGCATCCATATTGTGGTAGCCATATTGTGACTATGTGGGGGTGGCCATATTGTGATGAAGTGTGGGCATGAGGGCCACCTAGGCTTTTATTAGTATAAATGAAGGTAGTAAGTAAATTCTGGAAAATTCTTTGTAAATGATTGAGAATCCATAACTTCATGCTAGGGAAAACTGCCAAAGTGTAAGTTTACTAGCAGAATATTGGAACTGAAATGAAAACAAAACAAAACAAAACAAAACAAAACAAAACAAAAAGAAACAATGGTAATAAATTATCTAACCCTACAACTGAAAGAGCTAAAAAGAGAGCAACAAGAAAAGCCAGGTGTAAGCAGCAGGAATGAGATTATAAAGATCAGAGCAGTGATAAACACACTGAAACAAACAAACAAACAAAATACAAAAAATCAACAAAAACCAAGAACTGGTTCTTTGAAAGGATAAACAAGATTGATGAACCTCTTGCCAGGTTCACCAAGAAGCAAAGAGGCAGGGCCCAAATAAGCAAAATCAGAAAGGAAAAAGATGAAATAACAACAGACCACACTGAAACACAAAGGATTGTTAAAAAATACTATAAACAACTAAATTCCAATAAAATGACAACCCGGAGGGAATGAACATATTCCTAGAAAAATATAAGCTTCCAAAATTCAATCAGGAAAAATTTAAACATCTCTATAGTCCAATAACTATGTAAGACATTGAATCAGTCTTCAAAATTTTCCAGCAAATAAAGCCCAGTGCCAGTCGGTTTCACAGGTGGATAATTTATTACCATTGTTTCTTGTTTTTTGGAGTAGGCTTATAGACCTATGAACTTCCCTTACAGACTGCTTTTGCTGTGTCTCATAGATTTTGGATTGTTGTATTTTCATTGTAATTTGTTGTCATGATGTCTTTTACTTCTTCCTCAATCTCTCTGGTTATCTAGTCACTGTTTAATAGCATGCTGTTTAGTCTCCATATGTTTGATTTCTTTGGATTGTTTTTATTGTAGTTGATTTTCAGTGTCCTGCTACTGTGATCTGAGAAGATGCTTGATATGATTTCTATCTTTCTGAATTAGAAGAGACTTTGCAAACCAGCTGTCCCGCACCTGTGTACCAAGTGTCTACCCTATCTAATAAAAGAGTAATATGCAAATTGACTATCACTCCAACACACAAGATGGCTTCCCCATGAGGTCAAAGATAGATGCTCCCATGTGGACCCAAGATGGCCACCACAAGGTGGCCAGCAGGAAAGGCATTTGGCAGGGACCAGGCCTGCAAGGGAGGGCAGTTGTGGGCAATAAGGCCAGCAGGGGAGAGCTGTTGGGAGGGAACAGGCCTTCAAGGGAAGGCATTTGTGGGCCATCAGGCCAGCAGGGGAGGGCAGTTGGGAGAGACCAGACCTGCAAGGGAGCACAGTTGGGGGTGGTCAAGCCTGCAGAGGAGGGAAGTTAGAAGTGGCCAGGCCTGCAGAAGTAGGAAGTTGGGGGTGACCGGGCTTGCAGGGGAAGGCACATAAGGGTGACCAGTCCAGCAGGAGAGGGCAATTAGGGGCAATTGGTCTGGTAGGGGAGCAGTTAGGCATCAATCAGGCTGGCAGGGGAGTAGTTAGCAAGTGATCAGGCAGTCAGGCAGAAGCGGTTAAGGGCAATCAGGAAGACAGGCAGGCTAGGACTTGGGAGTCATCAGTCCTCAATTGTCTGAGGGATGTCTGACTGCCCATTTAGGCCTGAATCTCTGGGGATTGGGCCTAAAGGGGTAGTTGGACATCCTTCTAGGGGTCGCAGGTTGGAGAAGGTGCCGGTTGGGCTGAGGGACACCCCACCATGTAGAAAATTTGTGCAGTGGGCTTCTACTCCTATCTAACAAAGAGAGAATATACAAATTGACTGTCACACCATAACAAAAATGGCAGCACCCATAGCCATAAGATGGTGGTGCCCAGTTTCCTCAGCCCCGCCAGAGTCCCCCAGTCCTTTCAGCCCAGCTATGGGGCAGCAGGCATGCAGTGTGGCTGAACCCACCCTCAGGCTCCCAGCTGCCCAGCACTGGCCCAAGGCACAGGCAAGCCTCAGATGGCGGTTTCTCAGCCACCCAGGGCTACTGAGGCTTGCCCTGCTGGTAGTGGCAACAGCAGGGGTGTGACGGGGCCATCACCTTCCCCTAATCACTGGGTCGCCTTCTGCCCCTGTGCACTCCCCAGACTGTGAAAGGGGGCAGGCTAGGCTGAGGGACCCTCCCTCCAGTACATGAATTTTCATGTACTGTGATTTAGTAAAAAATAATTTGCAATATAATGACAGAATGACTTATAGTTTTCAATATAAAATTGTAAATATTTTATGAAAATACTTTATGACTTTTCAGCCTTTAGTCCAAGAATCCTGATAGTATTTTTTGTTGTAAAACAAATTTATATTAGTAGATAATAAAATTATATGATCATCTCCATATACAATAAAAAGAAAATGTCCCAATGTCTCTTACTAATTTCTATACATAGGGTGTGAAAAAAGAAATGGGTTGGAGAAAACTTCTGAAAGAAAGTGTAAGTGAAGGAGAGCAGAAAATGTAATGAAAACACACACAGTATAGAATCACATTTTCAAAGTAAGCAATGGAGGAGACAATGATTGCAATAGAATGGTAGAATAAAAGCCCTCATTACCTCATGAGGAAAGTAATTTAAAATCAGGACTTATTAATATTAAAAATAAAAACAACTTTTTGTTGTTGAATAGCAATATAAAAATAAGTTGAAAATTATTTTAAATAGAATGTGTTTATTACCACTTTGTTGATATGGCTAAAAACAGTGATATGTCAACAAAAATGAATACATGATGAACACAACTTCTACCAAGTTTTTTCCAAACACCATTTATATGACAACCAAACCAAGACTCCTTAGAAAAGCTATTGATTCCAAGTTTGGAAACTTCAAAATGGAAAATGACCATGAATAACATTTTATGTCTAAAAGCAAGAAAACACATGAAGACTTATGAAAAGGGATATGTCAAATGGACAAAAAATCTAGGTTGAAGGTGTTCCAATGCCAAAATTGGAATAATGTAAACATTAAGAGATATAATGGTTATAATCTGCTATCAAA
This sequence comes from Lasiurus cinereus, assembly GCA_011751065.1. Lineage (NCBI taxonomy): Eukaryota > Metazoa > Chordata > Mammalia > Chiroptera > Vespertilionidae > Lasiurus > Lasiurus cinereus. Next base: position 35,493,163 of record JAAGEH010000286.1, on the reverse strand, counting down.
AATGAAATAAAAGCCCACCCTGTGGCTTTATGGTTGAACATCAACTCATGAACTAAGAGGTCATCAATTTATTCCCATTCAGGGCATATGCCTGGATTTTGAGCTTTTCCCCAGTAGGGGCATGTTCAGGAGGCAGCAAATATTGATGATTCTCTTTATTTATGTTTCTGTCTCTCTCTTCCTCTCCCTTCCTCTCTCTTTAAAAATCAATAAAAACATATTAAAAAATGAAATAATCATCCTTTAAATCATAATGATATTTCAATAAAAATAACACAGGAAAAAAAAATTAGGAGAATCCAAGATGGTGGCATAGGTAAACACCTACACTGCTGCCTCACACAACTATGTCTTTGGCCTGTGGTCAAAAAGACGCTGGAAAGAAAAAAAAAAAGAGAAAAAAGAAAAGAAGGAGGGGCTGGGAGCTTGGGTCGCTGGGGTGTGATCAGGCCTGGATGGAAGGGCAGTTATGAGTGATCAGGCTGATGGGGGGCAGAGCCATTGGCGGTAAGCAGGCCAGCAGGGGTGCCAAGTTGGGGGTGAGCAGGCCATCAGTGGGGGGTCATTTGGAGGTGATCAAGACAGCAGGGGGTCAATATGGAGTGAGCAGGCCAGCAGGGGGGCAATATGGAGTGAGCAGGCTAGCAGGGGGTCATTTGGGGGCAAGCAGGCCAGTGGAGAGGGAAGGTAGGAGCAAGCAGGTTGGCACGGGGGGCAGATGGGAGTGATCAGTCTGGTAGGGGGGCATTTGGAGGCATGCAGAGTGGTTAAGGGCAATCAGGCAGGCAGGCAGGTAGATGAACCACTGGAACCAGCAGTCCCGGATTGTGAGAGGGATGTCTGACTGCTGGCCTGATTCCTTTAAACAGGCAGTAGGGCATCCTTTGAGGGATCCCAGATTGGAGAGGGTGCAGGCTGGGCTGAGGAACACCTCTCTCCATCTATGAATTTCATGTACCAGGTCACTAATATGAATATAATAGATTTTTTGTCTCAGTGGTGCATTTAAGTATGAAATACAACTAAATAATTTTTGAAAAGCATGCTTAAGTAGTTTTAAATTTAATAATGCAATATAATATCTTTTATAAAATAGCTGAATACTTAATGGTAAAGTATTATGATTTTATTCACATAGTTTTCAAAGAAATCTCAAATAAATAGCAAACCTTAAATATGTGATTACTCTACCATTATCTTTGTATCTTTCTCTCCCTTTCTACATACACACATACACACATACACAAACACACACACATATTTGCTATAGATGTAAATAGGCAAAACGGACATGGAAAATGTGGTTATTAAATATCCCATCCCTGTGTCAACAAAAGAAGGATGTTGTAATAAATTTAACCAAAAGTAATCTCACAGGCTTATCTGACCATAAATTCCTAACTAGGGAGGTCATGATATGTAGTCATGCCGCAGGCATATGACATCTTTAGTCAAAGGTTTGTCTTTGCTTTCAGCAAGCCCAGCTTATTGTTTTTCTGGATCTAAGTTAACACACCTTTGAATTGCCTCTTCTTCAGATCCTTCAGAAGCATAAACACCCTTAAGAGAGCACATAATATTGTTAACTATCCTCTAATCCAATCTATGCCTTGCTTTCTCTCACCTTCATGTAATCTTCCTTTTGCTCTCTCCATTATTTGAAATGCATAAAAAATTGCCATTTGTCCTTCTCTGGACCATTTGATCTTGCTTCCTAGCATTGTAGTCAGTTTGGTTCAAAGGAACTCTTACAAAAATTCTCCACAAGTTTGGAGACTTCTTATGTTGACACATAATTTTTCTATAAATCTTTGTTTGAAATTTTGCATAATAAATACTTTTGAGAAAAATACTGACAAATTAGTAAATAATAATTACAGCACCATACTTGTTAAAGAAGGAATGATACATAATATATCATTTAGTTATGCTGAAATAAAACTAGTATAATAAAAATAGTTAAAACATTTTTATTAATTAAAGTATAACTTTCATAAAAAGATGATGTAAACAGAGCAAAATTTGAGAAGTTTTATAAAGTTTCTAAAAGTATGGATACTCAGTGGAAATATTTCCTGCTCCAAGAGTCACAGAGGTAGGGAAGAGAATAAGTGTACACATAAGGAATTAAAAAAAAAAAAGACTAATTCCACTATATTTCCTAGCCAGATGACACTAAATTGCTTCTGCAAGATTATTGCCATTTGCTTTTTCCTTTCATTCTTTTTTTTGTTTTGTTTTTGGTTGTAAAACTAAACATTTTATTTTATTTTATTTTTTATTTTTTTTATTGTGTTACATGTATACATATCTCCCCATTCCCCCCCCTCTCCCTCCCAGGTATACCCCAACCCCCCAGTGTCTATGTTCATTGGTTATGCTTATATCCATGCATTCAAGTCCTTTGATTGTTCTCTTATCTACCCCACCTCTCCTTAATCGAAGACCATATCAGCTTTTTTGAAAAATATAATATGCAATCATTAAACCATATGTTATCTTTAAAGAATGAATGACTAACTTAGTTAGAAAAATTGAATTAAGAACCTTACTCAGGCTACTTATAATAGAAATATGTTTAAAACAATGTGTTGAAAAAAAGTGAAAATAGTGATGCACTGAATGTTTGTGTTCCTTCAAAATTCTATATTTTGAAACCTGAACACCTGGATTATAGCTAGAGATGGAAATTGAGGAGATAGAGTGAGATTAGGTGATGAAGGTGGGACCCTAAGAATGAGTTTAGTACCTTTGTCAGAAGAGGAAGATATCTCTTCCCCATGTCTCCCTTTTCTCTCTCTTTCTCTGCTTATATGAACCTTGGAAGGTCATGTGAAAACATAGTGAAAAGTCATCAGTCTCCTGGCCAGTGAGAGAGCTCTCACCAGGAACAGATTCAGCCAGCGTTTGTATCTGAGGCTTCTCGGCCTCCAGAACAGAGGAGATTAACTGTTGTGTAAGCCACTTAGTTGATGGTATTTTGTTATAGTAGCTCAAAATAACTAACACAGAAATCAAGAATGGGTAAAATATACACTAACCAAAATTAAATTTATAATTATCATTAGAAATAGGACAAAGGATTACATTAAGTAATGGTAAAAGGTAAATATACTAACTGAATCAAACTCCAGAGCAACTAATTACACAAAGAAAAATGTATTAGAGATGCAAGAAGAATTTGTTATGAATGAAATTATGACAGGGAGGGTAATTTATCTTTTTAACAATAAAAAATATCTACAGCCTGACTGGTGTGTCTCATTGGTTGAGCATTGTCCTAGTTTATAGGAGGTCATGGTTAGATTCCTGGTCAGGGTACATGCCTGGGTTGTGGGATACATCCCCAGTAGGGTTTTAAGGAGATAGCAGATCAATGATTCTCTCTCATCATTGATGTTTGTATTTCTGCCTCTCCCTTCCTCTCTGAAATCAATAAAAGTATATTTTAAAAAAAGAAATATTGAGAAGACAGTGTAGTTATACAATGATTTAATTAAAGACAGGTGGTTTAAGTTTATATTTATACTAAAGGCCCAGAACATGAAATTTGTGCATGGGGCAGGGGTGGGTGTTCCTCAGCCTGGCCTGCACCCTCTCACAATTTGGGACCCCTTGGGGGATGTCCCACTGACAGTTTAGCAGTTGAGGCCTGATCCTACAGGGGTTGGGCTTAAACTGGCAGTTGGACATCCCTCTCACAATCTGGGACCACTGGCTCCTAACCACTCACCTTCCTGCCTGATCACCCTAACTACCTCTGCCTTGACCTCACTGCTGCAGCTTTATCCAGAAGAATGTCTGGAATGACATCCAGAAAGTCGTTCAGCTGTCTGGCCTAATTAGCATATTATGCTTTTATTACTACAGTAGGTCCTCAGGTTACATCAGAGATGTGTTCCTGCAGTGCCACATAATGCGATTTTCGATGTAAGTCAGAACCCACTTACATAAGCACGTAGGTCACTCACATGGAGCACATATACAGCAGTATGAAGTGAAACAATAAAAGAAATTTAAAAGAAAGATAACAATTCCTGACCTTTACTTGTGGTAAATAAATAATAAAAAACATAAAGCACATATGTACATATATTGAAATGATGGACCTATTTTTATTTATAAATAAATGGGAGATGACAACATAACCACAAAATGAGGTATGTCGAGGCCAACATAACCTGAGGACTGCCTGCATAGATTTGAACTCATATTTTAAGTATTAAAGATGTACATTTTATTTTTGTGTTCATGGTATAAACACAAAATTAAACTATGAAATCATGATGGGTGATTCAGTTGTTTGGAGTATCATCCTGTACACCAAAAAGTTTTGGGGTTGATTTTTAGTCAGGGCATTTGTCCAGGCTGTGAGTTCCATTCTCAGTTGGGTTGAGTATGGGAGGCAAGTAATCTATATTTCTCTCTCACATCTATGTTTCTTTCTCTATCTCTTTCTCTGTCTCTCTTCTCTTAAATCAGTAAAAACATATTCTTCGGTGAAGATTTAAAAAGAAATATGTAAATAAGTTGTGAACTTAACCAAAAGTAAACCTTAAAATTTCCAAAAAATAGAAATTTGTTTATGCCTTAAACTTTCAGGAGACGTAATAAGTAATGATTACTTAAATTAATAAGTAATGTTATAAATAAATAACATAAAAAAGATAAAATTGAAATTTCATTCCTTGAAAATGTTAAAAAATAAAGAATATAAAAAATAGAATAAACTCTGAATCTTGCTCAAGGAAAAAGAAGACAAAATACACACATTAGTAACTAGAGAGGGGAATAAAAAACACCAATCAGTAGAGATTAATTTGCATTTTCCTGATGATTAGTGATGGTATTTTTTCAAATGTTTATTAGCCATCTTTATGTCCTGTTTAGAGAAATGTCTTTGCTGATATTTTAATAGTATTATTTGTTTTCCTGTTGATGAGTTACACACACACACACACACACACACGTATTCTTTATATATTTTTGAGATTAACCCCTTATCCAATATGTCATTGGTAAAAATGTTCTCCCATACAGTGGGTCCTCTTTTCATTTTATTGATGGTTTCTTTTGTTGTTCAGAAGCTTGTAAGTTTGATGTAGTCTTATTTATTTTTTTCCTTTTTTTCCCTTGCCATAGGAGATATATCAGCAAAAATATTGCTACAAGAGATGTCTAAAATTTTACTATTTATTCTGTCTTCTAAGATTTTTAAGACTTTGTGACTTACATTTAAGTCTTTTATTCATTTTGACTTTATTCTGTGTATGATATAAGTTGAGGGTCTAGTTTTCTTTTGTTGTATGCACCTGTCCAATTTCCCCAATGCCATTTATTGATAAGACTGTCTTTATGCCATTTTATACTGTTGTCTTTTTTATCAAATATTAATTGGCCTATAGGCTTGCTTTGATTTATGGGCTCTCTGTTGTATTCCATTGATCTATACATCTGTCAGCATGTCAGTAGCAGGCTGTTTTTATTATAATGAATTTACAGTATTGTTTGATATCTAGTATTGTCCTACTTTCAACTCTGTCCTTCTTTCTAAAGATTGCTGAGACTATTTGGGATCATTTGGCGTTCCATATGAATGTTTTAAATATTTGTTCTTAATTTGTGAAATATTACACTATTTTTCAAAATAGGAATTGCATTGAATCTATAGATTTCTTTGGGTAGTTTGGATATTTTAATGATGCCAATTCCTCCCATCTATGAGCATAGTATATGCTTCCACTTATTTGTATCTTCCTTAATTTCTTTCATCACTGTTATATAGCTTTCTAAGTACAGGTCTTTTGCCCCTTTGATCAAACTTATTTCTAGGTCTCTTATGTTTCAATTGTAAATGAGATTGCTTTCTTAATTTCTCTGTCTGATAGTTCATTATTGGTGCATTGAATTGCTACCAATTTTTGGGTGTTATTTTTATATCCTGTTGCTTTGCCAAATTCATTTATTAGATCTAGTAGCTTTCTGGTGGATTCTTTAGGATTTTCTATGTGCAATATCATGTCATCTGCAAATAATGCCAGTTTTATTTCCTCATTTCCAACTTAGATACCTTTTATTTTTTCTTCTTCTATGATAGCTTTGACTAGGACTTCCAGTACTATGTTGTATAAGAGTGGTGAAAACAGACATCCCTGTGTTGTTCCTGATCTTAAAGAAAGATTTAGAAACAACCTAAGTGCCCACCAGCAGATAAGTGGATTATAAAACTGTGATACATCTACACAATGGGATTCTATGCTGATATAAAAAAAGAAGGAATTCTTATCATTTGTAACAGCATGGATAAAACTGGAGAGCATTATGCTAAGTGAAAAAAAAACAGTCAAGAGAAAGATAACTATCACATGGCCTCATTCATTTGTAGAATATAATGAACAACATAAACTGATGAACAAAAATAGAATCAGAGTTATGGAAGCATCAAACAGACTGTCCAACCTATGAGGGAAGGCAAGGGATGAGGTGGGTAAAAGATCAACCAAAGGACTTGTATGCATGCATAACCAATGGACAAGACAGTAGGAGGGTGAGGGCATGTGCTGGGTGCTTGGAGTGGCTGGGAAGAGGTCAATGAGGAGGAAAGGAGACTCATGTAATACTTTAAACAATGACAAATTTAATTTTTTTAAAAAGACTTAGATTTCAAAAATGTCACATAAATGGAATCATATAATATATCAGTTTTTTTTTTTTTTTTGGATAGGCTTTTTCTTACTCAGCATGTTTTTTTGAGATTCATCAAGGCTGTTGTGCAGATCAATAATTTGTTTCTGGAGGAGATTAAATATGGTGGCAGAGTAAGTAGATGCTGCATGGAGAAGCTCTGAGGACCAAAATGGAATTAAGGACTGCTTTTGAGGTATCCTAGAGATTTTGGGTTGTTGTGTAATCATTTTCATTTGTTTCCAGGAAGCTTTTTATTTCTTTCGTGATCTCATTGGTAACCCATTCATTTTTTAATAACATACTATTTAGCCTCAATATGTTTGAATGTCTTTAGGTAGTTTTACTGTACTTGAATTCTAATTTCATTCTACTATGTTCTGAGAGGATGATTGATATTATTTTGATCTGAACTTTCAGAGACTTGTTTTGTGTCCTAACAGACACATCCTAAATAATAAAGAGGTAATATGAAATTTGACCATCACTCCAAAACACAAGATGGCCTGCAGGGGAGGGCAATTGTGGGTGATCAGGCCAGCAGGAGAGGGAAGTTGGAGGGGACCAGGCCTACAGGGGAGGGCAGTTGGGAGGGACTAGGCCTGCAGAGGAGGGCAGTTGGGGGCAATCAGGCCGGCAGAGGAGGGCAGTTGAGGGTGACAGGGCCTGCAGGGGAGGACAGTTGTGATGAACCCAGGCCTGCATGGGAGTGTAGCTGTGGGCTATCAGGCCAGCAGGGGAGGGAAGTTAGGGGGCGAACCATAGATGCTAAAATCCTCAACAAAATATTAGCAAATGTGATACAGCAATATATATATATGCCTAAGTGACCATCACAACTGAAATAACTGAATGGATGAGCAAACATGCTACATGGGATGACCAGGCCAGCAAGGTGGTTAGTAAAGAATGACCAAATGACTGAGCAGAAGGCTTCATGGGGTGACCAGGTCAGTAAAGTGGGCAGTAAGGGGTGACCAGGCCAGTGGGGGGGGGCAATTAGGGGTGACCAGGCTAGCACGGGAGGGGCAGTTGGGGGAAGTCAGGCCAGCAGGGGGAGGGGACAGTTAGGCACAATGAGGCAGGTGAGCAGTTAGAAGACAATGGTCCCGGATTGTGAGAGGGATGTCCCACATCCCCTAGGGGTCCCGGATTGTAGAGGGTACAGGCTGGACTAAGGGGAACCCCCCATGCACAATTTAGTGCCCAGGGCTCTAAGTATATTAAAAAGATCATACAACATGACCAAGTGGAATTTATTCTGGGAGGCAAGGTTGGTACAATATCTGCATGTCAATAAACATATTACATCAAATAAACAAAATGAAGGATAAAGATCACATGATCATATCCATAGATGCAGAAAAAGCATTTGATAATATCCAGTACACTTTTATGATAAAAATTCTCAGCAAAGTGGTAACAGAGAGAGTATACTTTAAGGTAATAAAAATGATACATGTCAAGTCCACAGTTAACATCTTAATAAACAGAAAAAAAACTAAAAGTGTTTCTGTTTTCTATGTCTTCCTTCCCCTCCTCTACTCCCATTAACGCCCTCCAGCCTGCCCTTGACCCTGTTCCAGCTCTTTATCACCAATTGTTCTGTGTCCATGGGTTGCATATATATGCATACAAAGTCTTTGATTGATTACCTCACACCCATCCACCCTTCTGTGCCTTCCCTCCTAGGTTCCATACTCTGTTCAATGCATCCATCTCTCTAGATCCATCCACTCTGTTCATCAGTTTATTTTGTTACTTACATTACACACATGAGTGAGATCATGTGATACTTGTTTATTTCTAACTGAGTTATTTCACTTAGCATGATACTCTCCAGGTACCTCCATGTGGTCTAAATGGTAAGATAATCTTCTTTTTTACTACTGCATAGTATCCCATGGTATAAATATACCCAGCATTTTTATCCACTCATCTACTAATGGGAGCCTTGGATGTTTTCAGATCTTAGCTATTATAAATTGCATTGTTATGAACATAGATGCTTACACATTCTTTCTGATTGGTGTTTCATGTTTCTTTTTTTAAAGGTAACATTTTTTTATTGTGTTACCTGTATACATATCTCCCCATTGTCCCCCCTCCCTCCCAGGCATACCCCAACCCCCCAGTGTTCATTGGTTATGCTTATATGCATAAATACAAATCCTTTGATTGATCTCCTATCTACCTCACCTCTCCTTAATCTTCCTGCTATAATATCACAGTCTGCTCGATGCTTTACTGCCTCTGTATCTATCCTTTTGTTCATCAGTTTACAATGTTCTTTATTATCCACAAATGAGGGAGATCATGTGGTGCTTCTCCTTCATTGACTGGCTTATTTCACTAAGCATAAGGTTCTCCAGTTCCATTCAGGTTGCTGCAAATGATAAGAGTTCCTTCTTTTTAATGGCAGCATAGAATTCCATTGTGTAGATGTACCACAGTTTTCTGATCCACTCACTTGCTGACGGGCACCTAGGCTGTTTCCAAATTGTAGCTATTGTAAATTGTGCTGCTATGAACATAGGGGTGCATAAATCCTTTCAGATTGGTGTTGGTAATTTCTTAGGATAAATTCCTAAGAGTGGGATTGCTGGGTCAAATGGGAGATCCATTTCTGGTTTTTTAAGAAAACTCCATACTGTTCTCCACAGTGGCAGCACCAGTCTGCATTCCCACCAACAGTGAACAAGGGTTCCTTTTTCTCCACATCCTTGCCAACACTTGTCATTTGTTGATTTGTTGATGATTGCCATTCTGACAAGTGTAAGATGGTATCGCATTGTCAGTTTGATTTGCATCTCTCGGATAATTAGTGACTTTGAACATGTTTTCATGTGTCTCTTGGTCTTTCTTCTGGTATCTTTCAAAAAGTTTCTATTTAGGTCGATTGCCCATTTTTTAATTGGATCGTTTATCTTCCTTTTACTAAATTGTATAAATTGGCTATAGATGTTGGAGATTAAACTTTTATCAGTGATAACATTTGCAAACATGTTCTCCCATACAGTGGGTTTTCTTGTTGTTTTATTGATGGTTTCTTTTGCTGTACAAAAGCTTTTTATTTTGATGTAGTCCCATTTGTTTATTTTTTCTTTAGCTTCCATTGCATTTGGAGCAGTATCAGTGAAAAAGTTTTTTTGCATATGTCTGAGATTGTGCTGCCTGTGGATTCCTCGAATATTTTTATGGATTCCCTTCTAATGTTTAAGTCCTTTATCCATTTTGTGTTTATTTTTGTATTTGGTGTAAGTTGGTGGTCCAGTTTCATTTTTTTTTGCATGTATCTGTCCAATTTTCCCAACACCATTTATTGAAGAGGCGATCTTGACTCCATTGTATGTTCATGACTCCTTTGTCAAATATTAGTTGAGTATAGTGGTTTGGGTGAATATCTGGATTCTCTATTTTATTCCATTGGTCTATATGTCTGTTCTTGTGCCAGTACCAGTCTATTTTGAGAACAGTTGCTTTCTAATATAGCTTGAAATCAGGTATTGAGATCCCACCTACTTTATTCTTCTTTCTCAGAATTGCTATGGCTATTCGTAGTCTTTTTTGTTCCATATGAATCTATGAAGAATTTTTTCTAGGTCTGTGAAGTATGTCCTTGGTATTTTAATGTGTAGGGCATTGAATCTATAGATTGCTTTGGGTAGTATGGACATTTTAATGATGTTGATTCTCCCAATCCATAAGCATGGTATGCTCTTCCATCTCTTAACATCTTCCTCTATCTCTTTTTTTTCAGTGTCCTGTAGTTTTCTACATATAGATCTTTTACCTCTTTAGTTAGGTTTATTCCTAGGTATCTTAATTTTTTTGGTGCAAAGGTAAATGGGATTGCTTTCTGAGTCTCTCTTTCTATAATTTCACTATTAGTGTACAGAAATGCCACAGATTTCTTGGCATTAATTTTGTATCCTGCTACATTGCCAAATTCATTTATTAAGTCCATCAGTTTTGTGATGGAGTCCTTCAGGTTTTTTATGTACAGTATCATGTCATCTGCAAATAAGGACAGCTTTCCTTCTTTTTTTTCCAATTTGGATGCCTTTTATTTTACCTTCTTGTCTAATTGCAATGCGTAATACTTCCAGTACTATGTCAAACAGGAGAAGAGAGAGTGGGCATCCCTGTCTTGTTCCTGTTCTTAGGGAAATGGTTTTAATTTTTGCCCATTGATTATGATGTTAGCTGTGGGTTTATCATATATGGCTTTTATGATGCTGAGGTATGGTCCTTCTATTCCCACATTGCTGAGAGTTTTTATCAAGAAAGAGTGTTGGATTTTATCAAATGTTTTTTCTGCATCAATTGATATGACTATGTGATTTTTATCTCTCAATTTCTTTATGTGATGTATCACGTTTATTGATTTGCGGATATTGTACCATCCCTGCATTCCTGGGATGAATCCTACTTGGTCATGGTGTATGATCTTCCTGATGTACTGCTGGATCCGATTTGCTAGAATTTTGTTGAGGATTTTGGCATCTATGTTCATGAGAGATATTTGCCTATAATTCTCTTTCATTGTGTTGTCTTTATCTGGTTTTGGTATTAGGGTGATGCTGGCTTCTTAGAAGATTTTTGGAAGTGTTCCTTCTTCAATATTTTTGAATAGTCTGAGGAGGATAGCTGTTAATTCTTCCTTGAATGTTTGGTAAAGCTCTCTTGTGTAGCCATCTGGTCCCGAGCTTTTATTTGCTGGAAGCTTTTTGATGACTGCTTCAATTTCTTCCATAGTTATTGGCCTATTGAGATGTTTAGATTCTTCCTGATTGAGTTTTGGAAGGTTATATTTTTCTAGGAATATGTCCATTTCTTGCAGGTTGTCCATTTTTTGGAATAGAGTTGTTCATAGTATTTTTTAACAATCCTTTATATTTTGGCGGGGTCTCTTGATATTTTTCCCCTTTCATTTTTAATGTTGTTTATTTGGGTCTTCTCTCTTTGCTTCTTGTTAAGCCTGGCTAGAGGTCCATCAATCTTGTTTATCCTTTCAAAGAACCAGCTCTTGGTTTTGTTGATCTTTGGAATTGTTTATTTAGTCTCCATGTTGTTTATCTCTGCTCTGATCTTTACTATTTCCTTCCTTCTGTTTACACTGGGCTTTTCTTATTGCTCTCTTTCTAGCTCTGTGAGTTGTAGGTTTAGGTAAATTATTACCTTTGCTTCCTGTTTTTTGCAGTAGGCTTGTAGGGCTATGAACTTCCCTCTCAAGGCTGCGTTCACTATGTCCTATAAATTTTGTATTGTTTGTTGTCATTGTAATTTGTTGTCATGATGTTTTTTATTTCTTCCTTGATCTCTTGGATTACCTAGTCATTTTTTAATAGCATGCTGTTTAGTCTCCATGTTTTTGATTTCTTACTATTGTTTTTGTTATAGTTGATTTCCAGTTTTATGCCACTGTGGTCTGAGAAAATGCTTGATATGATTTCTATCTTCTTGAATTTGAAGAGACTTTTCTTATGACCCAACATATGATCTATCTTTGAAAATGGCCCATGTGCACTAGAGAAGAATGTATATTCTGTGGTTTTGGGGTGAAATGTTCTGAAGATGTTTCATTGATTCCTTTAGTATAAAGTGTTCTTCCTTATCTCTTGTTATGGCCTACACATTGAAAATTTGTCAGATATAAGTATTGCAACCCCAGCTCTTTTTTCATTTCCATTTGCCTGAAATACGATCTTCTATCCCTTCACCCTCAGTCTATGTGCATCTCTTTTCCTGAGGTGGGTTTCTTGCAGACAGCAGATATATGGGTCATATTTTCTTATCCAATAGGTTACCTTATGTCTTTTGATTGGAGCATTTAATCCCTTTACATTTAAAGGTATTATTGATAAGTACTTATCTGTTGCCATTTTTAGTCCTTACTCCCGAGTTCCTTCTTCGTTTCCTCTTTCTTTTTATTACAGCAGACCCTTTAACATTTCTTGCACTGCTGGTTTGGTGGTAATATATTCTCCAAGTCCTTTTTTGTCTGTGAAGCTTCTGATTTCACCTTCAATTTTGATTGAAAGCCTTGCAGGATACAGTATTCTTGGATTCAGACTCTTGCTTTGCATGACTTTGTATATTTCATTCCATTCCCTTCTGGCCTGATGAGTTTCTGTTGAGAAATCAGTAGCTAGTCTTATGGGGGTTCCATTGTAGGTAACTTTCTGTTTCTCTCTGGCTGCTTTTAAGATTCTTACTTTGTCGTCGGTGTTTGCCAATTTAATTATAATGTGCCTTGGTGTCGGTTTGTTGGGGTTAATTTTGCTTGGGACTCCGTGGGCTTCTTGGATTTGTGTGTGTTTTCTTTCCTATATTGTGGAAATTTTCTGTCATTATTTCTTCAAACAGGTTCTCTAATCCTTGTTCAGTTTCTACTCTTTCTGGAACTCCAATTATGCAGATGTTGTTTTGTTTTGTGTTATCCCAAAGTTCCCTTAGGCTCTCCTCTTGCTTTTTAACTTTTTTTTTCTAGAAACTGCTGTACTTGGGTATTTTTTTTCTACCATGTCCTCTAGCTTACTGATGCGGTCCTCTGCTTCTTCTAGTCTACTTTTGATGCTTTCTATTGAGTTCTTTATAGCAATGATGTCATTTTTCAATTCTTATTGATTATTCTGAACCTCCTCTAGGTTCTTCTGCATTTCTTCTTGCTTCTTCTTCATTTCCTCTTGGCTCTTATTCACATTGTCAATTTTGTCTTCCATTCTTTTCATCCACCGTATGATCATTTCTCTGAACTCTTTCTCTGGCAGTCTTATTTCTGCTTCTATTTTGTTTACTTCCTTTTCTGGTGAAACCTGCCTTTCTGTATTATAGTGGCTGTTTCTTTTTCTGCCTATAGTCTTTCTTCTCTGGGTGTCTGGTTATGTAGTTCTCTCTCCTACGTTGATTGAAAGGCAGAGACTACAACACAACCAGGTACTGAACACAAGGCACTGAGTAGAAATGTATTCAGTATGTTATTAATCACAAATAAGATGAACACCAACGAAAGACACATTAGGGGTAAGTAGAGAAAGAAGAAGAGGAAAATGAGGAAAAAAGAAAAAAAAGAAATGCCAAAATCAAATTGGGAGAGAGAGAAAAATTAAGTAAATAAATGAACAAAAAAAAAATAAAGTAAAATAAGAAAATAAAAAGGAGAAGAAGGAGAAGGAAAGAGGAAGAGAAAAATGTTAGAGTGAAAAAAAAGGGGATATGAGAGAAAAGGGGAACTAAATATAGGTGTCAGGAGAAAACACCAATAGAACAGTCACTAATGCCAACAAATGTAGAAAACCAGTACTTGGAGATTAATATAAACTACAAATAACAACTGGTATGGAGGGAGGTGAGGGAAAAGAGAGGTAAAAAACAAACCAAATCAAAGCAAACAAAAAACAAAATAAAACAAGTAGAATAAGCTAAAACAATCTCACCAAAAAAGTACAAAAAATCTATATAATCAATGTTCAGGCAAAGAGCAACAAAATGTCATAGAGAAAAACAACTTTTTGGATAGTGAAGTCAGGAAGAGAGAGGTTTGTAATGGCTTGGAGTAGGGGATTTGAAATTAGATATGTAAGTGGGGTGAAATTTTAACCCGGTAAAGAGAAAGAATAGGAAGAATCTAAAGTTGGAAAAGGGAAAGAAAAAACAAGACAACAAAATGGGGAAAGTTAGGAGGAAAGTGTTGGCATAAAGGTAGAGTTGAGATAGAGTAAAATTATGCTAAAGGAAAGATGATAATAGAATGTAGAACTCTAATCCCGAAGTAAAATAAAGGGAAAACAAAATGACACTTTTTTTTTCCAAAATGGTAAAATAGTATTAGTACTAATACTAGTTGAAAAGAAAAATGTAATAATTAAAAAGGTAAAATCATTTGAGGAGGAAATAAAAAATTTGTTTTTTAATTAAAATATGCAAAAATGAAAAAAATATAAAAAAAGAAAAAGAAAAAAAATAGAATGGTCATTCACTTCCGCTATTATTCTGCTTGGCACTTCTGTTTCCCATTTGGGAGGGTATTGCAGTTCCCTGTGTTTCACTGCTGGTTGTGTTTTAATCTCTTTATTCTTTTGTGGTTATGTGAGAGTCAATTTGTGCGTCATCCACTGGGTAGCAGTGTTTCGGAATTGACCTCTGAGACTAAACACAGGATCTCGCTAGGCTGTGCTCAGATCCTGCTACTCTGTGGTTCTCAAAACCGGTTTGTGGGGATTTTGCCGCCGGGACACTGTAATAACTCCCAGGCTGTCCCTCTGTCTCAGATCAAAAGGAGTCGTTTTCCAAGAGCTCCCCTCTGTCAACAGCTCTGCAAGTTTGCCTCCACACTTAGGGATCATGCCCTACCCCACATCTGTGGACCTCTCCAGAGGCAGCTTTCCCGCAGCCTGGTTCCCACAGTGTGCGAGTCTCTGTTGTGTGGGACAAGAGACTTCACCTTATCCCAGGCAAAATCTGACCTTTCCGTGTGCTGTGTGGAGCTCCTCTGGGTCCACCACATATCTGCACCTATTGAAGAGCGTTGTTCTGGGTCTCCAGGTCCCTGGCTGTTCGGTGGGTGCTTCAGCCGCAGGTTTCAGACCACCGCAGACATTCACCTCTCTCTGCAAGATCTGTTTCATGTTTCTTGGTATATTTTCCTAGAAGTGGAATCATTGAGTCAAATGGTAGCTCCATATTTAATTTTTTGAAGAAACTCCATACTGTTTTTCATAATGGTTATACCAGTCTGCATTCCCACCAGCAGTGTACTAGGGTTCCTTTTTATCCACATCCTTGTTGGCACTTTCCATTTGTTGATTTGTTCATTTGTTGATGGTAGCCATTCTGACAAGTGTGAGATGGTACCTCTTAAGTCATTTTTAATTTCAGCTCTCAGGTTATTAGTGACTTTGGTAAAGTTTCTATTTAGGTCCTTTGCCCATTTTTTAAATTGGGTTATCTGTCTTCCTTTTGTTTATTTGTATGAGTTCCTTATATATTTTGGAACTTAACCCTTTATCATATGTTTGACAAATACATTATCTCATACAGTAGGCTGCCTTTTTGTTTTGTTGATAGTTTCTTTTGCTGTGCAGAAGCTTTTTATTTTGATATAGTCCCATTTGTTTATTTTTCCTTAGTTTCCTTTGCCCTACAAGATGTATCTGTAAACTTATTGCTATGAGAGATGTCTGAGATTTTGCTGGATCCGATTTGCTAATTTTTTTCCAGTATTTTAACATCTATGCCCATCCTAATATTGGCCAGTCATTCACTTTTTTGGTAGAGCCTTTCTCTGGTTTTGGAACTAAGATAATGCTGGCCTCAAAAAAAGAGCTGGTTTAGATAGCATAAAATGGTTATCTTTTTTTTTTTCTTGATGAGTTCACAAATTTATGGATTCATAAATTTTATTTAGCTTTTAAAAAACTAACTCTTGTTTTCATTTTTTTATGTCTCTATGTCATTTATTTCTGCTCTAAGTATTATTTATTTCATGTTATTTACTCTGGGCTTTTCTTGATGTTTTATTTCTAATTATGTAAGTTATAAGGTTAAGTAGTTTTGTATATATATTTTTTCTTTTTGTTTGAGGTAGGTCTGTAGTACTAGGAACTTCCCTCTTAGGACTGATTTTTTGTGTGTGTCCCAGCAATTTTGGTTTGTTGTATATTTATTTTAATTTGTTTCCAAGAGTTTTTTTTTTTAATTTCTTTCTTGATCTATTTGGTAAACCATTCATTGTTTAATAACATGCTATATAGCCTGTACCAACATACAATGGTATAGCAGAGCTTTCAAAAGAAAAATATTGCAATATATTATAAGAAGTACTGCTAAAATAAAAATATAAGTGACTTATACGTACAATAATCTTATCTACTCAACAAATGTCATCAGTCATTTTATTGTCATGAAGTTATAAAATTTTATCCAATGAACCCAATGCTATGCCTTATCCCTCAAATACTTATAAATGTGACATGAAACTATAATGGCTTATACTTATATAACTTAATAACTAGCAAATTATTCATGAAAACAATATAGTAAATCAGAATAAGAACATGTAAAGAGGTAAAGTTATGCTTAATCTTTACTGTATTGGGAACTATTATTTTCTATAATCCTGAGAAAGGTTCCCAAATGACCCTTTGATAATAACCTTTGTAAATATTGTCCTTACAATATCATAAGTCTGGAAATATAGTAGGACTAGATAATAATACATCACCTCTTCTATAGTTAATTACTTATCATTGATTTAATTATTGCTGAATATTTTCCAAGCCTCTTCCTCTTGCTCAGTGATTAAGAACTTTGTTATCTTTCCAGTTTTCACAATTTTCTCTCTTTTTCTAAATCTATGGTGTTGTCTAAAATTCCTCTAACTATGTGTATACATAGGAACTTTGCTTCCCTACAATGAATCCATGAAGCACAGTTTTCACTGCTGCTTCTGTCACACCAAGATGTGATGCAAATTTTCTGCTATTATATACCCATTAGCTTCAGTCTTGCACCAAAGTCAATGACACATTAGTGATATTAATACCAATGGAATATGTAGAAATATGGAAGAGGTTATAGTGAAGACAAAAATTATTGACTTTGAAGAGTGATGGAAAGTATTATATTTTACATCGATCAGGATTTTTCTCTTATAAATAATAGAAAACAAACTGAAAGTAACTTAACTGTGAAAATAGTAAGAGGGGAGATAATAATTCTAGCAAGTCAATACTCATATCAACATCCTATCTAATAAAGAGGGAATATGCTAATTGACCATCACACCCTCACAAAGATGGTGGCACCCACAGCCACTAAGGAGGGAATATGCTAATTGGCTGACACACCCTCAAAGATGGCAGTGCCCAAGGCCACAAGATGGTGGCACTCAGTCCCCTCAGCCTTGCTGGGGTGGCAAGTGCAAGAGACAGATGGGCCTGCCCCCAGGCAGGTCCAGCCACTCCTTGAACCTGCCTCTGAAGTCCCCCAGACACTTCAGCCCTCCAACTGCCCAGGGCCAACCAGAGGCACAAGCAAGCCTCAAATGAAAGCTGCCCAGCTGCCCAGGGCCACCTAAGGCTCAGGTAATGAGGGCCAGCCAAGACTTGCACTGCTATCAGTGGCAGCAGCAGAGATGTGATGAGGGCATTGCCTTCCCCTGAGTGCCCGTTCATCTCCTGCCCCTGAGGGCTCTCAGACTGTGAGAAAGGGCAGGTCAGGTTAAGGAACTCTCCCTCCAGTGTATGAAATCTCATGCACTGGGCCTGAGAATTGAAAATAAAAATAATAAAATTATATGTGCCTGTTTGAATCATGTCCATTGTGGTGATCAATGGAAGGAGATGGCAATTTGTGGGAGAATCATAATTATGAATAACTCTCACTATAACCACATGGTGGGAAGAAATATTTTCCAAGATGAAAATTATTATACTGGTTAGGACATAGTATTAGTAGGAATTACAAAAGACAGACAATTACATTAATATTAAAATAGCATTACACAAAAAGTAAAATCAAAAACTAACAGTGAGTTGAGCTCTGAAGAATACCTCAAACTCAGAATTGTTTAGGAATATGTATGGTCTAATTGGTGCAACACTTAAGTTGCACAACAGTAGTGATTCATATTAATTTATAATTATAAAATTTATGAAGAATTATAGATTATTGAATACACATGTCTCTTCAAAGTGCTTTCCTAACCACTCTAACACAATAGTGATCACGTATATTGAGTTTCTCAGAATTCATTGGGACATTTTTAATGACCTGATCTGTTGTGAAGCAAACTTATCAAATGTTCTCTGATCAAGTCAATTAAACCACATTTATAGGAAATGGTTATATTGTCAAAACTCTGTATTTTAAAATAGAATATTATCCTGTAGGTAGAAAGACTAAATTGTTGAACCAACATTCCAGAATATATGCAGTTTAGGGGTTGATTACAGGTGGATACTGAGCAAGTCCTGTTTTCTCCTGGAGAAAGGCCCAGCTAGCAGGCTGAGAGTGGAAGCTGGTCAGTAACCCAATGCCCCATAGAGTGGACAAAGGAGAGCACTTACCATTAGGGATTTCAAAATGGCACAGTAAAGTGTTTGAGATACCAAAATAGGAGGCAAAGGGCTATCACAGAGAAGGTTGTCTGAGAGAAAACACTGATCACCTGTCCACGTAAAGAAAAGCAAATTGTAGCAGTCTGTTTACTTTAAAAGAATGGCCAAAGGTTTATTTTGGGGAAAAAAAAAACAGGCCGTTACCTCTTTTAGATTAGTAAGAAGGGAATCTGTGATTAATGCTCACAATATTTCCCACTGTGTAAAACAAGACTAGAAACTAAAATTAGGGTTTACTACTGATAATGGTCAAACAAATCTTTAAAGAGAAACTGGACAGTATTAAAATACCGGGCAAAGCCTGAATAGTAAGAACTATTTCAAAATACTTGTTTGGCAAAATGAAATTTTAACTACTTGGACCAAAGTTGGTAATGAGTTTATTAAATTCTGTTTTGAAGATTTTTATATAATTACCAGGAAACAGTTTAAGTGAAACAGTAAATCAGCTCACTTAAAGTGCATTTTAAAGGCAATGAGTTTCTCCAAAACTGGTTTGGTTTGATGGCTAGAGTGTCAGCCTGCGGACTGAAAGGTCCCGGGTTCGATTCCAGTCAAGGGCACATACCTTGGTTGTGGGCACATCCCCAGTAGGAGGTGTGCAAGAGGCAGCTGGTCGATGTTTCTCTCTTATCAATGTTTCTAACTCTCTATCTCTCTCCCTTCCTCTCTAAAAAAAAAAAAAAATCAATAAAATATATTAAAGACAATGAGTCTGTAACTCACAATGAACTTTTTAGAAATCTTTAATCTAGAAATTATCAAAAGGACTTTTTTTCAGATTACCCATTTACAAAAAAAAATAGAAATTGCCATTTGTATTTAAAAGTAGTCAATGAAATTCAGGTTTTTCAATTAGTTATGATACTTTAATTTGGTACTAGATATAAACCATCTAATTTTTAAAAATTCAAGTGTCCATAACCTTGTATTTTTCTTTTAAGTTCAGACCCCACCAAGTAAACTATCTTGTGGTTATCTGACAGTTTATTTGTAGGCTAGAGGCCTAGTGCATGGAATTCATGCACAGGTGGGATCCCTAAGCCTGGCCAGTAATCAGGACAGATTGGAGCCCTCCAGCTATTGGCCAGGCACTTCCTTCATTCCACACTGCCCCCTAGTGGTCAGTGCACATCACAGTGAGTGAACGAACTCCTGAGGGAACACTTTGCATATTAACCATTTATATATATGTGTGTGTATACACACACACACACACACACACACACACACACACACACTAGAGGCCCAGTGCACAAAATTAGTGCATGGGATGGGGGGAGTGTCCTTCAGCCCAGGCTGTTCCCTCTCCAATCTGAGACCCCTTAAGGGATGTCCAACTGCCCATTTAGTCCCAGGACTGCTGGCTCCCAACTGTGCAATTCCTGATTGCCCCTAACCACTTCTGTCTGCTAGCCTGACCATTCACTAACCACTCCTCTGCCAGCCTGATTGATGCCTTACTACTCCCCTGCCAGCCTGTTTGCCCCTAACCACCCTCCCCTGTGGGACTGATTACCCCTAACTGCCCTTCAATGCATCCTGGGTCTCCCCCAACTGCCCTTCTCTGCAGGCCCAGTCACCCCTAACTTCCCTCCCTTGTAGGCCTGGTCCCTCCCAACTGCCCTCGCCTGCTGGCCTGATCACCCATAATTGCCCTCCCTTGCAGGCCTTGTTTCTGCCAACTGCCCTCCCCTGCTGGCCATCTTGTGGTGGCCATCTTGGGTCCACATTGGGGCAGGATCTTTTGGCCACATGGGGGCAGTCATCTTGTGTGTTGGAGTGATGATCAATCTGCATATTACTCTTTTAGCCTGGTGCATGGGTGGGGGACAGCTGGTTTGCCCTGAAAGGTGTCCTGGACCAGGGTGGGGTTTTCCTTGGGGCATGAGGTGGCCTGGATGAGGGGCCTGTGGTGATTTGCAGGCTGGCCATGCCCTCCAGTGACCCAAGCAGAGGCCCTAGTATCTGGGATTTATTTATCTTCTACAATTGAAACTTTGTAGCTTGCATAGCCATTGAAATTTTGTTGCCTTAAGCAGAAGCCTGGGCCCACCAGGCTTTGCAGAAAGCTTGGCTTTCCCTCATCACCAGGGGCACCCCAAGCTTCACTCAGTGGTGGCAGCCATTGAAACTCTGTTGCCTTAAATGGAGGCTTGGTCGGCTAGGGTTTGGGGAAAGCTTGGCTTCCTCCATTTCCAGGGGCAATCCAAGCCTCCCTCCTGCTTTTTCTGTGGTTGTAGCCATCTTGGTTGGGTTAATTTGCATACTTGCTCTGATTGGCTTGTGGGTGAAGCTTGTGGGCATGGCTTGTGGGTGTAGTATAGGTATGGTCAATTTGCATATTACTTTTTTATTATATAGGATTATATATTCACATTGCTTATAACATGGAAGTTTGATAGACACTTGAGAACATGTAAAAGTTATAACTGATAATGCTGCATATCTTTAGTTCACTCTGCAATTTTTGAGGTGATCAAAAATTTTCCCCTTAATTGTTCTCAATTGAAATCTCAAAATTAATTATCTTAATATGTGTTAAATTAAGTAAAGTTTGTACTTAAGAAGCTAGTAATATATAACTTTGTTTACATTGTCATCTGTTCTTATTATCCAATGTTACTAGACACTCTCCAAAAATAAGTAGCGATTATTGACTAAAAATATTACTGGCTGAATTCTTGGAATTCTCTGAAATTGCCTTTAGGAAAATTTTTAGATTCACTTATACTGTGCATAGCAAAGGTTGAAAATGGGGGAAATTAGTAACCAGTGTTTTTTCAACTCTATTTTTAGTTTCAAAGTTTAAGTTTCATACTATTATAAAATCCATACATTTGAGGGCTCTTATAATAGTGTAAATATTATGACATAAGATTATAAAGATAATATACCTTAAATAAATAGTGGTCATCTCTATGAATTTCTCTGTGTTTTTGATCATCACTGTCATTTCCTGAACACCAGTTTATTTCATTGCATTGATTGAGGACATTACATCCATCACCTTCCATCTTCATTTTAAGTTTTCCATTTTTTCTGTGAGATTTTATTTCCACAATAATCTGTAAAGGCATTTATTATGTTGAAGGTCAATCTCTTTCACAATAATCTGTAAAGGCATTTATTATGTTGAAGGTCAATCTCTTTTTAAGCAATCAACAGAAAGTAAAAATCTTGTTCAACTTCACTCTGTTATGATGCCCATGTGTATTAATCAGGATTCACTGAGGAGATAAAACCCACACAGTAATTTGGAGAGTTTAATATGAAGAATTATTAATTATAACTGAAGATGAGAGGAAATAGGAATTGGTTAGTAAAAGAAGGACTTTAGAAGACATAAGAACAGCATATATAAATGTAGTTACTTCAATTAAAAAAGAGAAAGAACACCTACAGAAGAGGGTTGCCCAGGCCAGACTGAGACATTGTTGAAGCACAGCTTTGGCTACTGAGTGAGAGAAAAGTCATTGGAGTGCTGCCCATAGAAATTGCTGGAAAAGCATTCTCTATAAATTGCCATAAATCTACCTGCTAGGAGATGTATCATCAAAGGTGTTCCACTAGGAAATCAACAAAAGGAAAGTTGCATTTAGTTTTTATTAGCAAGAAGACAGTTAAATAGACACAATATTTGGGTTACTGAACACTTTGGAAACTAAGATGTTGGAAAAAACCAAGGGGCAGATTATGTGATAAATGGATATATCATGAACTACCTGAAGAACCAATGAGCAGCACTATAATCCGATAGGTTATATACCTCAATACTTATGATCAGTTTTTCTTGTCAATCAACAAACCAGTCCTTTTAATACTGAAAATAATATTTTTAATATTCACCAAACTGATCAAATTAATATAGCCAATAAAAACAACACTAGATGTCTTTTTTAAGCTGATAATTATGGAACAAGAGAGAAAGATTTCAGAAGACATTATTCTTTCTAAAGTTTAAAAATCTGCAAGTAGAAAAAAATGGGATAGCTTTGCTTGACTTTCTTCAACATACACTTCAAAAAAAAATTATTGGTTCTAGTTTAGAGTATATTGTTTTATAACTTCAACATATTTGACCCTAGTTTTGATGTGGGAGTTGGTGAGATGAGAAACTTCATACTATGATTTTGAAACCCCTGTTCGAATGCTCTAGGGTGACACTGTGAAGAGAATATTCCTTAAAATAAATTATTTGATCTACAATCAAGAAAAGTGTTAACTTGCTGGGAACTTTTCAGTTTGCTGTTCTTAAGAACCCAATTTAGCAATTTTTTTCAACTTTCATTTTTCCATGCTATTGGAGAGAAGCAAGGGCATGAATAATCTAAAAGCACAGTTAATTTTAGAAGAATTTATATCAAGTGAATTTTTGTAGTAGATTTAACTTCCTAGTCATGTTGTGGTACCGAACGTAATAACAAGATAGTTTTTCCCCCCTTAGGGCATACTAACTGGTATCTCAGTAAAATAATTTGTAATAAGGAAAAGACATAAATTTTTGTTACTTAACATGAAAAATTCCTTAAACAGTACAGCCATATGTGGAACATGAGTTGAAAATTCTTGATAATAACAGAAGCTTACTGTGTGTGAAAAACAAGAGAATCATATAGCAGTTCCTATAATGTGATGTAGATTGAACTTCATATATAAGCACATTATTATTGAGGTGACTATACTTTACTAGCTCACAATTCTGTGAGTTCATGGATTTCAAAGCATTTTGTAAATTATCAAGTATTACATAGATATATTCTGAATTGGAAGTTGTAATGTGCTGTATAGGTTGATCATGATTCCTATTTGTATACATATAGAAAGTATCTTTTTCTAATGTTAATCGCCCCCTAAAAAATTATTGTTTTTGCCTGTTTCCAATTTAACCAGGTAGCAGATTATGTGGTTCATTCACTCAGAGAAGGACCCTAGAAGATATTTCTTTCCAAAAACCTATTTCTACTAAAGAACAACGTTGTCAAGAAGTAGTTTCCTGTAAATTAAGAAGAAACATTTCTTGGCTACAGATAGAAGAGAGGAGTCTGGGAGACTGTGGGGCAAGTGAGACATCTGAAGAAGCCATTAAGGAGATGTTGGATCATGCCAAATCAAGAGCCAACTCAGTCCACTTAGAGTAAAAGCTTGAGATTGCTATAGTAGGAAAATGTAGGTAATGGTAAACAAAACAACAATAAAACAAACAAACAAATAAACAAAATAGCCACAAATATAACCAAAAATAAATGCAACCATCATGAGGAATCTGTAGGGAGGCTTAAGTCCCTCAGGGGTAAG
This sequence comes from Lasiurus cinereus, assembly GCA_011751065.1. NCBI lineage: Eukaryota > Metazoa > Chordata > Mammalia > Chiroptera > Vespertilionidae > Lasiurus > Lasiurus cinereus. The sequence continues at coordinate 35,469,059 of JAAGEH010000286.1, read as the reverse complement.
TTTATGTGGGAGACTAATGGCTACAGAACCTGAGTGAGAAGTAGAGATAATACTTTTGAAGTAACATTTTAAATCACACTGTGTGTTTTGTTTTGTTTTTACTTTTTATCTTAGCAATATGAGGCAACAAATCCATCAAGTCAGGATCAATGCCCTATGCAATAAAAAGGAGGAAAAAGTTTAAAAAATATAAAGTATAAAAGAATGAATAAAACTAATAAGGATTACTTTTTAGTCTATAGATATTATACTAAAATATACTGATAATTCTAACAAACTAGAAAACAACAATTCAAATAGGAAAATGAGTCAAGGAGATGAATAGGCAATGAATAGAAAAGTAAACTGAAGATATTTTGTTACTTCTTGGTAGTCAGGTAAATGTAAATGAAAATAATTAGTTATCACATTTAGCCTTTTAATTTGAACAATGGTAAGTATTGCTGGAATATAAGAGAAGTAGATCTGGTGTATTCAAAACCAGTGACCTAGAAATTATTTATAAGATGCATATACAAACACAATCAAAATCTTATTGAAATAATCTTTCAAAAAGTCCCTATTTGCTATATCTTAAACAATTAAAACCATTATTAATACTTAGGAAAACTGAATCACTAAAGATCCAGTGGAAAGTATATGAGTACATGGAATTAAAAATAAGCTTTTGTAGAAAAAGACTGATGTAGAAAATAAAGAGTGCCATTGGTTTTGCTGAATAACAATCTTACCTAATAATAAGAGAAATACATAAATTGACTGTACCTCCTTACACCCACAGCCAATCACAGGGAGTATGCAAATTAACCCAACAAAGAGGGAGGTTAATTTGTATACATATCTAGGTCCCAGGAACCTCCTTGACACCCAGGTCACTCCCAGTTGGCCATCAGATGGGGCTGAAACTGCGATTGGAGAGGCAGGGTAGTGGGGGGCACTCCCCAAGACTAAAGCCTGGAGCTTGGGAACAGGAGGAGACTGCGATCAAATGCAGACCATCTAGAAGTCAGCGCTGGGTTGTCCAGCTGCAGCCTGGTGCCCCAACATTCACTGCTCAGGTGGCTGAGACCCAGAAAGTGAGTCAGGGTCTATTCTACAACCTCAGGGGAAGCTGTTGTTCACTGTACTTACCTCTTTTTTTCTCTCCCTCTTTCTTTCTGATCTTCACTAGCAGCCAGGCTTTTCTTTCTCTCCTGGCCTCTAGGAGGCTGCTGTTAAACCCTGCCTCTTTGATTAGGCCCAGAGATAGGCCTGGAGCTGATGACTGGCATAGGAACCAACCAATCAGAATCAAAAGTGGGTGCTGTGGGGAATCAATGGATGACTAGGAGGCAGAACTTCTGATGTTGACCAGCATAGAAACTGACCAATGAGAATCAAAGGTGGGTGCTGTGGGAAGCCAATAGCTGCATAGAAGGTGAAACTTTTGATTCTGGCATAGAAACTGACCATTCAGAACCAACTTGGCCATTAGAGGAAGGCAGTTGGAGCCGATATCAAGCCTGTAGGAGAGGGCAGTTAGGGGTGATCAGGCTGCAGAAGCAGTTATAAACCAGTTGTCCCAGTTCTGAGAGGGATATCTGACTGCCAATTTAGGGATCAGGCCTAAAGTGGTAGTTGGACATTCCACAAGGGGTCCCCAATTGGAGAGGGTGCAGGCTGAGTTGAGGGAATCCCCCCTCCATGCACAAATTTCATGCACTAGGCCTCTAGTTCATAATAAAAAGGAAAGCCCATCATCAGAATATGAAACAAAATATATTTTTATATTTGAAAAATATTGGAGACAGAAAAATATTTTTTTTATAATTCACCATTAAATCAAAACAAAAGAAAAAGAAAAAAAATGTGCCTATTCTGGGATGGCTGCCAATATGACAGAAGTGAGCAAGATAGTATGGATGAGTGAGATATTGAAAGTAGAGTGCATGGATATGTGGGGAGTGTGTATATGTGTGAGTGAGGGACAGTATATTCCACAGGATTGCCAAGGACTGGCGGACCAAGGTCCTCTGGCCGGGCAGCATCCACTACTGCCAAAATCTCTCTTTTCTCTTTCTTCACAAGCCAATCTTTCTTTCTTTCTTTCTTTCTTTCTTTCTTTCTTTCTTTCCTTCTTTCTTTCTTCCTTTCTTCCTTCCTTCCTTCCTTCCTTCCTTCCTTCCTTCCTTCCTTCCTTTCTTCCTTTTTCTTCTTTCTTTCTTTCTTTTTTTCATTCTTATTGTTCTTTATTTGTTAGCATATATATATATATATATCATGCTTCTATTTTTTCTCTCCTTCTACAAATATCTTAATTAGTTTCATTCACCAATTCAGGCCGATCTCCTCTATAATTTCCTTATCCAAAAAATAGATGAATACATAAGTAGATAGACTTTAAAAAATAAAAAAAAACTTAAAAAATATGAGAAGAGCCTAAGAGATCTTTGAGACAACAAAAAACAAAGCAACATCTGCATAATAGGGGAGCCCAGAGGAACCAGAACAAGGAACAGAATACCTATTTGAAGAAATAACAGAAAATTTCCCTAATATTGGAAAGAAAAAAACTCACACAAGTCCAAGAAGCTCACAGAGTCCCAAAAAGATGAACCCAAAAAGACTGACATGAAGACATATTATAATTAAATTGGCAAACACTAATGAAAAAGTATGAATTTTAAGGGCTGCCAGAGAGAGACAGAAAGTTATCTATGAGGGATCTCCCATCAGACTACCAATTGACTTCTCAACAGAAACATATCAGGCCAGAAGAGAATAGAATAGTATATATAAAGACATGCAAAGCAAAGGACTGAATCCAAGAATACTATACCCAGCAAGGCTATAATTCAAAATTGAAGTTGAAATCAGGATCTTCCCAGACAAAAAAGGACTGAAGGAGTTTATTAGCACCAAACCAGAAATACAGGAAATGCTAAAAGAACTGCTATAGAAAGAAGAAATAGGAAGGTAAGAAGGAACACAGGCATAAAGAATAAAAATACTAACAAACAAATACCTATCCTATATAATAAAGAGGTAATATATAAATGGTCATTATGCTGTGATGTGTAATGACAGATCAGCAGGAAGGTGGGGCAGTGAGCTATGAGTGGGTGAGAGCTACAGGAGGGTGGCACAGTAAGATACACATGGTGGAGAGTACGAGCGGCAATGCTGGGCCGCCAGCTGAGGCAAGTGGCAGAGAGCTACTCAAGCATGGATTCATGTGCTGAGCCAATAGTCAATAATTACCTTAAATGTAAATGGATTAGATGCTCCAATCAAAAGACATAGGGTAGTGAAATGAATAAGAAAACATGACCCATATATCTGCTATCTATAGGAGACCCACCTCAGAACAAAGGTCTCACACAGACTGATAGTAGAGAGATGGAAAAAATTTGAGGGGGCGAATGAAAATGAAAAAAAGAGCTGGGGTAGAAATACTTATATTTGACAAATTAGACCTCAAAGTGAAGGCCATAACAAGAGATAAGTAAGGTCACTTTAGAATACGAAATGGAGCAATTCAACAAGAAGATATAACTCTGATAAACATATATGCACCCAATACAGGAGCACCCAAATAGATAAAAAAAAACACACCACAAAAACCAACTTCTGGAAGATATCAAGGGAGCGATAGACAGCAATAGAGTCATAATATCCCCCAAACACCACTGGATAAATTCTCTAAAAAAAAAAAAATCAGCAAAGAAACATCAATCCTAAATGACTCAATAAATTGGATAAAATTAATTGATATGTTCAGAATATTTCACCCCAAAGCCACAGAATATACATTCCTCTTAAATGCACTTGGGTCATTTTCAAATTGAGACACAGGCAAAGTCTCTTCAAATTCAAGAAAATTGAAATCATATCAAGCATCTTCTCAGATCACAATGGCATAAAGTTAGAAATCAACTATAATAACAACAATGAAAAAATCAAATGCTTGGTGGCTAAAGAGTATGCTATTAAACAATTATTGGGTTAAAAAAGAATTCAAAGAGGAAATAAAAAGAATCCGGGTAACAAATGCCAATGTAAATAAAACAATCCAAAATCTATGGGACGCAGTGAAAGCAGTCTTGAGAGGGAAGTTCATAGCTTTACAAGCCTACTTCAAAAAATGAGAAAAAAAATGGCAATAAATAATCTAACCCTACAACTCAAAGAGTTAGAAAGAGAGCAACAAGAAAAGCCTAGTGCAAGCAGAAGAAAGGAAATAATAAAGATAAGAGCAGAAATAAACAACATAGGGACCACTTTTTTTAAAAAATATATTTTATTGACTTTTCAAAGAGGGGATGGGATATGGATAGAGTTAGAAACATCAATGAGAGAGAAACATCATTCAGCTATCTCCTGCACACCTTCTACTGGTGTTGTGCCCCAAACCAAGTTACATGCCCTTGACTGGAATCAAACCTGGGACCCATCAGTCTGCATGTTGATGCTCTATCCACTGAGCCAAACTGATTAGTGCATGAGAACACTCTTTTTAACACACACACACACACACACACACACACACACTCACATCAATGAAACCAAGAGTTAATTATTTGAAAGGATAAACAAGATTGATGGGCCTCTAGCCAGAGTCACCAAGAAGCAAAGAGAGAGGACCTAAATACAGTGGTACCTCGAGATATGAGTTTAATTTGTTCCGTAACCTTGAGGCGTGGGAAACTATGAGACACTCGAGTCACGATAAACTGGTGGGTAGTGTGCAGCCAGCCGATTCACGCGATTACTAGTATCTCAACTGTTGCTCATATTTCAAAGCAAAAATTGCTTGCTCGATGGCTTGTATCTCAAAAATCTCGTATGTTAGGGCACTCGTATCTCGAGGTACCACTGTAAACAAAATCAGAAATAAAAGAGGTGAGGTAACAATTCTACCCACAGAAACACAAAAGATTATGAAAAAAATACTTTGAATAACTCTATTCCAATGAACTGAACAACCTAGATGAAATGGACATATTCTTAGAAAAATACAGGTTCCCAAAATTCAATCAGGAAGAATAAAAACCTGAATAGGCCAATAACAGCTAAAGAAATTGAAAAAATCATAAAAAATCTTCCAGTAAACAAAATCCCTGATCCAGACTGCTTTAAAGGGGAGTTCTACCAAGTATTTAGAGAACTAAAAACTATTCTCCTGAGACTATTACCAAAAAAAAAAAAAATTTCAAGAGGAAAGCACACTTCCAAGTCCTTTCTATTAAGCCAGCATTATTCTAATTCCAAAATCAGATAGACACCACAAAAAAGAGAACTACAATCCAATATCCTTGATGAACATATATGCTAAAATCCTCAACAAAATTCTAGCAAATTGGATCCAACATTACATTAGAAAGATCATATACCATGACCAAGTGGAATTTTTTCTAGGAGTGCAAGGATGATATAATATCAGAAAATCAATAAATGTGACACACCACATAAATAAATTGAGAGACAAAAATCACATAATCATATCAATCAATGGAGAAAAATCATTTGACAAAATCTAACACTCTCAGAAAAATGTGAATAGAGGAATCATACTTCAACATAATAAAAGCCTTATATGACAAACCTATAGCCAACATCATACCCAATGGGTAAAAAATTAAATCTATTTCCCTTAAGAAAAGGAACAAGACAGGGATACCCACTTCCCCACTCCTGTTTGATATAGTACTGGAAGTGCTAGCCATAGTGATCAGAAAAGATGAAGAAATAAAAGGCATCCAAACTGGAAAAGAAGTACAACTGTCCTTATTCACAGAAGACATGATACTGTACATAGAACACTGCAGAGTCCATCAAAAAATATCTTAGACTCAATAAATAAATTTAGCAAGGTAACAGAATACAAAATTAACACCCAGAAATCTATGGCCTTTTAATAGTAATGATAAACTAACAGAAAGATAAACTAAAAACAACAATCAAATTTATAAATCATTGTAACAAAAAAAATTAACATACCTAGGAATAAAACTAACCAAGGAAGTAAAAGACCTGTGCTCATAAATCTACAGGACATTGAAAAAAGAGTTAGAGGAAGATATAAACAAATATAAATATAAGAACATACCATGCTCATGAATTGGTAGAATCAACATCTTTAAAATATCCTTAGTATCCAAACTATCTACAGATTCAAGGCAACCCCCATTAAAATACCAACCGCATATTTCATAAATCTAGAACAAACTCTCCAAAAATTCATCTGGAATAATAATAATAAAAAAGACCCTGAATAGCCACGGCAATCTTCAGAAAGAAGAACAACATTGGAGGGAATCACAATACCAGATATAAGCTATATTACTAAGTCATGGTTCTCAAAACTGTCTGGTACTGGCACAAGAACAGACATATAGACCAATGGAACAAAACAGAGAACCCAGAAATTGAGTCAAGCCATTATGTTCAATTAATATTTGACAAATGGCATCAAGACAGTCTCTTTAATAAATGGTTCTGGGAAATTTGGTCAGATACCTGCAAAAGAAATGAAACTAGATCACCATTCACACCATACAGAAAAACAAACTCAAAATGGCTAAAGGACTTAAATTTAAGAGGTGAAACCATAAAAATCTTAGAAGACTCCATAGTCAGCAATATATCAAATATATGTCATAGCAACATGTTTACCTGTACAACCCTAAGACAATGGAGACTAAAAAGAAAATAATGAGACTACATAAAAATAAAAAAAGCTTCTGCACAGCAAAAGAAACCATCAAGCAAACAAGAAGAAAGCCCACTGCATGGGACAGCGTATTTGCCAATGCTATTATGATAAGGGTTTAATCTCTAAAATTTACATGGAACTCATACAATTTAACAAAAGAAAGATAAACAACCCAATAAAAAAATGGACACTTTTTGAAAGTAGACCTACAGAAGGTCAAGAGACATCTGAAAACACACTCAGTCACTAATCATCTAGAGATGCAAATCAAACTACAAAGAAATACCATCTCACACCTGCCAGAATGGCTATTATCAACAAATCAACAAAGGACAAATGCTGGCTAGGATGTGGAGAAAAAAGAACCCTCCTGCATTGCTTGAGGGAATGCAGATGGGTGCAGCCACTGTGGAAAACAGTATAAAATTTATGCAAAAAGATTAAAGTGGAACTTCCATTTGACCCAGTAATCCCACTTCTTAGAATATATCCCCAGAAACCAGAAAAACCAATCAGAAAATGTATATGCACCCCTATGTTCATAGCAGCACAATTTATAATAGCTAAGATTTGGAAACAGCCTAAATGTTCATCAGCAGATGAGTGGACTAAAAAACAGTGGTACATCTACACAATGGAATACTACACTGCTATAAAATTGAAGGAAATTTTACCATTTGCAATAGCATGAATGGAACTGAAGAGTGTTATGCTAAGCAAAATAAGCCAGTTGGAGAAAGATAAATATCACATGATCTCACTCATATGTGGGATATAATGATGAACAAAAACAGATCCAGAGACAAATGGCCAGGGCGGCGGGGTTGGGGGTTTGGGGAGTTGTTAGAGAGCAACCAAGAACTTGTATGTATGCATATTGGCATAACCAATGGACACAGACACTAGGGTAATGGCAGCTTGCCCTAAGGGGCGGGAGTGATCAGGAGGGGTCAATGGGGAAAAATGAGATATATGTAGAACCTTAAACAGTAGCCATAACTGGTTTGGCTCAGTGAGTAGAGCATCAGCCTGTGAACTCAAGGGTCCCAGGTTCGATTCCAGTCAAGGGCATGTACATTGGTTGTGGACACATCCCCAGTGGTGTGCAGGAGGCAGCTGATTGATGTTTCTCTCTCATTGATGTTTCTAATTCTCTATCCCTCTCCCTTCCTCTCTGTAAAAAAATCCATAAAATATATATTAAACAGTAAAATAAATCAATAAAGAAAAAAATAAAGAAAAAATGTGATAATTTTGTTTAGAAAGGATACCATTATTAAAATAAAAACTAGGAGAAAACATTGCGAAACAAAATAATTCTCACAAACCTAATAGCAATTAATATTAGCTATTTCCAAATAGATCTTCAATTTTAATATTCCATATTATATTCACCCATATTATATGAAAACATGTGTTTCTCATATGAGGAGAATATTTTTTTTTGCCATGAGCCATTGGGATACTTAAAACATGATTCATGAGACGTGCAAAATTTTAATCTTAAAAATTACCTGCTATATTTGGTCAAACATTTAATTAACTCATTCTTAATGCTTTGGCAGGGCCAGACCAAATGATTTCACAGGCTTTATATTGCCCTCGAATCAGACATTTTCAACCTCTTAGAATCTAAGCCTTTACATTATATGTATTAAGTATTCTCAAATTTTATAATATTTGTCAGTGCAGTAAATGTTAACATACATTATTTTAAGCATGCATAAAATTGTTTGTTTTTACTTTTTATAGGCCATATGTCTGTTATTTGTATTGTTTGTTCACATAATATTTTTAATTTTATGATCTTTAATTCTGTACCTTTAGATTTTATGTGAATAAAGAATATCATTTACCATGAGGTATACATTAGTTATGATTTTAAACAAGACACACACTTCAATAAGTTATTTCTTTTTCCTTATCTTTTACTATTTATTTTGAATATATTTCAAAATTAGAGAAAAAATAAAACCAGTAAAAAATGCCCCATATATGCTCAATCCAGATATTTCATGCAGATTTCAAAAATTGTCCCAATAATAGCCTTTACATCAGACAATCCAACCCAATTTCACATTACTTAGATATTATTTAGTCCAGAAAAACTCTTCATTCTTGACTTTAATATCCTGCACATTTTTGAAGATTACAGAACAGTATTACTTTTAGAATGTTCTTTAATTTCTTTTTGTCTGATATTTCTAACTACAATCATTTAAAAGAAGTTGAGGTACTCTCCTATTTTTAAACAATTTATAAAGACCTACACATATCTACTTAGTGCTAATTTTTCTTCGCCTTGTTATTTCTTTTTTTATGGTCTAATGGAGCATTATATTATCATGCCATATTTAAAGAGTTCTATTTTTTCAGATATTTATCCGAGCCCTAATTAATTGATTTGTTACTGTGTTAAGAAACCCTTTCTTTTTGACAGTGCATAAACTATGAACTCACTTTTTAATATAATTAATAAGGTTGTTATAGTGCTTCTAAAGCATTTTAAATTAATTCTACAAAATTAATATACAGGTTTGTTTCTGTTTATCTCATCATGCATCACAAATTTAGCATAACAGAAAGTCATTAAAATTTAAGAGCAGCAGAATTAGATGCTATAAAAGTTATCATAAAATAAAAACTTTTCCTAAGTAAAATATTACATGAAATTTTGTTTTTAAAAATATTCTGACATTGTATTTTATTGAACCAGAAATATATAACAATTGTTTATAATATTAAAAAGAGAAAATATTCTTAAGTACGTAAATTCTGATAATAAAAATGTATAGAAAATAAATACTTAACACTACTTCTTAGTATTCATACACTTTGTTAATAACAAAATAAATATAAACTTACAAAAGATGGTTGTCTGATTATGCACTTGTTGAATTAGAACTGATTTGTTATCTGTTACAGAATCTATACTAATAAAAGGGTGATATGCTAATTGGACAGGGAGACTGGACATCTTCCTACCATCTGACTTTCTTCTGGACAAAGCCACTGTAGTAGGGCCAAAGCAGAGGCGTTTGGGAGCAATCAGGCCAGCAGTGTAGGGCAGTTGGGGGCCATGAGACTGGCAAGGAAGGCCAGTTGGGGGCCATGAGACTGACAGGGGAGGACATTTGGGGGTGAGCAGGCCGGTGGGGGAGGCAGTTGGGGGCAAGCAGGCCAGCAGGCAGAGTGATTAGGGGTAATCAGGCAGGCAGGCAGGTGAGCGGTTAGGAGCCAGCACTACCAGATTGCTAGAGAGCTGTCTGACTGCCAGTTTTGGCCCAAGCCCACCATGATTGGAACTAACCCAATAGTTTGACATCCCTCTAGGGGTCCTAAGTTGGAGAGAGTGCAGGCCGGACTGAGGGACACCCTATCCCCATGTACGAATTTCATGCACTGGGCCATTAGTACAAAATAATGCTACTTTGTGAGAAAATTCAAATAAAATATATGCAATATGAATGAAAAATAACCTAAGACAATAGAGCAAAAATAAAGTAGAAATTGGTACCAAGCTAGGGAAGTTATATGATTATATGCATCGCTCATGGTAAAGGCCTGAGAGAGGCAGGTTTACGTTAGAAGGGGTCAATGGGGAAAACAAATAAACAAAAAACAAAGGAGACATCTGTAATACTTCCAAAAATAAAGATAAGTTTTTTTTAAAAAATGAAAAATAAACAAGAAATATGAGAAGAAAAAAAAAAAAGAAACGGGTATTAAATGAGCTATTCCTTCAGAAGACCAATGTGGTATTGAGAACATGATTAATATTTGTATAGAGTATGAAATTGAATTTATCATTCAGAAACTATAATTATGAGGAAGTTACCATCACATTCATTTAGAATTTATTACATCCTGATTTTGCAGTTCTCAAAGAAAAATGCTCAGTTATACATTTTTTAAATTTGTATAAAACATGCTCTGTCAGTTCAGCAAATATTTGTATCTTGTTAAAACAAGTAATAGATTTGCAATTCACTTAAAAATAATTAAAAGATAAAAGGATATGCACATAAAAACTACAAATTTAAGTATTAATAGTCCCCTACAAAGAAATATAATTTATAAACCAAACCAAGATAGTAACGCATAAAATGATTTTTAGAAATATAGTATATAATATACTAAAATTTTTTTAAAGATTACTTATAAATTTCATGGACAAGCCCAAAATAAATAAAGATTGTCATTAGGAAATTTTATACTGAATTCAATTTATTAAACTGTTTAACTTATCTGATCCCAAGTTGAACATCATTGTAGCATAGTATTTGCTGCTTCAAGATAAAATTATTACCCATAGCTGATCACTTCATCCAGTTACAGTAGACTGAAGAATCAATCTGCAATCATTAGAGCCTTGCTATAATAAACTCTTTCAATGCAAAATTCAAAATAATATATTGGGTCATGGTTATAAAGGTGTTTGTAATGAGCAGAAATTATTTAATTCATATTCCTTCCACTTAATAGGAGTGCAATGCTTAAAATTGTTGGGGAATTTAAGTACTAAAAACATCTAAAATTCTAAAATCATGATACTTATGACTATTGAAATAATCAAATCAGTAAAAAAAAAAGATTTGCAACCTGTTATTTGTAGCAGCTATAAGTTATCATTATAATTAATTAAGAAGAATTGTAGCAAACTCTAGTTTATCAAATTCTATAAAAAAATTGTGGTCAATTTTCCTACAACACTGCTGGGAGTTTTGATCAGGAGACTGCAAAATTAATAATGTAGATTAAATAAGTTGCAACTATGTTAAAATCAGGAATTTTAACAATACCACCACCATCAACAAAAATCCACATTGCTGGAATCTTATTAGTAATGGAAGATTTACAAAAACTACGTACATAGGAAGGTATCAATTACAATTTGTTTAAAAATAAAACTCAATTAAAATAACTATTAGATCTCAAAGCAAACAACTACATATACATTTTAACTTGACTCATAAAGAATTCATTTCCTTGAAACTTATACAAAATTTATGAAACACCAAACATTAAAAATTATAATAAGAATATTTTATAAATAATTGTACATTCAAGGGAATAAAATTCAAGTGAAAAATATTTTCTATAAATAACTGAGCATGGAATATTGATTAATGAAAATAAAAGTTTATTTATCTTGTCTAATAAAAGAGTAAGGTGTAAATTAAACATCACTCCATTATGCTACCAGCCAATAGGGGTGAGTACGCAAATTACCCAACAAAGATAGCCATTCCCATAGCCGCCAGGCAGCAGCATCCAGCAGCTCAATGGCAGCCTGGGGTTGTGGGGGCAGATCAGAACACAAACCCACAGGGAGGCCAGTACCCACAGCCCAAGCCCCACGATAGTGATGCTGGGGCTGCAGGGGACTGGATTGGGGACACAAACCCAGATCAGAGACACAAACTGGCAGGGAGGTCAGCACCCCACAGCCCCAAGCCCTATGATGATGGCGCTGGGGCTGTGGGAGGCCAGATCCAGACACAAACCCACAGGGAGGCTGGCACCCAGCAGCCCCAAGGCCCACCACCATGGTGCTAGGGCTGCTGCAGGAGTGGGGGAAGGCAGTGGAGAGACAAACCCACAAGAAACCTGTGGAAAGGAAAATAAACTATTATAATTTTATCTCCATTTCCACAAGATGAGAAAACTGCCCCTGGTTTATTTAGTGATGTGGTCCACACCTTTCTATAAACACAGGGTATGTTATGACCACTCCCAGGAAAGTCTGGTCAGAATACTGTATTCAGGGAATAACGTTACTGTGGCAAATCATCTAAGAGAGGAAACAAGCTTTTGTTGGGTTTATTCTGAATGTTAGAGAACATGCCACCCCAATATATGCTGTGTTGTTATATTGATGATCTTGAGCTACAGATGCTTGAAAAACAGCAAATGCATGCAAAGGCTTTCACTGAAGCCTCCTGAACTGCCTAAAATCGGACCCCCTAAAGGAGCTCAAATGTCATAGATTCCCTTGACGGGAGAAGTGTCATCAGGCAGAGAAGACTGACTCCTGTCACAGGACAGGAGAGCAGAAGTTGACATCACACCTGAACTTTGTTACAAACTTTCCTCCCACCCCCTTTCATCTTTCCTAAAAATCATTTACTCTCCTCTAAGAGGCCTACATCTCCCGTCCCCTTTCCATAGGAAGAAAGTATTTAAATCTGCATTCTAATCCACCTTGAGGAGTTACTCATTTTTCCCTGGGATCTCCCACATATACATGAGGTACACATGTTAATGAACTTTTGTTTTTCTCTTAGTGATTTGTCTTTCATTACACGGGCCTCCACTAAGAACTCAGAAAGGTAGAGGAAAACTATTTTTCCTCCTCCATAATTCTATCTCAGGAAATCAAGTCCTCAGCTGAACTATGAGGTTGGCTCAAGTACCAAGCACTCCTGGCTGACAGGAGGAAAGCTTCGAGGGAGGAATCAATGAAATCGGCATCAAAGTGGAATGGAGGGTACATGCATGGTTGCTGGTGAGAGTTCAAACTGGTTCAACATTTTTGGAGAATGATTTGGCAAATTCGATAGAAATGTTCAAGGTACATCCAAGAGTCTTTTACAAGGAATCACATCTGCTAAGATAAAGCACAAGCACATAAGCCCTGGTCAGAACTCAGAATGCTACTGTGGGCTCCCTTTCCAGGATAGGAAAACCTGGGAACAACCTGCATTTTGAGAAAACAGTGGCATTTATACTAATAAAAGGGTAATATGCTAATTAGACTAAACATCTTCCACATGACCTTCCAAATGTCCTTCCGGGCATCCTTCCCGACAAAGCCATGTTGGCAAGGCCAAGGCAGAGGAGGTTAGAGGCTATCAGGCAGGCAGGGGAGAGCAATTAGGGAGATCAGGCCAGCAGGGGAGAGTATTTAGGGGGATCAAGATGGCAGGCAGGTGAGCGGTTAGGAGCCAGGGGTCCTCAGGGGTCCCAGATTGGAGAGAGTACAGGCTGAGTTGAGAGGACCACCTTCCTGTGCACAAATTTAGTGCACTGGGCCTCTAGTCTTAAATAATTAAAATGGCTTATTATCTTTAACTGTATACATTTAGTAATACCAGAGAGATAGATAGAGAAAGAGAGAGAGAAAGAGAGAGAGAGAGATTTCAGTTGCTTAGCATTTCCAAAGATCTACTTTTGTTTGTTTGTTTTGTTTTATTAATCCTCACTTGAGGATATTTTTTCATTGTTTTAACGGAGAGTGAAAGAGAGAGGGAAAGACAGAGCAATGCATTGATATGATAGAAACACATTGATTGGTTGCCTCCTGCACAAGCCCGGACCAGAGCCCTGGACAAGGAGAAGCCTGCAACCAAGGTACATGCCTTTGATGAGAATCAAACTTGGGACTCTTTGATTCACAGGCCTATGCTCTATTCACTGAGACAAACTGTCTAGGATTCCAAACTACTCTTGACTATGGACTACTTTGGCAGAATTAGCAGCAATGAATTTTGACAAATCTCAGAGAAATAATAAAAATATGACTAATTTATTAAGATAAATTAATTTAGACTATTTTTGTTAAATCTTTATTTTATCTTTCATTGGGATATTTCCCTTTCATTTTTCTTCTATTTCCTTTCACATATGTGTTTTATTAACTCATCTGACCTAGGATTACAAGAATATCAGCCGTAGCCTGTTTGGCTTAGTGGATAGAGCATCAGCATGTGGATTGAAGTGTCCCAGGTTTGATTCCAGTCAAGGGCACATGCCTGGGCTGAAGCTCTGTCCCCAGTAGGGGGCATGCAGGAGGCAGCCGATCAATGATTCTCTCTCATCATTGATGTTCCTCTCTCTCCTTCTCCCTTCTTATCTGAAATCAATATTTAAAAAAAAAGAATATCATAATATTTCTTCCAATACAATCATGGCAATATAGAATGTAAAATATCTGGAATAATTCAACATGATACAAGATAAACTTATTATTCAGTCCTTCTCTATACCATTTTATAAAATATTAGAGGCTCAGTGCATGTGTGGGGTCCAGTCAGCCTACCCTGATGGGGGCTAATCAGGACTGGGTCAGCTGGGAGGAGGGGCTGTAGGAGGTTAGGGGGGCAATTGGGGTCCCAATTGGGCCAGTTGGCTGCTTCAGTGTTTGTCATAGCAATGGGTCGTTCTGATCGTTCTGATCATTCTGGTCACTTGGATTTTATATATATTAACAATATGGTATAAAACATCATTGAAACAATTAGAGTTTTCCAAATTCACTTTCTCTCTCTCTCTCTCTCTCTCTCTCTCTCTCTCTCTCTATATATATATATATATATATATATATATATATATATATGACATATTATACATAACATAATATGTATATGACTTCAATACTAGTTTTAGAAAGTAAGCAACAAAAATAAATATCACATTAAAGACCTATCTTGCCTTATATAAAACCACACAAATATTAAAAATAACTGGAAAGTTCATTAATGTTTGTAAGTTCAATAGGAATCTATATTAAGTCTTTCATCTCAATTTTGGAAGAATCCTTATTACTGTAGTTGAAAAGTGAATAATGTCAAAAGAAGGAAAATTTTTTTTCATATTATATTTATAAGCACTAATGAGATCCTGAAAGTATTACTTGAGACAAAACTGGGCTGAGTTTACTTTTTTTTTCCATTTTCCCTACTGTATGCTCAGGCTACAAATGAAGATAAGAATTCTCTTCATTATATTTTACTAAATAAGGGTTGAATCACAAATGTATTAAAATCAAGTGTGAAGTGAAATTGTTAAGCATATAACTAGGTGGAACATCAGCTAAAATTATAAAATTACTGAAATGGATACAAACTGAAAAAGAATATTAAATAGATGACATGCAAAACACAGCCACATCCATAGCAAACACTTATAATTGTTGGACAAGATGTCTATGCCAATTACCATGCAGAATATTTATGAGTGCAAGGAAACTGGGAGAATAACTAATGGATGAATGAACATAAGCTGTGCTAAAAAAAAAAAAACATACAAAAACTCATACATTATATATTCAAAGAATATAAAAAATGTATTTTATTTTTTTATTTTAATAAATCTTTATTGTCCAGATTGTTACATTTGTTCCTCATTTTCTCCCCATAACTCCTCTCCACCCATCTCTCACCTCTCCCTCTGCCCTTACCTCTCCCTGCATTGTCCTCATCCGTAGGTTTATGATTTTTGTCCAATCTCTACCTATACACCCCTCACCTTTTTTCCTCTGAGAATTGTCAGTCCACTCTCTTTTTATGCTCCTGATTCTATTATATTTACCAGTTTGTTCTGTTCATCATATTTTATAAAAATATATTTTATTGATTTCTTACAGAGAGGAATGGAGAGGGATAGAGAGTTAGAAACATCCATCAGCCGTCTCCTGCATGCCCCCTACTGGGGATGTGCTGGCAACCAAGATACATGCCCTTTACTGGAATCGAACCTGGGACCTTTCAGTCCTCAGGCCAACGCTCTATCCACTGAGCCAAACTGGTCTTGGCTGTTCATCAGATTTTTTATTCACTTGATTTTTAGATTCTCTTGTTGATAGACATATATTTATTGTTCATAATTTTTATCTTTACCTTTTTCTTCTTCTTCCTCTTCTTAAAGAGTACCTTTCAGCATTTCATATAATACTGGTTTGGTGTTGATGAACTCCTTTAGTGTTTTCTTATCTGTGAAGCTCTTTATCTAATCTTCATTTCTGAATGATAGCTTTTCTGGGTAGAGTAATTTGGTTGTAGGTTCTTGCTATTCGTCACTTTAAATATTTCTTGCTACTCCTGTCTGGCCTGCATCATTTCTGTTGAAAAATCAGCTGACAATCATATGGGTGCTCCCTTGTAGGTAATTAATTGTTTTTCTCTTGGTTCTTTTAATATTCTGTCTTTGTCTTTTTTTGCTCTTGATATTTTAATTATGATGTGTCTTGGTGTGTTCCTTTTTGGATTCTTTTTGTTTGGGGAACTGTGTAATTCCTGAACTTGTAAGTGTATTTTTTTCACCAGGTGGGGAAAGTTTTCAGTCATTATTTCTTCAAATAGGTTTTCAGTATCTTGCTCTCTCTCTTCTTCTGGCACCCCCATAATTCTGATTTTGGTATAGTTGAAATTTTTCCAGAGGCTCCTTACACTATCTTCACATTTTTGGTTTCTTTTGTCTTTTTGCTTTTCCATTGGAGCAAAAAGATTGATTCTTGTGTTCCTCTAATCTGTTGTTAGATCTCTGGATATATTTTTTATTTCAGTTAGTGTATGTTTAATTTCTAGTTGGTCCTTTTTCATCTCTAGTTAGTCTTTTTTCATCTCCTCTTGGGTATCCCTAAATTTATCCATTTTTTTTCTAGGAAATTCCTGAAAAACATTATAACCATGGTTTTGAACTCTATATCCAGTCATTTGTTTTTCCTCCATTTTTTTTTCATTTGTGATCTATTCCTTTGTCTCTGAATTTTTGTTGCTTCCCTGAGTTGGTAGAGTAGATTTCTGTGCTAGGTGTCTTATATGGCCCAGTTGCCTGAGGTAGACACTCTTGGTGCACCCCTTTGTGGACTGTGTGTACAGCCATGTTGTAGTTAGTCTTGATTGTTATTGGTATGAATGGGGGGAATTGACCTCCAAGCCAATTGGTTGTGAGGATCAGCTGTGACTACACTGGAAGAATTTCTGTGTTGGAGTCAGCCTTATGATACAAGACTTGAAAAATTAGAAAAGCCTCTCCGTTCAACTTGGATGGGGTGGAGTATCAGGGCTGAGCAGAGACAACCCTCGCTTCCCATCATCCCTGCCCTACCCAGCCTCTGGGTCTTAGTGTCTCTCGGTAATAGCTGCTGCCCTCTCTGTGGGCCTGGAACTCCAAACTTCTGACTTTTGTGCAGGCCTCCAGACCTCTGACTTTTGGGCTCCCCTAAGTTTCCATCCACTCTCCCTTTTCATGACAGTCCAGACTCCCCCTGTATGAGTCTCTCCTGGAACTGGGGTTCAGTGCAGTCAGGTGGTTCAGTCTCCCTCCTGCTAGTGGAAGCCAGCCAGGCAACCCTCCACCTGTCCTCTCCATGCACATGTCTCCATACCTCAGCTTTTTGCAGCTCTTCTGAGTTTCTGTGAGCTCCTCTCTTTCCTTCTAGGTGTAGAATTTCCACTCAGCCTGCTTTCTTGTGGTTTTGGATGATGTCCATTCAGTCTTTTAGCTGTGGTTTTGAAATTGTGTGAGGCAGCAGTTTAGGTGTTCACCTATGCTGCCATCTTAGTTTCTCCCAGAATTTATGTATTTTAAAGGCCAAATAAAGTTCCCATAAAATTATATATGTGCATTTATGTCTATACATATAATACATATAGGTATACATTTATATATATATATTCATATGTATAATGTATATATAAACATATGTGTATACACACATGAATTACACTCACTCATTCCTACATGAAACTATGAATGGAACATAGATCACACTTATCACTTTAAAACTAATTTTTTTTTATTTTAGAATAGTACTTTATACCAAATAATTGATTTACAGAAAGTGCACAATAGAATATGAGATATGAAATCTCAAGAGTGTTGTCAATCACCAAAATGTAAAGAAAATATCCAAAGTGTTTAAAGACTGGTCAGATTGGATACTTTCCCCTTTTCCAAAATTAAACAGTGTGAACAACAAGAGTGCCTCTGAGCTATAAAGATTTCAAGGTTACATGAATCCTTCTTAGTTACTTAAAGATCTTACCTTATTTCAAGTAATATAATTCATGTTAGAAGAGTTTTTAACCTAATAAAATTAGATAAGTGGTGAGTGTTCTACCACATAGAGCACACTATATATCTAGAAGGCCAAAGTATATCAGTTAAGGTAAGCAAATAGTTTAATATAAAACTTTTAAGTTTGAATTGGTAAAAAACAATTTATATACAGAGTGATTCAATAAACATAAAGCAATTGAATACATTGCTGAGAAGGAAAGGGAAAGTATTCTTGTGTTTGTACTTTAATCAGATCTAACAATGAAAATTTGTCTTATCTTTCCAATTTATAGGTCTTTGTACTTTAATCTTTTAGAATTGAATGATCTTATAGTGCTGATATAATCTTCTAAGAAATTGGAGGATATTTAATACACACTAATCTGATTCATATGCATAATTTGATTTTTCATTATATGTCAAATGAGGTTGGTTTAAAGGTTATTTCTATATAGTAGTAAAAATGTTTCCAATACTATTATCTGAATGCCAATACACAGAATATGATATATTCTTCAATTTATATTTCTAAAGTAAAAAGATATGTAACTTGAAAAATAAATAATTATTTTCTAGAGTCTATATTTTATTTATGAAAAATCCTTTCTTTTTCTTAAATATATTTTATTGATTTTCACAGAGAGGAAGGGAGAGGGACAGAGAGTTAGAAACATCGATGAGAGAGAGACATCGATCAGTCGCCTCCTGCACACCTCCCACCTGGGATGTGCCCGCAACCAAGGTACATGCCCTTGACCAGAATTGAACCCAGGACCTTTCAGTCCGCAGGCTGACGCTTTATCCACTGAGCCAAACCGGTTTCAGCAAAATTCCTTTCTTATTGTTGACGATTTTGAGAAAATATTGAATAACTTTCTCTAACTTAACATTAAATTTCATCAATTAAAATTTACTTACTTGTAAACTAATTATATTGTTTACTTATATCCTAGATTGTACAAATCTTGTATTTCATTTATTATAGTTCTGCTTTGCATTATTTTTTTCTCTTATGCAATGATCTTAACCAGTGAAAATAGCTAGTCAACAAACTTTGTTAGTTATCCAAAATTCAACTTTTACCAAATACCACTAAAGTCAATTTTATAAAACTTGATCTATAAAAATGTATGCTTTATTTTAAATATATTTTTATTGAGAAAGAGAGAGAAATAGGAACATCAATGATGAGAGAGAATTGTTGATCAGCTGCTTTCTGTACGCCCCTACTGAGGATGAAGCTTGCAACTAGAGCTTGTGTCCTTGTCTGCCATCGAACCTGGGACCCTTCAATCAACAGGCCAATGCTCTATTCACTGAGCCAAACTAGCTAGGACATAAACTTTATTTTAATTGACATAATTAACTACTCAACTATTTCTTATATATTTGAAAACTGGGATGGAAAGTGGTTTAATTTAGCTAATATAAAGAAATGAGTGCAAATTTCGTTCTGAGACAATCAAGGAAAGATATAAAAATTATTTTCTTCATCTTATAATCAGATATTTATTAAAGAAACATGTTGATGTTTGAAAAATTATACAACACACTTTTCTGTGAAATTAGGTAGGTTATGCATGTTATGGAAACAAACAACCTGAAAAATCTTAGTTACTTGAAGCATTGTTTATTTTTCCCTTATGTTACATGTGTACTATATTTATTCCATGGCCTGTGTTTGCCTTCATGTCTCCTAAATCTTGAACCCAGGCTACCAGAGAAGTAAATATGTGGATTTTGCAGGATTTCAGGTTTTCATGGTAGATGGGAAGACGAAAGAGGGAGAGAAAGAGAGAGAGAGATTTGAAAATCATTCACTAGCTTTTAAAATTTCAGCCTTTTGCACTCACATTTCATTGAACTGTGCTTTTATTTTATTTTATTTTATTTTATTTTATTTTATTTTTTAGTATATTGTTATTGATTTTGGAGAGGAAAGGAGAAGGAGAGGGAGTTAGAAACTCAATGATGAGAGAGAATCATTGATTGGCTGTCTCCAGCACACCCCCTAATGGTGATTGAGCCTGCAACCCTGTCATGTGCCCTTGAATGGACTCAAATCCAGACCCTTCAGTCCACAGGCTGACACTCTATCCACTAAGCCAAACCAGCTAGGGCTGAACTGTAATTTTAAATGTATGTTCCCTAGACTAGAATTATCACTATCACCTAGGAACTTGAAAATGCAAAATTTCTGGACCTATGTTCAGAATTAAATTCTGGGTTTAAATACTGAGTAGTTAAACTCCCAGTTAGACTAACAAGTTCCTAAGTGATGGGGATTATGTATTTATTTGGTCATCTATATACCAAATTGAGGCCTAGCAATCTATATTTTAGCAAACCCTTCAGTAGATTCAGATGCACAATAAAGTTTGAAAACCACCATATCAGACAAATCTTGTTTAAATTTTATTTCAAAAGCATGGGAATGTACAATTACACCAGTTTTCTGAAGATAACCAGAAATTTTTGATGGCCAGCAATAATGAATATTTGAATTACAATAAAAACAAACCATGACATAGTTGTTGTTGGAAGCTAGCCCATTCCTTCTATACTTTTATTATTTAAAAGATTGTATTGCACATCTATTAAAAGAAAGTCTTATGCTACAAAGATATGAGTTTAGCACTAGAACTTACAATATGCAGTACTTGGAGAGACAGACTGATTTAATAGTAACATCAAGCAGTTTAGGTTAAATTCTTATGTGGTCTTGTCAATCAACTCACATGGGCAGGTTGGCTGAAATTTTGTATTAAGTGTTTTGGGATCATCGTTATAATGTACATTATTAAACAATGTTATGATCAATCAGATTAGAAATGTGCATATTCCTCGGGAGTAGGAGACAAGTATATATGTCATGACTTTCCAGCCCTACTTAATAAAACATGAATTTTATGAGAAGAAATCACATTTTAAAAAGTGAAACATAAGGACAATAATAATGTGTAGTGTTTTTAAGGATATGTTTTATGGCTCTCATAGAAAAAGTTTCAGAAAATTATGACAGGTTAGAGAATACATTTTCTTCTGTATGACTCCATCTTTATCAGGTCAGTTTCTTTCTCTTTTTAGCACACAAGAAAAATATTTTTGTCTTAAAACATTTTAATTTTTATCTTTTCTAAAGTATTACTATAATGTGTGTTCTAGTTGTTTTATGGTGGTGTGTACCTGAAAGGTAATCATTTTTTGTATCTAGCCTTCTGAAAAAAAACTTGTGAAGCATTTTTTCACCCTACTATCATTGTTTTCTCATAATCAATATTATAAAGTTGATTTGACTGAATTCCAATATTTTCCCTTGATAATTTTGCTCTTTCACCTACTGAATTTATTTACTGTTGCTATTATTATATGCTTGAATTAGCATCACAAATTCAGTCATCTGTATAGTTATAAAAAATCTGACATTGTTTACTCATTTGGTTTCAGATAATGAAGAGGATTTTAATGTGTTTTTCACACAATAAAATAAAGTTGCAACTTTACATAAAACAGGGACTGTGGTTAGTTCTATTTTTATAGCTTTCTTAGTGACTAGAAATTTTAATGATATTTTGCTATGTCATAACTTAAGGTACATTTAGAATAAATTTTATATTTTTATTTTGAATTCCCCATCATCAAATTTTATTTTATTTATTTTATTTTTTTATTTTTATTACTTTTTTATACATATCTCCCCATTGCCCCCCTCCCTCCCAAGCAAACCACAACCCCTCAGTGTCTATGTTCATTGGTTATGTTTATATGCATGCATACAAGTCCTTTGATTGAACTCTTATCTACCTCACCTAACTTTAATTTTCCTGCTGTAATTTCAGTCTGTTTGAAGCTTTACTGTTCTTTTATTATCCACCAATGAGTGTGATCACGTGATGCTTCTCCTTCATTGACTGGCTTATTTCACTAAGCATAAGGCTCTCCAGTTCCAACCAGATTGCTGCAAATGGTAAGAATTCCTTCTTTTTAATGGCAGCATAGAATTCCATTGTGTAGATGTACCACAGTTTTCTGATCCACTCATCTACTGACTGGCACCTAGGCTGTTTCCAAATTGTAGCTATTGTAAATTGTGCTGCTATGAACATAGGGGTGCATAAATCCTTTCTGATTGGTGTTTGTAATTTCTTAGGATAAATTCCTAAGAGTGGGATTACAATGTCAAATGGGAGATCAATTTTTAGATTTTTGAGGAAACTCCATACTGTTCTCCACAGTGGCTGTACCAGTCTGCATTCCCACCAAGAGTGCACAAGGGTTCCTTTTTCTCTGCATCCTCGCCAACAATTGTCATTTGTTGATTTGTTGATGATTGCAATTCACAGGTGTAAGATGGTATCACATTGTCGTTTTGATTTGCATCTCTCGGATAATTAATGACTTTGAACATGTTTTCATGTGTCTGTTGGCCTTCCTTCTGTCGTCTTTTGAAAAGGTTCTATTTTGGTCTGTTGCCCATTTTTTTATTGGATCGTTTATCTTCCTTTTATTAAATTGTATAATTTGGCTGTAGATTTTGGAAATTAAAACTTTATCAGTGATAACATTTGCAAATATGTTCTCCCATATGGTCTTTTTGTTGTTTTGTAGATGCTTTCTTTTGCTGTACAAAAGCTTTTTATTTTGATGTAGTCCCATTTGTTTATTTTTTCTTTAGCTTCCATTGCCTTTGGAGCAGTATCAGTGAAGAAGTTCTTTGGGCATATATCTGAGATTGTGCTGCCTGTGGACCCTTCTACTTTTTATGGTTTCCCTTCTAATGTTTAAGTCTTATATCCATTTTGAGTTTATTTTTGTATTTGGTGTAAGTTGGTGGTCCAGTTTCATTTTTTTGCTTGTATCTGTCCAATTTTCCCAACACCATTTATTGAAGAGGCTATCTTGGCTCCACTGAATGTTCATGCCTCCTTTGTCAAATATAAGTTGAGCATAGTGGTTTGGGTGGATATCCGGGTTTTCTATTCTATTCCATTGGTCTATATGTCTGTTCTTGTGCCAGTACTAGGCTGTTTTGAGAACAGTT
This sequence comes from Lasiurus cinereus, assembly GCA_011751065.1. NCBI lineage: Eukaryota > Metazoa > Chordata > Mammalia > Chiroptera > Vespertilionidae > Lasiurus > Lasiurus cinereus. The sequence goes on along the minus strand of JAAGEH010000286.1, from coordinate 35,445,540 downwards.
GCTTTGTAGTATAGTTTGAAGTCTGGTACTAAGATCCCACCTACTTTATTCTTCTTTCTAAGAATTGCTGTGGCTATCCATGGTCTTTTTTTGTTCCATATGAATCTATGAAAAATTCTTTCTAGGTCTGTGAAATATGTCGTTGGTATTTTAATGGGTAGTGCATTGAATCTGTAGATTGCTTTGGGTAGTATGGACATTTTAATGATGTTGATTCTCCAATCCATGAGCATGGTATGCTCTTCCATCTGTTAACATCTTCCTCTATCTCTTTTTTCAGTGTCCTGAAGTGTTCTGCATATAGGTCTTTTACCTCTTTAGTTTAGTTTATTGGTAGGTATCTTAATTTTTTAGGTATGATGGTAAATGGGATTGTTTTTTCAGTTTCTCTTCCTGTAATTTCACTATTAGTGTTTAGAAATGCCACAGACTTCTTAGCATTAATTTTGTATCCTGTTACGTTGCCAAAATCATTAATTAAGTCAATTAGTTTTGGAATGGAGTCCTTTGGGTTTTTTATGTACAATATCATGTCATCTGCAAATAAGGACAACTGTACTTCTTTTCCAATTTGGATGCCTTTTATTTCTTCTTCTTGTCTAATTGCAATGGCTAATAATTCCAGTACTATGCCAAACAGGAGAGATGAGAGTAGACATCCCTGTCTTGTTCCTGTTCTTAGAGGAAATGGTTTTAGTTTTGCCCATTGAGTATGATGTTAGCTATGGATTTATCATATATGGCTTTTATGCTGTTGAGGTATGATCCTACTATTCGAACTTTGCTGAGAGTTTTATCAAGAAAGGGTGTTGGATTTTGTCAAATGCATTTTCCGCATCAATTGATATGACTTTGTGATTTTATCTCTCAATTTGTTTATGTGATGTACCACGTTTATTGATTTGCAGATATTGTACCATCCCTGCATTCCTGGGATGAATCCTACTTGGTCATGGTGTATGATCCTTCTGATGTACTGCTGGATCCGATTGGCTAGAATTTTGTTGAGGATTTTGGCATCTATGTTCATGAGAGATATTGGCTTATAATTCTCTTTCATTGTGTTGTCTTTATCTGGTTTTAGTATTAGGGTGATGCTGGCTTCATAAAAGGTGTTTGGAAGTGTTCCATCTTCTTGAATGTTTTGAATAGTCTGAGGAGGATAGCTTTTAATTCTTCCTCGAATGTTTGGTAAAACTGTCCTGTGTAGCCATCTGGTCCCGGGCTTTTATTTGCTGGAAACTTTTTGATGATTGCTTCAATTTCTTCCATAGTTATTGGACTATTGAGATGTTTGGCTTCCTCCTCATTGAGTTTTGGGAGGTTATATTTTTCTAGGAAAATGTCCATTTCCTGCAGATTGTCCAATTTGTTGGAATAGAGTTGTTCATAGTATTTTTTAACAATCCTTTGTATTTCCACAGGGTCTGTTGTTATTTCTCCTCTTTCATTTCTGATGTTGTTTATTTGGGTCTTCTCTCTTTGCTTCTTGGTGAGCCAGGCTAGAGGTCCTTCAATCTTGTTTAACATTTCAAGGAACTAGCTCTTGGTTTTGTTGATCTTTTGAATTGTTTCTTTGGTCTCCATGTTGTTTATCTCTGCTCTGATCTTTACTATTTCCTTCCTTCTGTTTACACTGGGCTTTTCTTGTTGCTCTCTTTCTAGGTTTTTGAGTTGTAGATTTAGGTAAATTATTACCTTTGCTTCCTGTTTTTTGCAGTAGGCTTGTAGGGCTATGAACTTCCCTCTCAAGACTGCTTTCACTGTGTCCCATAAATTTTGTATTGTTGTGTTGTCATTGTCATTTGTTGCCATGATGTTTTTTATTTCTTCCTTGATCTCTCTGGTTACCGAGTCGTTGTTTAATAGCATGCTGTTTAGTCTCCATGTGTTTGATTTCTTTCTATTTTTTTTATTATAGTTGATTTCCAGTTTAATGCCACTGTGGTCTGAGAAAATCCTTGATATGATTTCTATCTTCTTGAATTTGAAGAGACTTTTCTTATGACCCAACATATGATCTATCTTTAAAAATGATCCATGTGCACTGGAGAAGAATGTATATTCTGTGGCTTTGGGGTGAAATGTTCTGAAGATGTCAATTAATTCCATCTGTTCTAGTGAGTCATTTAGGATTGATGTTTCTTTGCTGATTTTTTGTTTAGAGGATTTGTCCAATTATGACAGTGGGGTATTAAAGTCTCCTACTATGATTGTATTGCTGTCAATCTCTCCCTTAATATCCTCCAAAAGTTTTTTTATGTATTTAACTGCTCCTATATTGGGTGCATATAAGTTTACCGGAGTTATTTCTTCTTGTTGGATTGTTCCCTTTAGTATTATGAAGTGGCCTTCTTTATCTCTTGTTATGTCCTGCACTTTGAGGTCTAATTTGTCAGATATAAGTATTGCAACCCCAGCTTTTTTTTCATTTCCATTTGCCTGAAATACCATGTTACAACCCTTCACCCTCAATCAGTGTGCATGTCTTTTCCTAAGTTGGGTTTCTTGCAGACAGCAGATATATGGATCATGTTTTCTTATCCAGTCGGTTACATTATGTCTTTTGATTGGAGCATTTAATCCGTTTACATTTAAAGTTATTATTGATAAGTACTTATCTGTTGCCATTTTTAGTCCTTACCCCCGAGTTCCTTCTTCGCTTCCTCTTTCTTTTTATTACAGCAGACCTTTTAACATTTCTTGCATTGCTGGTTTGGTGGTAATATATTCCCATTGTCCTTTTTTCTCTGTGAAGCTTCTGATTTCACCTTCAATTTTGATTGAGAGTCTTGCAGGGTACAGTATTCTTGGATTCAAACCCTTCCTTTGCATGACTTTGTATATTTCATTCCATTCCCTTCTGGCCTGACAAGTTTCTGTTGAGAAGTCAGTAGCTAGTCTTATGGGGGTTCCTTTGTAGGTAACTTTCTGTTTCTCTCTGGCTGCTTTTAAGATTCTTACTTTGTCGTCTGTGTTAGCCAATTTAATTATAATGTGCCTTGGTGTCGGTTTGTTGGGGTTTATTTTGCCTGGGACTGTGTGAGCTTCTTGGATTTTTGTGGGGTTTTTCTTTCCTATATTGGGGAAATTTTCTGTCATTATTTCTTCAAATCCTTGTTCAGTTTCCACTCTTTCTGCGACCCCAATTATGCGGATGTTGTTTTGTTTCATGTTATCCCAAAGTTCCCTTAGACTCTCCTCTTGCTTTTTAACTTTTTTTTTCTAGAAGCTGCTGTACTTGGGTATTTTTTCCTACCGTGTTTTCTAGCTCACCGATGCAGTCCTTTGATTCTTCTAGTCAACTTTTGATGCTTTCTATTGAGTTCTTTAAAGCAGTGATGTCATTTTTTATTTCTTTGTGCATTTCTTCTTGCTTCTTCATTTCCTCTTGACTCTTACTCATATTGTCAAATTTGTTTTCCATTCTTTTAATCTACCTTATGATCATTTCTCTGAACTCTTTCTCTGGCAGGCTTATTTCTGCTTCTATTTCGTTTACTTCCTTTTCTGGTGAAACCTGCCTTTCTATCTTATGTGGGCTTTTTCTTTTTCTGCCCATGGTCTTTCTTCTCCAGGTGTCTGGTTATGTAGTTCTCCCTCCTACGTTGATTGAAAGGTACAAACTACAACACGACCAGGTACAGCACACAAGGCACTTTCCGTGTGCTCTGTGGATCTCTCATTCCGCTGCGTGTCTGCAGCGATTAGAGAGCAGAGTTCTGGGTCCCCTCATCCCCAGCTGCTCTATGGGTGCCCAGCCGAAGGCTTCAGACCGCAGCAGACATCCACCTCCCACTGCAAGATGGCTCGGTCTCCGCGTTTGCGCTGGTGGCTCCGGCGGACAAAAACCCCGTGGCAGTGGGGCTGCCTGGCCAGGCGAGCCCCGTCCAGCAGTCCCCCACCTTCTCCTGGAGGACAACTGACTCTTGGCTTGCCAACAAACACTCCCAGTGCGACTCTCAGCCACTCTCTCTCCCTCTGCCCAGTGACAAAGCTCCAGACGCATCTGTTTACTCCTCCGCCATTTTCTCTCCTCCCCATCATAAAATTTTAAAGAAAATATTTAAGGAAATGTCTAGCAAATATAAACCAATGGTCTATAGTATAGAAAGTGTGAGTTAAAATTAAAATAGATATGATGAGGAGACTTTAAGAATTTTGATGTAAGTCATTCTCTTTATTAATTCTAAATTTATTTATTTAAATTATCTAAATACTATGAATTTCTAGATATCAGATTCTGAACAAATAGTTCAAAATTGTCTTCTAATGTAACTGTTTTCTTCATTTACATTAAGGATAGATTCTTATAAGCTAAATGAACAAATGAACAAAACTGGTCATTCCAATTGGAAAATAGATGTAGAATTTACTTTTATCTGACAGATTACGTTAAGTTCTTTGAAATACTTAGATTTCAAAAAAAACATGTTGTGTGTGTCTGTGTTTCTCTCTGTGTACATGATGTATGTTATGTGTGTGTGAGAGAGAGAGAGAGGAAGATAGACTTTTTTTTCTTCAGTACTGATTAATGTTTATATTTCAGTGATTTATAAATATACAGATATTCATACCACTCAACTTCTATAGGATTTTGGCACTTGTTTTAATTTCTATTTTAGTCCCTGCAATCCACCAAGGACTGGTTTATTTTGTTTGTTAAAAGCTGCCTGATAATTATATACTGGCTGCTATAAATATATAAATGATAGACATTCAATTTCAGCCCAACTTTTCAAGAAAACATTTACATGTTTTCTTTCTTTTCAAAAGGACCTTCACATAATGTTTTAGATATTTATTATATAACTAGAGGCCTGGTGCATGAAGTTAATGCTGAGGAGGAGGTCCATCAGCCCAGCCTGTATCCTCCTCAATCTAGGACCCCCTAGAAGGATGTCTGACTACTGGTCAGACAGGGATCAGACCTGAACCAGAAGTTGTATATTCCTCCTGCAATCCAGGACCACTGGCTTCTAACTACTCACTGCCTGCCTGCCTGATCGCCCTAACTGCTCTCCCCTGCTGGCATGATCCCTCTAACTTCTCTTCCCTGCCAGCCTGATCACCCCTAACCACCGCTGCCTTAGCCCCACCACCATGGCTTTGTCCAGAAGGACATCCAGAAGATGTCTGATTTAATTAGCAATTACCCTTTGATTAGTATAGATAATATTCTACTTGGAATTAATTATTAATGTTTACATATTTGGTATCATCATTTCTATCAGAAGATTTCATGTTCAGAGAAGGCCAACCATGAAGATGTTTCACATGTGTTCACCCAAAAGCATGTCTACCTCTCTGTGCACTACTTTTATATTTCTCCAGCTACCATTTGGTGAGAGGATGAATTCTTCCAAAAGAGAAGAATCTTCATTGATAACACTTACTTTTAAAAGTTTTTATTTTGTTTGTTTTTTAACCATTACCTTCTAAAATTAAACTTGTTAAATAATGGTGATGTTAGCTGATTAGATAATAATGATAATGGTAATGATGTCCAATTAGAAGCTTGGATGTTTTTAAACCTTGAGAGTGATAAAAATATTTTGTTATGGTAATGAAAAGAATTTTGGATCATATACAAGGGTGAAGGCCAGTTGCCAGGAGACCTAATCCAGTCCCACCAACTTATTTTTGGGGGAGGGAAGAAGGGGCTTTTGGTAGAATCAATTTTCAATGGTCAATAACTTGGTCAATTGTGATGGATGGAGAGGGTGATAATATGGTACTGAGCCCTTTTCCTAGGGAATCCAACTTTACCTGTGAGTAGTGTCAGAATTGAGATAAATTCTCATGTTTGAGAATGTTTATTGATGTGAGGAAGCTTCTACACCAGTGGTTCTCAACCTTCCTAATGCCACGTCCCTTTAATGCAGTTCCTCATGTTGTGACCCCCAACCATAAAATTATTTATGCAACAAAAATAATTTTATGGTTGGGGATCACCACAACATGAGGAACTGCATTAAAGGGACGTGGCATTAGGAAGGTTGAGAACCACTGCTTTACACAAACTTTGGAATTGGTTCCAGGGATTCTTTTCAGTAATTTAAAATAAAATTGAAATATAATTCTAAAATATAAACAAAGTGATCAGTTTGTATCTACCCTTCTGAATAAAATCTCACTGAAATACAGTCTTAATGTGTTATTTATCAGTGAAAAACTTTGTATACAAGCATGTTTCTAAGGGCTTTTCCTATACTTCATATATTATTTATAAAAAACCTTGCTACACTGTCAAATATTCAAGCTGTTAATACAATGAATTATATTAAATTTGTTAAGTGTTTGCTAACATATAGCACAATTTTTTAATGTTAAATATCTTATTTTAATTGTTGCCAATCTATTATGGTTTTAAATCTTCTTATTTTATGTAAACTTAAAGTTATTTGCTGGTTTTAATATTTTATATATGTGTAAACATAAATACAAAATGTGAAAAAAAATCTAAAAATCTACTACTAGTTACTGTTGTCCTAAGAAAACCACTTTGTTAGTAGTTATCTAAAGCAAATTGATAACATGCTTTTTTTTTCAATTAAGCAAGTGTATTACATGTAATTGATTTTGCTGGGTGCTTCCAAGCATACATAATCCTAATAATGCCATGAAAGGATATACTCATCTTTTGAGCAAAGGGGAAAGATAATTCATCCCAATCACTGCTCAAAGACATTAAATATTAGATAATATTCATCTTCTGGCTCTTAAAGTTTACTTCAGCAATCTAAACTCTACTCTATCAGCTTATCACATGGTCTACCCCCAACTCTCACCCTCTACCTGAAAAATTTAAGGTCTGGAACAGCTACAGGTATTATCCTTTCAACAAAAGCCCACGGGACCAAACATGTTGGAACCAGATGAAAATAAAAGGCAGAGCAGAGAAGAGACAAATCAAGTTATTGGAGACAGCAGATAAGTGATTAGACTGGACATCACCTTAGTATATGTATTCCTGAACACTTAATTTATGTTTGACATTAAATTTCCTTCATTAAAATAGTTCCATTGACTTCTGAATTTTTTGTGCCTTGGTATAACAATATAATTTAATTTAAAGATTATATCATCTTCGCACTTTTCAGATAAATAGTACTTGATACTTTGTATTTATTTGCTTATTCTATGTATTACTGTACATTTCATTTGCTTTATTTATTTATTTTTTTTAATTTCTACTTAGTGATAAGAACTTCTGTTGTAAAGCTGGGTTTTTACTCCAGCTCCTACATTTGCTACTTGAATGAAGTGGTTTTAATACACTTTGTGAGGGTCAAATTTTTATTCTGTAGAGTGAGGCTAATAGCAAAACTGCAATGGGGTTTTTGAAGACTCCATGAACCAAACTATCTATTTCTGATTGTTTTTAACTTCACTAATTATTATTTATTTTCTATAAAGTTATAGCTACTTTGGGCTTTTTGTCCTTAATATTACTTCAACTTAGTTATTTAAACCCATCCATATATTTTTAGTTATTTAAATTGAATCCATCTCTCTCCCTCCCTCTCTTTCTTTCACATTTTACTTTTGTGATATTTGTATGTATCTCTAAGTACCACTACTGCTTTAATGCATACTACACCTTTTGTTATTTATTCTCTTTATTATTCAACCTCATGCATTTTAATATTCTTAAAATACGTTTTACATCATAAATATTTAATCTTATTGTTAAAAGTCTCCAAAATAAAATTTTGTTTTCTTTTTGTTATACTTTAAAACCTTATTGAATTGCATTCAGATAAATATTCTGTATGATACATGATACAGTCTATTAGAATTCCTGGTAAATTATTTTTAAACCTTTACTTGATGGTCTTAAAAATAAAATTTTCCTGTGTAAAGTGAATAACAATGTTTGAATGTAGGAATGAATATATTTGATCAAGTTTATTTAATGTGGGGGTCAAATGAGGGGCCAATATCAGCCGTACCAGGCATCTAGATAAACTATAAAGCTATAGGAATAAATATACATTAGGGCAGCATTGCTGAAAGGATATACAATCTGATTAGTGGAATTGGAGAGACTATATAAATTTACCAAAGGAAGGCTGAATTATGACAATTATAATACTAGCATTAAAATGAATTGTGATATTGTTTTCAATAAAAGGAACTGTGCCAATTGGGTAGTAATATAAATACGTATATTGACCACCATTTTACAACATTAATAAATAAATTACATATAGACTGTGGGATCTAAGTATGAAAAGATAAAATAATAAGCAAGCTTTTTATAAGATAAATGTATCAGTGATTTGGGAGTATCAGTTTTCTTAAATAGAAAGTATTAAACACAAATAAAAATAAAAATATGGTGAATTATGTTTAATTATATTAAAAACTTCTATTCATTAGTAACACTAAGAAAAATGTCTTATGTGAGGGATGTATAGAACTCATACATTTAAGAAGGAAAATTGTATATATTAGTAAAAAATAGGAAAAGACTTGAACAGAAACTTCACACAAAATAGGACATTCAATATATGTATACTCTTCTTCATTAGTGATCACAAGAATGCAAATAAAAACACAGCTTGAAACCCACTGTAAATTAATTACTAAATTAAGACCAAAAAATACCAATGTTGACCAAGAAATAGGTCAATTTGAGCTCTCAGAACTCTCTGGCGTTGTCTCCCAAAGTTGAGTATCTGCTTACCTTATGGCCCAGAAACATAATTACCAGGTGTAGATTCAACAGCATGCCCACATGTGTTTCCCTAAAGAAATACAAATTTTTCTTTATGAATTAAGGTATTACATATGTGTCTTTATCGCTCCATTGCCCCCCCACACTCCCACTCATGCCATCACTTTTTCTTCTCTGTGTCCATTGGTTATGCGTATATGCATGCATACAAGTCCTTTGGTTGATCTCTCCCCCTTACTACACCCTCTCCTACCTTGCCTCTGATGGGTGATCAATGCTTCTGTCTCTGGATCTGTTTTTTTCATTAGTTTATGATATATGATATAGTTTATGTATATGATAGTTTTAAGAACACAACTCTGGGAACCACATTCATTTTTTTTCAAGACTAAAATGGAAAAATCACTATAACATTTATGCAATGGGATATTATAAAGTAATAAAAATAAATGAGTTACAAGTACTTGCAAAAATATAGATGTGTTTCAAACTGTAATATTAAGCAAAAGAAGCCAGAAACAAAAGAATAAAACACTACGTACTTTATAATTCATTTATACATAAATGATTTATATGAGCATAGATGTCTTGCTTGTTTTACATATGTTAATTTTTATCTTATATCATAGTGTTTCATTTTTGATGGGTTGACAAATCATGTAAATTAGAGAGAAATTTAAGATTAAAAAGAAAATAACTTAACAACTTTAGGTAGGCAATTGTAAGGCAGATAACAGTCATGCATGCCAAAGTTATATGATTTTTCCACAAGCCTCAAGGTGAAAGATCAATGGCCTGGTTTATCAAAATGTTTTCACTAGCACATATTCAAAACTACAGGTATTGTTTGCTGTTACATTGAGTCCTGAGCAGAAGTTTTGTCCCCAAAATTTATGATGCTGAGAAGCCACATGGATATATTCAGGAATGTTGAAGTACAAGCCATAACAGCCAAGAAACAATGGTTGTGAGATTGACCAATGGCCCTGAAAAAATTATCTTAAACACAGATGAGATGGTCACCATACAAAGTATTGCTATGGGCCAGTGTCATAGAACTGGCAGTATAAAGCCACCATCAAAAAGGTAAATATGATTGGCTGGGCAGCATGACTCAGTGGTTGAGTGTCAACCTATAGACCAGGAGGTCATGGTTCAATTCCCAGTCAGGCCATATGCCCAGATTCTGGGGCATGCATGAGGCAGCCTATTGATGATTCTCTCTCATCATTGTTGTTTCTATCTCTCTCTCCCTCTCACTTCCTCTCTAAAATCAATATATATATATATATATATATATATATATATATATTCTAACGCAAAAGAAGCTAAGGGAAAAATAAACCAATAAAACTACATATAAACAAACAAAAAAAGCTTCTGTACAGCAAAATAAACCATCAAAAAAAACACTATATTAGAGAACTTATTTGGCAATGATACATCTGATAAAGGGTTACTATGCAAAATATATAAGGAACTCATACAACTTAACCAAAGAAAGACAAACAATCCAAATAAAAAATGGGCAAAGGACCTAAATAGCCACTTCTCCAAAGAGGACATAAAGATGGCCAAGAAACAGATGAAAAAATGCTCAAAGTCACTAATCATCTGAGAGATGCAAATCAAAATGACAATGAGGTACCATATAAAACCTGTCAGAATGGCTACCATCAACAAATGACAAGTGCTGGCAAGGATGTAGATAAAAGGGAATGCTAATATGCAGCTGCTGGAAATGCAGACTGGTGCAACAATTATGGAAAACAGTGTGGAATGCCTTAAAAAATTGAATGTGAAACTTCCACTTGACCCAGTGATCACCCTTCTAGGAATATTTCTAAGAAACTTGAAGCACCAATAAGAAATAATGTATGCATCCAATCTATAATGTATACAGCACAATCCATAATAGTTAAGATCTAGAAACAGCTCAAGTGCCTATCAGTAGATAAAAAAGCTCTGGTATATTTATACCATGGAATACTGTATAGCAGTAAAAAGGAAGAATTTCTTACATCTGAAACAGCATGGAGGGACCTGGAAAGTATCATGCTAAGTAAAATAAGTCAGCCAGAGAAAGACAAGTAACACATAATTGCACTCACATGTGGAATTTAATTAACAAAATAAACTGATGAACAAAGTGTGTCCAGAGACATGGAAACTTGGAACAGAGTATGGAATCTTAGAGGGAAGGTGGAATGGTGGGAGGTAATCAATCAAAGACCTTGTAACCTTGTATACATACAATGAGTGGCCAGATTATTATGATCTCTGAACGCATAATAATCTAGCCACTCAGTGTATATATGATATAATAAAAGGCTACTATACAAATTGTCTCCTCTACCAGGAGTTCGATGAGCATGCAGGCCAGCCAACCACCCATGTCCCCTCTCCCTGGCCAGGCTGGCTGGGATTATTATGCTTTCAGAAATCATAATAATCTGGCCACTCGGTGTATATGTATAACCCATGGGTACAGATAATAGACTCTTGAAGGTCTGGGGCAGAGAGCAGGGCAGAGGTGGACTGGAGAGAGTGTGGGGGAGGGGGGAGGAGGGAACACATGTAATACTTAAAACAATAAAGAATTATGAGAAAAAAACATATAGCCGAGACTGGTTTGGCTCAGTGGATAGAGCATCGGCCTGCGGACTGAAAGGTCCTGGGTTTGATTCCGGTCAAGGGCATGTACCTTGGTTGTGGGCACATCCCCAGTGGGGCGGGGAGTGCAGAAGGCAGCTGATCGATGTCTCTCTCTCATCGATGTTTCTGACTTTGTCCTTCACCCTTTCTCTCTGTAGTAAATCAATAAAATGTATTGAAAAAAGAAAAAACATATATAAATGTAATTATGATAAAGAAGGCCTTCATTGGCTTCAATCCTAACAAGAAATATGTTATACAAGTGAACGTAATACTCATGGGTAGTAAATCAGATAACAGTTTCCAAAGAAATGAGATGAAACTGTAGTATCTACTGATATATTCTTGTAGAAACAGCTTCTTCTCAATCATGAGGAGCTCCACGGATGATATATTGCTGAAAGACTGGCAAGTCAGGAGGAAGAGTACCCTAGCTCTATTCTGGATTCCATCAGTTCACTTTTATATGACAGAAAATGGTACCTATAAACAGTCCCAGGAAAAAAAAAATATATATATATATTATAATTATCTGAGCTGTAGATAATAGCTTACAGGCTAACAGAGTACATTTTGTTTGTTTGTTTTTTGTTTTGTTTTATCAAATTCTTGAAAATCCATGAATTGATGACAGAACAAAATGGCAGAGGTGATCTCCTTGAAGACTACAGTCATTTTTTTTTTAACCCTTGAGAACTAACTCAATCTCTCTTTCTCTGAAGAAGAAATTGTTGACATAATACTCAGCTAATTTTTCTATGAGTGGTGTACCTTCTTGGAAGGCTCTTGGTTTTACCATCTTCATCATTTCTGCTTAAAGCACATCAGAGAAGTCTCCATTAATCACATCCAGGAAGAAGTCTGCAGGGTTATTATAGGGCTTACAATGACAACCAGCTCATGCAAAGTATTCCAATGCCTTCTGAGCAGGCCAATGAAACATTAGTCTTCCTGAGGCCAGTAGGTGAGTATATCAAACAACTTGAAGAGAGAAAAACAAGGTTGATAAGTGGAAAAGTTGATTTGTCCATGTTTAGGTACCCTCTCTAAAAGCAAAAGGAGAGCATTTCATGAGCTTGAGTCTAAGCAAGTTGTGGGATCCTTCAGGATTAAAATGATGGACTGGTAATAAGGTCCTTTCCAATACTAGTCCTTTCTCCTTCTCCTTCAAACACACCATAGTTAACCTGAGTTCCAATTATGGATCTGACACTTTGGCAAGATCTAAGTGTGGAATGACCATGTTTATCCATTCATTTTCATCATGAACCATAATTGTTGTTAGAAGCTGCAGAACAGCTGAAAACTATGTATTTTCTCTCGCTGTTAGAGTTCCCATCACAATTTCATCTTGAACAATATAATTTGAGCTACATTTGAAAATGGCAAGTCAAGGTGCAGTGCTCCATTTATCTCAACATCTCCTGATAATCCCTGTGGATCTTTCCTTACAGCTAAGACATCAAAAAACAAAGATTTGCCTTCACTTGTGGGTCCCAGAGTGGCATTGAAGTCAGGTCTCATAATCCCACTGATATTCATTAGTATTTCTTTCTCAGCTATTTTTTGACCAACTAGAGAATCACTTTTCACTTTCACTTCATAGCAGATGTTACGAAAACTTAACAGCTGCTTCAGTAAATGTCTTCAGGTTGTTGGTGATCTCCCAGGGATGCTATTGGTACTTTTTTGTGACACTGGGATAAAAATATAGTTATCTTGGAAGACATCTGGAGAGCTTCTGACTTTATAGCACAGTGAACACCTGGGAAGGCAACTGCCTGGGTTTGAGGTCACAGTCAGGAGTAATGGGCAGTGGGCAGCCAGACAGGATAGAGAGGAAGTGAGCCTACATATAGTATATTTTTTTTAATTTATTAGGGTGACATTGGTTAATAAATCATATATGTTTCAGGTTTAAAATTCTGTAATACTAGAGACACGATGCACAAAATCAATTCAAGGACCTCAGCCTCTGCCCACCTCAGCTTTGTCCAGAAGGAAGGATGTCTGGTCTAATTAGTATATTACACTTTCATTATTATAGATACTATCTATATATTGTATTGTATGTTCTCCAAAGTCAGGTGTCCTTCCATCACCATTTGTTCACCCTATAGCTTCTTTTATGTCCCTACATCCCTTCCACCTTCTGGTAACCACATGTTTCTGTCTATGAGTTATTTTTGTTGTTTTGTTTGTTAATTTTGCTTAATCCCTTCATATACATATATTCTTATATAAAAATTATCTATGCTCATAAAGATCAGGGTAGTGGCCATCTTAGTGAGACAGATAGTCATATAAGATATCCCTCTCAGATGTGCGCATAGTATTCGATAACTTGGTCCAGATAATATTTATAAAAATGTGTTCGAGGGAACTTGGGCATGGAGCCCACGCCATCTTGAAGGGAAAAATGGCCTTTCTTTGGGAACTCATTAACACCACCAACCAGACAGGCCTTAGAGCTGCCCTGCGACCCAGAAGCCACTCCAACCAGATTCCTGCTGCCACAGTTGCAGATCCATGGACCCTGGGACCTCCACCTCCAAAGCAGTGAGTGCAACCTCCCATTCCCCAGCAACAGAGCTCTGGTCCATATCAGTATGGTTACAGTGTGCCCACAATAGCCCATTTAGAGTGGTCCCTTCTTGCTGTGTTTAAGCCCGCCCACGTCAGCGTGTTTACAGCGCACCTTCGTCGTCGACAGCTTTACAGTGTGACCTCATTTAAAGTGCGCTCTTGTAGGCACATTTATAGCGCGCCCTGGTTGGCGCATTTGCAGTGTGCTTACATCAGTATGTTTACAACCTGCCCACATCAGTGCCTTTACAGCGCACACACAGCAGCACGTTTCTGGCAATCCACTCCCTCAGCAGTTCCTGGAAGCAACTGGGAGTCTCCACAAGTGTGATTTTGTAACTATGAGAAAAACAGTCACACCTCTCCAGAGTGTAGACCCCCTGAAACACATTACCCCAACAGACGGGTCCTTGGTGCCACCGTGAGTCCCCCTGGGCACACAGGATCTCAATTAAGGGTGAAAAACAGCAAAAAAGGACACTCCCCTTCATGGCTGCTGACTTCTAGACACCACAGTTGTGCTGCTCAAGCTCGCAGATCTACATCAAGAGAACTCAAATAAAACTAGTAGGGAACTACAATAGATTAACAAGCATAGGAGAACTGAGAGAATATACCAGTAGCACCATACCCCAAAAAAAAACCTGGGTAGCAGAGCAATTGGATCTATAATTAAAACATTACAGGGAAACAAGGAAAGACAAAAAAGCAATCATAGTAGGGGACTTTAATAAACCACTGACATCACTGGATAAATCCTCTAGACAAAAAAATCAGCAAAGAAATAGCAATTCTAAATAACTCACTAGATCAGATGGACCTAACTGAAATATTCAGAGCATTTCACCCCAAAGCCACAGAATATAAGTTCTTTTCATGTGCACATGAGATATTTTCAAAAACAGACCACATATTGTGTACCAAGCAAAGTATCTCCAAATTCAAAAAGATTGAAATCATATCAAGCATTTTCTCAGACTATAATGGCATATGATTAGAACTAAATTACAATAAAAAAATGCCAAAAAATTCAAATACTTGGAAGTTGAATAGCATGTTACTACACAATTATTGGGTTATAAATGAGATCAAAGAAGAAATTAAAAATATTCTGGAGACTAAAGACAATAAGAACATAAAAACACAAATGCTATGGGACACAATGAAAGCAGGGCTGAGAGGGATTATAGCTCTATAGGCCTCACTCAAAAAAACAGGAAAAAAGATAAAACAACTAACTCAACAATTCAAAGAATTAGAAAGAGAGAAAGAAGAAAAGCCCACTGTGAGCAGAAGGAAAGAAATAATAAAGATCAGAGCAGAAATGAATGACATAGAGACCAAAAAAATAGTACAAAAGATCAACAAAAGCAAGGGCTGGTTCTTCGAAAGAATAAACAAGATAGATGAAACTCTAGAGAGGCTTACCAAGAAGAAAAGACAGAGGACCCATATAAACAAAATCAGAAATTAGGCAAAATAACAACAGACCCCACAGAAATACAAAGATTCTTAAAAAATATTATGAACAACTCTATTCTAACAAATTACACAACCTAGAAGAAATGGGCACATTCCTAGAAAAACACAACCTTCCAAAACTCACTCAGGAAGATTCTAAAAATCTCAATACACTGATAACTATGGAAGAAATGAAAGCAGTCATCAAAAAGCTTCCAGCAAACAAAAACCCAGGGACAGACGAATTCACAGTGGAAATTTACCAAACATTTATGGAAGAACTAAAACCTATCCTTCACAACTATTCCAGAAAATTCAAGAGGAAGGAACACTTCCAAAATCCTTCTATGAAGCCAGCATCACCCTAATACCAAAAACAGTTAAAGATAACACAATGAAAGAGAATTACAGGCCAATATATCTCATGAACATGGATGCCAATATTCTCAACAAAATTCTAGCAAATCGGATCCAGCAGTACATCTGCAAGATCATACACCATTACTAAGCAGGATTTATCCCAGAGATGCAAGGATGGTACAATATTTGCAAATCAATAAACATGATACATCACATAAACAAATTGAGAGATAAAAATCACATAGTCATATCAATTGATGCAGAAAAAACATTTGACAAAATCCAACACACTTTCTTGATAAAAACTCTAAGCAAGGTGGGGATAGAAGGATCATACTTAATAATAAACATAATAAAAGCCATATATGACAAACCCACAGTCAACATCATACTCAGTAGGCAAAAATGAAAACCATTTCCCCTATAAACAGGAACAAAACAGGATGTCCATTCTCACCTTTCCTATTCAACATAGTGCTGGAAGTACTAGCCATTGCTATCAGACACGAAAAAGAAATAAAAGGCATCTAAATTGGAAAAGAAGAAGTAAAACTGTCTTTATTTGCAGATGACATAGAAAATCCTAAAAGCTCCATCAAAAAATTATTAGACTTGAAAAATGAATTCAGCAATGTAGCAGGATACGAAATTAACACCAAGAAATCGATGGCATTTCTATACACCAAAAATGAATTTACAGAAAGAGAGACTAAAAAAGCAATCCCATTTACCATCAACCAAAAAAATTAAGATACCTAGGAATAAACTTAACTAAGGAGGTAAAAGACCTATATGTAGAAAACTACACAACACTAAAAAAAAGAATAGAGAAAGACATAAACAAATGAAGGAGTATACCATGTTCATGGATTGGTAGAATCAACATCATCAAAATGTCCATTCTACCCAAAGCAATCTATAAATTCAATTCAATCCCCATTAGAATACCAAAGGTATACTTCACAGTCCTAGAATGAACTTTCTAAAAATTCATCTGGAATAAAAAAAAGACCCCAAATAGCTGCAGCCATTCTGAGAAAGAAGAACAAAGTATGTGGGATTTCAATACCAGATTTCAGGCTGTATTACAAAGCTACTGTTCTCAAAACTGCCTGGTACTAGTGCAAGAACAGACACATAGATCAATGAAATATAATAGAGAACCCAGAAATTGACCCAAATCACTATGCCCAATTAATACTTGACAAAGGAGGCATGGACATACAATGGTTTCAAGACAGTCTCTTCAACAAATGGTGTTGGGAAAATTGGACAGATACATGCAAAAAAATGAAACTAAACCACCAACTTACACCATCCACAAAAATAAAGTCAAAATAGATGAAGTACTTAAAAGTAAGACGGGAAACCATAAAAATATTAGAGAAATCCAGCAAAATATCAGACATATGCCAAAGGAACATCTTCAATGATATTGCTCCTAGGGCAATGAAACTAAAGAAAAAATAAACAAATGAAACTACTTCAAAATAAAAAGCTTTTGCATAGCAAAAGAAACCATCAACAAAACAACAAGAAAGCCCACTGCGTGGGAGAACATATTTGCCAATGATATCAATGATTAGGGTTTAATCTCCAACATTTACAGAGAACTCATACAACTTCACAAAAGGAAGATAAACAACCCAATGAAAAAATGGGCAACTGATCTAAATAGGCATTTCTCAAAAGAAGACAGAAGGAAGGCCAAGAGACATATACAAATGTGCTCAAAGTCACTAATCATCAGAGAGATGCAAATCAAAACAATAATGCAGTACCATCTCACACCTGTCAGAATGCCTATTTTCAACAAATCAACAAGTGTTGACAAGGATGCAGAGAAAAAGGATCTCTTTTGCACTGCTGGTGGGAATGCAGAATGGTGCAGCCACTATGGAGAACAGTATGGAGTTTCCTCAAAAAACTAAAAATGGAACTCCCATTTGACCCAATGATCCCACCTCTAGGAATATATTCCAAGAAACTAGAAAGACCAATCAAAAAGACTATATGCATCCCTATGTTCATAGCAGCACAATTCACTATAGCTAAGACTTGGAAACAGCCTAAGTGCCCATCAGCAGATGAATTGATGAAAAAAACTGTGGTACATCTACACAATGGAAGACTATGCTGCAGTAAAAAAGAAGGAGTTCCTAACATTTGTAACAACAAAGCATTATGTTTAATGGAGATGGAAAACATTATGCTTAGTGAAGTAATCCAAGCAAAGAAAGATAAATATCACATGATCTCACTCATTTGTGGAATATAATGAATAGCATAGACTGATGAGCAAGAACAGATCCAGAGACTGAGAAACATTGATCAAAACATCAAAGCTCAGGGAAGGTGAGGGTCTGTGGGAGTAAGGGGGAGAGATCAACAGAGGGACTTGTGTACATGCATATGAGCCTAATCATTGGACATAGAAAACGGGGAGTGGGGCATGAGATGGAGTGGGGGTAATGGGAGAATAAGGACATGTGTAAAAAATAAAAATTAAAAAAATATATTATAATAAAATACTAAATCTAATCCATACTGTGGTTACCATAACCTTAAGATAAATTGTTTCATGTGACAAAGATTTTTAAATGTAACTATGTAGCCTGAAAATTATTTTGGAGGGAAATAAAGATAAGTTTCTTCAAATGTCGTAAGGATTGAAATTGAAACTCAATATATTTGGCCTCTTGAGCTAAAGTAAGTAATCTGCATTTTTGCCTCCCTGAAAAAGTTTATATAAAGTTACAAAAAGAAATTGACAGCCAGTTTGAAACTGAATTGCTATGGCCTAGAGCAAAGAATATTCTTGTATGATATTATTCTACAATGTCAGTATAATTCTTGATATTCACAACAGCATATTGTACAATTATTCCAAACAAAATCACAAACTAATTCTTTGAATGTTTGACAACAATTTGAAAACAGGACATGATAGGATTCAATCCCTTTCAGAAGGAATTAGGGCACTAAGAAGGCACTTGAGCATTCTATAGTGGCCCCTCTTACCTTTTTTTGCCAAGAGAGATCCTCTTCCCACAATCCAATTGCACTCAGCTGTAGCTTGAGCTTTCTATTCATGCTGAGGTTGAAGCCTTGAGGTAGCTGGTATAATGAATCTGTGTCGCCCAATGGTGTGAGCTGGGCCCTCCTTGGAGAAGGAACCTGAATTTTCTGAGATATGTGATCAGTGCCAGACCCCCACCAGCAGTATAGGGAATCCCAAGGCAGGTGCTGGGCATGGATGCCACGAGGCATAGGCTACAAGGAGACAGAACTGAACCTCACAACACCCTGCTTGGCCTCAGAAGATGACTGGTTAGACAGAGATGGATAAAATTCCTTAAGGAAGGAACAACCTAAGACAGTCACAGTTGTGGAGGGACCATCAGCAGAGAACTTGGTGTCAAAAGAGGTGGGGCACACACCTTCACCCCCCCAACCTTGCAGGGTCCTGAATCCTCACCCCTTCTGAGGGAGGTCTCCTTCCCCCATGGCTGCTTCGCTTTTTATGCTCATCAGAGATTGGGACCCAGGTAACAGACAGAAATTTGGCAGACAGCACCTGTCCTATATCTAAATTCAGCCTAGCACCTGGAATGCTCAGGGCCTACTCAATAATGCAAATAATCCTTTCCACTAATATTTACAGGGTAAAAATATAAGATTGTTGGTAGAGTATTAAATTTGACAGTAAAAGACTAATCAAGCTTTTAGATTAATTTAAATAGGCTAATTGAAATAAGTGAATATCCAAGAAAATTTAATTGTATTGGACCAGAAACTGTTTATAAAATATTAACTAAAATTTCTATTGGTAGTTCATCTCATAGTAAAGTTGCTCAATATGCAATGAACATAAAGCAGGCATATTTGTGTGCAAATAATTAAAATTTAAAGTTATCAAGATTACATTAAAATTTTTTTACAAAAGTCTCCATTAATCAAAAAAGAGGGATGGTAGGATAATATCATGTAAGGAAAAATATCAGGTAAGTAAATTACATCTAGAAAATTTTTACTTTAGAAAATTAATTTTCATTTGTAATGTTAACAGCAAGACACCCATGAAAAACACACATGGTGTCAAAATAAGCCAAAGGAAAAGTGGGTAGGCAAAAATAAAAAGGACCCCAAGTCAATTTTATAGAAAAGATTTCTTTTAACTTTTGGTCTAGAATATATTTATATAGTTTTAGAAAACAACTCCAAGACCAAGTGAAAAGAAAGGAATTGACAGGTCTGCTCCAATCACGAAGACAAGAGGAGAAACAGTCCAGAGATGGAAGACGTTGATGAAGCCTTGCCATGCTAGCAGTTAGCAGCTGAGTATCGCTACAGGATGCCTAGGACCAAATCAGAGAGGGTCGGACGGCATTGCCACCCTTTGTCCACTAACCAGATACCATTGCTGATGTGTACACATAAGGAACTGGGACTCATAACTATTGGACATTGAAATTGGGACTCATACATTATTTTGTTCTTATCTAGCCTGCAGAGGCAAGATGTTTTTAAAGAAAAGAATCAGGGGGAAAAACCAATAGATACAGAGGCAAAGAAGCAATGAACAGAGACTGTCATACTACAGCGGGAAGGCATGGGAGGTTGGCGGGGAGGAGCTGTAAGAGATCAACCAAAGGATTTGCATGTATGTATATAAGCATAACCAATGGATACAAGACACTGGGGGGGGGGGAAGGTGAGGGCATTTACTGTGGAGTATGGAAGGCAGGGGGGAGGTCAATAGGGAAAATAAAAGAAGACATATGTACTACTATTTGTAATATTTTAAACAATAAAAAAATAATAATAAAAATGTGTTTGGTTTGTAAAAATTTATTGAGATGCTCACTTATCAAAACTAAAGCTTTCTGGATATACTGGTATATTATCTATATATATAAAAGACTAAGTGACCAACCATCCATCTGTCCGAGGATCTGATTGCCTGACTGGCCTGACTAATGATGTGTACTGACAATTTCAAAATAAACGTTGACTCACACATGTACAATAGATATATAGCTCTTGGAATGGATATTATTGAAATCTCCTGTGAAATGATTTGTAATGAATCTATTATTGAAGCTACCTTTGTGCAGGAAGCTAACTACAGCATATCATAAATGCAAGAGTTTCATCAAAAGATTGATGGAACTTGGGGATTCAGCAAAGGCTGAATCACATATGTTATTGCCTGTTGAAAATGGCTAAGAGCATTTCCCCAAACCTGAAAAGGATGCATAAATGATTGCTTGCTGCCAGACAACTGAAGACATTTTAATCTACATGTTATTGCCTCTTATTGACGAAACACCTGAACAGCGATAGGCAGTTTCCTCAATCTGACAATGGATTCTGTACACCAAACCTTAGCCTTGCTTTAGGACAATTTGTGTTAATAAAAAGCAAGGGGTCTAGAGAGACAGAAGAACTTGGTTCCTTAAGCCAAGTTTTCTCTGGCTCCCCAAAATGCCTTTCAAAATTATGTTTTGTCTCTGGACACTTGATTACTTTACACACAGCGCCTTCTCCAGATTCCTGAAATAATTCCTTCTAGATGCTAGATTAAGACCACCAGCACCTTTGGAAATAAATATATATATATGACTAATATACTAAGTGTCCAACCATACAAATGGTTGCAATGATGTACACTGACCACCAGAGACAGATGTTCAATGCAGGAGCTGCCATGACATGAACTGGCCATTTACAGAGAAATGGCACCATGGATCTGGCACCCAAAAAGCAACATTCAGCTTCCCCAAAGTGGGACACAGGCCCCACCACCATCACAGAGCAACATCACATCAAATTGCAGATGATGCTGCTGAGATCCCATGGCACAAAATGCTGCCATAGTACAGCCCATTCCAGAAATGGTGGCTTTGGGCACCAGGTAATGACATCACATAGCAACACCCAGATTCCTCTTCCTAACAACTAGCCTCCTTGGAGTTTCTTCAGCCCAGAAATATGACTTTCTTTACAGCCAGGTGGAACCATTTTACACTTAACCAAATGCCTGTGAAGCATTTTCTCATGCCTTGTCTCATTTGATCCTCATAGAAGTCCTGGAGTAAATAGATAGGAGACTCAGTGGAATCCTATTTTCTTTTCATTAGCTGGAAAATGGAGATTTTGAAAGCTTAAAAATTTGACCCATTTGAAAATAAGTGAGAAATTGTGGAACTTGAAAATGACTTCAGGTTTTCTCACTGTGCAGAATATAGTCCAACACTGCTGCAGTTCTCCCTGTGTGATCTACAATAATAATCTGCTTCATGTTTATATTTACTGCCGTATTGCTGACAATTACCTGAAAGAGAAGTTGGGATGTTTCACTGGACTGAAATAAGCTTAGCTACATCAGAAAGCAGGTCTAATTAAGCATGATTATCCATATACAGACAGTCCTCAGGTTATGTTGGACTTGACTTACATTGTTTGTGGTTATGTTGTCATCTCCCATTTATTCATAAAAAAAAATTCCATCATTTTGATGTATGTACATATGTACTTCATGTTTTTTATTATTTATTTATCACAAGTAAAGGTCAGAAATGGTTATCCTTCTTATAATTTTTTTTACAGTTTTACTTCATTACTGATATGTATGTGTTCCATGTGAGTAATGTAGGTGCTTATGTAGGTGGGTTCTGATTTATGGTAAAAATTGTGTTTCATTGCATCATAGGAATGGATCTCCGACATAACCTGAGGACCTACTGTATGTAAAGCTCTTACTGGTGCCAATTGCATGCATGTGTTTCCATCTGTCATTGTCAATCATGAATTTGGTTGACACTTCTATTATAGAGAAAGAGCAAATAGCAATATTAAAATATTTTTTCTAATTAATTTTCTTTCAATGTGCCCAGATTTGTGCACTGGGCCACTAGTATTTTAATAAAATACATGTTTAACAACTTCTGTCTTACTTGATGTGTCAGTTGGTGAGAAGAGAGTAGTGCTACTGTGTTTATGGACTTGTCAATTTCTTTTCATTATAGGATTAGAATGTATATTTTTGATGTTATATTGTCTCATACATATAATGTAATTATTATTTTATCTTGGTAATGAAATGATTAAATTTACTATACCATCTTTTGTGTATATACTTATTCCTGAGTTATATTGTCTTACCCTATTATTTTCAATTGAGCTGTATCCTTTTGAAAGTAAATACCTGGTTTGTGTTGGTTTGATCATTCTATTTTTTATTCTAGTATAATTTTTGTCTTTTTAGGTTATTTTAATATTTACATTTATTGTCATTACTGACTTTCTTGTTTTATTTCTGCCATCTTAAACACCCCAGTATATAAAACTGTGTATTTGTTTCCTTTCTTGTGTTTTGCCTCCTTTGTTTAATGTGCTAAAGATATTACCACTTTTATTATTTAGACGTTATATTTTCATTTATGTTTCTTTAGTTTTATATGTTTGTTTACAACAGGAAGAGAGAAATCTGTAATTTTAACAGGGAGAGCTTAATGTAAACATTAATTAACAGGAAATTAGAATTACAAGAGATTGGCTAGTAGAAAGTAAATAGAAGTCCAGAGAATATAGGAATAGCATGTATATAATTTTTTTTTCATGCCAAATGTCCTATAATCATATTTCATAAAATATATTTTAATATATATATTAGCTATTATGGTTAAGAATAAGAGAAAGTGTCAAAAGAAGAGACTCTGATTTTGTTGGAGAGGACCTTATTCTCAGCAAAAGGCAGAGAAGTCAGTGTGGTGCCACACTGATGAAATTTGCTACAAATTGATCTGAAATCTATCAGAAATCTGCACTTGAGGGTACCAGAGAAAGTCATTTTGGAGAGTGTTTCACTGAAAGCACACTTGTTATGAATTGAATTGTGTTTTCCAAAAAGGATATATTGATGATCTAACACCCAAATCTTGTGAATATGAACTTATTTAGAAATAGTAAATATAAATTGCAAATTGAATTAGTTAATGAGGCCATACTGAGAAGGGTGGGCCTTAATTTAATAAGATTGGGATCCTTATGAGAACAGGGAAGAGACAGAAAAAGAAGAATGGCATATGAAGAACAGAGACATACATGAAGAGGATGATGATGTGACAATGAAGGCAGAGATTGGAGTGTTGCATTAAGGCCAAAGAATGCAATAAATTGCCAGACAACACGAGAAGCTAGGAAAGTCAAGGAAAGAGTTGACTCTGTATATTTCAGAGGCAGTATAACCTGCTGACTTCCAGTCTCTCATTTACTAATTTATGATCTTTTTATATGGCAACCCTAGGAAACTAATAAGCCACCTAAATTAGGGTGACAGTAGAAGATGCTGGCCACTGAATACTTTTGGACAGGCGGGTCACTGTAGAAGATGTTCATGCAGAAGCTAGAGAATCACTTTGCACTTCAAGGGCCTGCTGAGAAAATGGTGGCAAGCAAGAAGCAAAACCTTAGAGTGTTTTAATCCCATGTATCTCCATTTATTGATCCATATTGTTATTTTCCAGTCTTGTTTCTTTTAATTTAATTATTTTGTTTTTGTAATATCCCATTAAAAGTAGTCATCCCCTTTGTTTTTAAATGAATCAAAGCTTATTTAGTTAAACTGTTTGCTTAAAACTATCTTTCCCCACCATGGTTCATTTTTTATTATAGTTAATTTTAAAAATTAAATAAAAATATTAACGCACGACCTAAGGTCAGTATTACTCTGACACCAAAGCCAGAAATTTAGTGCATAAGAAAAGGAAACCACAAACCAACATTCATCAAAAGATTCACAGAAAAGTCTACAATATATAAAAATAATATACTCTAACCAAGTGGAATACAAGGATACAAGATAAGGCTAATGTCAAAATTCAATTAATATAATGAGTAATTTTTATTTTTTACTTCTTTATTTTTAGTCCAAATTTACATACTTATTTAAATACTTAGTTTCCTCAAAGGAATTCTTATTGTAATACAGAATACAAGTGCTTTCCCACCCCATATCTCAACTGGTACCTTGTTATATTTTGTTTTTGTGTTTACATACATAGGAAAAGTCTTTAAAACAAGTTTTATACTTAAAGATGAGATTCTAGTATTTAGTAACATTGCTATGCCCATTAAAAGTGACAGCAAATGGATCAAAATATTACTGAAATTCATACTACATATTAAACCACATTTTCCCCCTTTCATGTTAGTAGGATTGGAAGAAAAAATGGTGATATTTATTGCAGAAAAGCAATAGATATAATTTAATATTATGTATAAACATATTTTATATTCACATATAAATGTACAATTTGTTATAAAAGTAAAACAATCAGGGATGGTAAATGTAGTCTTCACTGATTCCTTGATTATTTAATGAATTTGAAAGAATAGATTTCCATAAAAAGATAATCAATTATAATCATGTTCTGGAAGTGATAATAAATATGTAACAGAAAATATCATAGAAATCTTTGAATCATAATAGAGTGTAGAGCATCAAAAGTAAGCATAAATATAATGAGCCATTTTTAGAGAATACTAATATATAAAATCCCTGGGTCTGTCACATCCACAACAAACAGGAAGCTCAACTATTCGCCAGGCTGCATGCACAGCAGGCAAGAACGCTAAACTGCTGACCTCTTAGAGATAGAGGCAGGGCTGATCAGCAGTGGCAGAGGCTGCTAGCAAAGCCCAGATAGATAATCAGGTGATCAGACCAATGCTTCTCTCTCTACATCTCACCAGCAGCTAAGCCTCTCTTTCTCCCAGAGGTCAGCAGTTCAGCCACTGGCCAGCAGCCTGAGGTGCTGATGGTCAGCCCCGACTCTTTAATCAGACCCAGAGATAGGCCTGGAGATGCTGAACAGCATAGAAATTGTCCAATCAGAACCAAATCTGGGTGAATAGCAAGGAGCCAATGGCTGTCTAGAAGGTGGAGCTTTTTAAAAAATATATATTTTTAAAAGTTCAATATTTTATTGATTTTCTACAGAGAGGAAGGGAGAGAGATAGAGAGTTAGAAACATCGATGAGAGAGAGACATCGATCAGCCGCCTCCTGCATGTCCCCCACTGGGGATGTGCCCACAACCAAGATACATGCCCTTGACCATAATCAAACCTGGGACCTTTCAGTTTGCAGGCTGACACTCTATCCACTGAGCCAACCGGTTTGACACTGACTGGCATATAAACTGACCAATCAGAACCAAATTGGTTGGCAGAGGAGGGCAGTCGGGGGCAAGATCAGGCCAGCAGGGGAGGGCAATTAGGGGTGAGATCAGGCTGGCAGGAGAGGGCAATTTGGGGCAACCAGGCTGGCAGGGGGAGAAAGTTGGGGATGATTGGGCCAGTAGGGGAGCAGCTAAGTGTTAATCAGTCCAACAGGGGATAAGTTAGGGGGTGATCAGTCTGGCAGGCAGAAGCGGTTAGCGCCCATCAGGCATGCAGGCAGGTGAGAGGTTAGGAGCCATCTCTCTCATTGTGATAGAAATGTCTGACTGTTAGTCAGACATCCCCTGAGGGGTCCTAGATTGGAGAGGGTGCAGGCTGGGCTGACGGACCCCCCTCCCCAGTGCACAAATTTTGTACACCCAGCCTCTAGTAAGTCATATAATTATACAAATAAATTTAGACCATTTGACAAAATATAATTTCTATTCAGGATAAAAATTCTCAAAAAATTTCAATCTTAGGGCACTTAAAAATAGGACTAAAGCTAACATCATATTTAATGGTGAAAGACTTTTCCCCTAAGATGGAAAAGAAGGTTAGGGTTTCTTATTTCACCATTCCTATTCAACATTATACTAAACTATCTAGTTAGCATATAATTCAAGAAAAAATAAATTAAAAGCATAAAAATTGGAAGTAAAAGCTGCCTTATTTCCAAATAATGAAATCTTTTATTGAAAATATTTTAAAGTAACTATAAAAAATTATTAGAACTAATAAGTGAGTTAACCAAGATCACATAATCCTATCTAATAAAAGAGTAATATGCAAATTGGCCTTTACTCCAACACACAAGATGGCTGCCCCCACATGGTCAAAGATGGCTGCCCTCATGTGGACACAAGATGGCTACCACAAGATAGCCTTCAGGAGAGGGTATTTGTGAATGATCAGGCTAGCAGGGGAGGACAGTTAGGGGTGACCAGGTTGTCAAGGGAGGGCAGTTAGGGGCGACCAGGCTGGAAGAGGAGGGCAGTTGGGGGAGACCAAGCCAGGAGGGGAGCACAGTAGGGAGGAACCAGGCCAGCAGGAGAGGGCAGTTGGAAGGGAGGGCCATTAGGAGAGACCAGGCCTGCAGGGGAGGGCAGTTGGGAGGAACCAGGCCTTCAGGGAAGGGTAATTGGGGGGAGGGAATAGGCCAGCAAAGAGGGTAGTTGGGAGAGACCAGGTTTACAGAAGAGGCAGTAATGAGGAACCGGGCCAGCAAGGGAGGGCAGTTGGGGAGGGACCAGGTCAGCAGGAAGGGTATTTAGGCACAATTGGGCTGGCAGGGGAGTGCTTAGGGAGTGATCAGGCTAGCAGGCAGAAGGGTTAGGGACTATCAGGCATCCAGGAAGGTGAGTAATTGGGAGCCAGCATTCCTGGATATTGTGAGAGGGGTCCCAGATTTGAGATGGTGCAGGCTAGGCTGAGTGACCACCACCCCCTCACCCCCCCCGACATGCATGAATTTTGTGTACCAGGCATCTAGTATAAAATAAATATGTAAAAATCTGTTGTATGTAAATATAATAATAAACAATCAAATTAAAATAAAAAAATAACTCACTTGAAAAATAGCACCACAAAAATGTATACCAAAATTTAACAAATGGCATGCAAGATCTCTACAATATAGTCCAACAAACATTGCTGAGAGAAAAAAAAAAAAGACAGGAACAAATAGAGATCTAAATCATATTCATGATTTTGAAACCTCAATATTGTTAAGGTAATTATTATCTCAAAATTGATCTGTAGAGCCAATGCAATTCCTATTTAAATGGAATACAGCACAGTATTAAAAGTTATGGACCAATGATAAGCACAATAATATAGATGCATCTCAAAACATCATTCTAATTGACAGAAATTAGTCAGAAAATCAAACATATATGACCCAATTTATATGTAATTTATATGTAATTTCAAAAGACAATATTATAGATATATAATAAAATATCATTGGTTTCCTTGGATGGTGAATCTGAGCATGGTTTCCCTGTGGAGATTCCAACAATTCTTTATGGAGTGATGTAAGAGTTCTAAAACTGGTTTGTGTTAATGATTGCACAATTGCATACATTTAATATACTCATAAATTGTACATTAAAAATTGTTAAAATTATTTCAAAAAATGATATAATTACTATTAAAAAGTTTGTCATTAACTTATTTTTCTTTATAGTTTTACCACAAATATTTACATGCTTAAGTAATATACTTAAATGTATTGTTTTAAGTAAATGTATTTTATAAACACATGTCAAGACTAAATATATTCATCTGTGACATTTTTATTGAAATATATATCTTAAAATGTATCTATAATTCATTACTATTATTTTATAACATTATATTGCAAAAATACACATAAATTAAAAAATGCATCAAATGGCCATAGGTATTCAAGCTGTTTATAATATTTACTTTTTAAAATAATGCTGCTATGAACAATATTTATAGTCATTAGCTGCATATCTGCAAAAGACTTAGTGGAATTTATAGGTCTTAGAATATGTTTGTTGTCAATGTTACTAGAAAATATAAGAGCAATTTTTAAAATGTAATACATCACCAAAATTGTGTAAATGCATTGTTCTTTCACATCTTTGAACATCCCTGATGTTTTTATACTTTTAGAATTTGAGAACAGATGTGAGTTCAAGAGTGGTATAAAATTATAATTTCAATTTGTTTTCTAGCTTACTAATTAAATGAAACATATTTTAAATATTTTCTATTAATGCTCCTATCTTTGAAGTACATCTTCAAATCATTTGCTTTTTGTATCTTGGTTAGAAAATATTCCATTAATCTCTAGTGCTACTTCTGCTATATATCAAGTATCCATAAATCAAGTTGCTCCATTTTATGTTACTCTGTTTTCCTTTACTCAGGTAAATAATACATTATCTTAGTAAGTATAGCTTCATAATCATACTATATAATAAAAGGATAATATGCAAATTGTCCCCTCAAACGAGAGTTTGATGAAGTTCAACCAGAGGTCAGGGCTGGCCCCCCAATCCCCAAGCCAACTCCGTCCCTGATTGACCCCCACACCACAAGAAGGGATGGGGCCAGACTGGCAACTGCCCAGGGCTCTTCTTTCTGGCTGGCCCTGTCCCCAGTCGATCTGGATTGGGTGGGCCAGCCAGACCCCACCGGTGCACGAATTCATGTACCAGACCTATAATAATCTAATAATTATGCAAACCCAATCTCACAGCTCATTTAGATGTGAACTTCTGACATTCTGTGCATGGATTTTCAAGGATACGCTTACATGTGTGCATTGTAATCTTTTTACTTAGAACAGTGGTTGCCCAACTCATTACTCAGCGGCACGCGAGCCACATGTACCTCACAAGCAGCAGTTTGCCAAACACTGTCTTAGAAGAACATTACAAATCATGAATTTATCCTATATGACTCAATGGGAAGAATAAAATATGAATTTTCAGTTCATATTATTTATTTTTTATTTTTTCACTTTTTTAATTAATTTTTTATCAATGTATTACATATATACGAATCTTCCCATTGCCCTCTGACCCAGGCAAATCCTAACCCCCAGTGTCTTGTATTCATTGTTTATGCTTATATGCATGCATACAAGTCCTTTGGTTAATCTCTTATCTACCTCACTTCTCCCTAACTTTCCCACTGTAGTTTGACCATCTGTTTGATGCTTTACTGCCTCTATATCTATCTTTTTATCAGTTTATAATGTTATTTATTACCCATAAATGAGTGAGATCATGTGGAGTTTTTCTTTCATTGACTGGCTTATTTCATTTAGCATAATGCTCTCCAGGTCCATTCAGATTGCTGCAAATGGTAAGAATTACTTCTTTTTGATGGCATCATAGTATTCCATTGTGTAGATGTACCATGGTTTTTGGATCCACGCATCTCCTCACAGGCACCTAGCCTGTTTCAAAATTGTAGCTATTATAAATTGTGCTGCTATGAACATAGGGATGCATAAATCTTTTCTGATTGTTGTTTCTCTTTTCTTAGGAAATATTCCTAAGAGTGGGATTGCTGGGTCAAATGGGAGTTCCATTTTTAGTTTTTTGAGGAACTCCATTCTGTTCTCCACAGTGGCTGCACCAGTCTGCAATTCCACTAGCAGTACATGAGAGTTCCTTTTGCCCCACATCTTCGCCAACATTTCTCCTTTGTTGATTTGTTGATGATTGCCATTCTGACAGGTGTGAGATGGTATCACATTGTCATTTTGATTTGCATCTCTTGGATAATTAGTGACTTTGAGTAGGTTTTTATGTGTCTCTTGGCCTTCTGTCTTCTTTCGAAAAAGATCTTTTTAGGTCAATCGCCCATTTTTTAATTGGATCATTTAATTTCCTTTTATTAAGTTGTATAAGTTAGCTGTAGATGTTGGAGATTAAACCTTTATCAGTGATAACATTTGCAAATATGTTCTCCCATAAAGTGAGCTTTCTTGTTGTTTTGTTGATGGTTTCTTTTGCTATATGAAAGCTTTTTATTTTGATGTAGTCCCATTTGTTTATTTTTTCTTTAGCTTCCATTGCCTTTGGAGCAGTATCAGTGAAAAAGTTTTTTTCAGCATATGTCTGAGATTGTGCTGCCTGTGGATTCCTCTAGTATTCTTATGGTTTCCCATCTTGTGTTTAAGTTCTTTATCCATTTGGAGTTTATTTTTGTGTATGGTGTTAGTTGGTGGTCTAGTTTCACGTTTTTGTGCATGCATTTGTTCAATTTTCCCAACACCATTTATTGAAGAGACTGTCTTGACTGCATTTTATGTTCTTGGCTTCTTTGTCAACTATTAATTGAGCATAATGGTTTGGGTCAATATCTGGATTCTCTATTCTATTCCATTGGTCTATATGTCTGTTCTTGTGCCAGTACCAGGCTGTTTTGAGAACAGTTGCTTTGTAACATAGCTTGAAATCTAGTATTCAGATTCCACCTACTTTATTCTTTTTTCTCAGGATTGCTGTGGGTATTCACAATCTTTTTTTTGTTCCAGATGAGTCTTTGAAGAGTTCTTTCTAGGTCTGTGAAATATGTTGTTGGTATTTTAATGGGTAGTGCATTGAACCTATAGATTGCTTTGGGTAGTATGGACATTTTAATGATGTTGATTCTCCTAATCCATGATCTTCAGTCTGTTTACATATTTATCTCTTTTTTCAGTGTCCTGTAGTTTTCTGCGTACAGCTATTTTACCACCTTAGTTAGGTTTATTCCTAGGTATCTTAATTTTTTTGCTGCAATGGTAAATGGGATTGCTTTTTTAGTCTCTCTTTCTGTAATTTCACTATTAGTGTATAGAAATGCCATAGATTTCTTGACATTAATTTTATATCCTGCTACATTGCCGAATTCAGTTATTATGTGAATTAGTTTTTGAATGCAGTCTTTCGGGTTTTTTTTATGTACAGTATCATGTCATCTGCAAATAAGGACAGTTTTACGTCTTCTTTTCCAATTTGGATGCCTTTTATTTATTCTTCTCATGTAATTGCAATGGCTAATATTTCCAGTACTATGTCAAATAGGAGTGGTGAGAGTGGGCATCCCTGTCTTGTTCCTGTTCTTAGGGAAAATGGTTTCAGTTTTTGCCCTTTGAGTATAATGTTACCTGTGGGTTTATCATATATTGCTTTTGTGATGTTGAGGTATGATCATTCTATTCCCACCTTACTGAGAGTTTTTATCAAGAAAGGGTGTTGGATTTTGCCAAATGCTTTCTCTACATCAATTGATATGGCTATGTGATTTTTATCTCTCAATTAGTTTATGTGATGTAAAATGTTTATTGATTTGCATATATTGTACCATCCTTGAATTCCTGGAATAAATCCTACTTGGTCATGGAGTAGGTTGATGTACTGCTGGATCTGATTTGCTAGAATTTTCTTGAGGATTTTGACATCTATGTTCATGAGAGATATTGGTCTGTAATTCTCTTTCATTGTGTTGTCTTTATCTGGTTTTGGTATTAGGGTGATGCTGGCTTCATAGAAGCAGTTTGGAAGTGTTCTTTCTTCTTGAATATTTTGGTGTAGTCTGAGGAGGATAGTTTTTAATTCTTCTTTGAATGTTTGGTAAAAATCTCCTGGTCCAGGGCTTTTGTTTGCAGGAAGCTTTTTTGATGACTGCTTCAATTTCTTCCATAGTTATTGGCCTATTAACATCTTTAGATTCTTCCTGATTGAGTTTTGTTAGGTTGTATTTTTGTAGGAATATGTCCATTTCCTGCAGATCATCTAGTTTGTTGGAATAGAGTTGTTCATACTATTAACAATCCTTTGTATTTTGGAGGTGTCTGTTGTTATTTCTCCTCTTACATTTCTGATTTTGTTTATTTGGATGTTCTCTCTTTGCTTCTTGGTGAGCCTGGCTAGAGGTCCATCAATATTGTTTATTCTTTCAAAGAATCAGCTCTTGATTTTGTTGATCTTTTAAATTATTTCTTTGGTGTCTATGTCATTTTTCTCCACTCTGATCTTTACTATTTCCTTCCTTCTGCTTACACTGGGCTTTTCTTGTTGTTCTTTTTCCAGCTCTTTGGGTTGTAGGGTTAGGTAATTTATTACCATTTTTCTTCCTCTTAATTATTACTCATATTTTCAAATTTGTCTTCCATTCTTTTCAGCCACCTTATGACCATTGCTCTGAACTCTTTCTCTGGCATGTTGTTTGCTTCTTGTTTGTTTGCTTCCTTCTCTGGTGATCTCCTTTTATTTCATATGTGGGCTGTTTCTTAGTCTGCCCATGGTCTTTCTTCTCCCGGTATCTTGTTATGTAGTTCTCTCTCCTGTATTGATTTAAAGGAACAATATACAACACAACCAGGTACAACACACAAGGTACTGAACAAAAATGTATTCACGATGTTAATAACCACAAATAACGTGACCACTAGTGAGAGACAAATTGGGATAATTAGAGAAAGAAGAAGAGAGAAAGGAGGAAAAAAACGAAAAGGAAGAAGTACCAATGTCAAATTGGGAGAAGGGAGAAAAAGAGGGGGGGGAAGAAGAAGGAGAAGAAAAGAAAAATAAAATAAGAGAGGAAAGAAAAAGAATAATCAAGAAAAGGGAACAAATTATATAAATAAAGAGAAAACTCCAATAGAACAGCCACTAATCCTAACAAACGCCACCACAAATACCTGGAGATTAATACAAACTACAAATAACAACTAATATCATGTGAGGTGAGGGTAAACAGAGATAAAAAAACAAACAAAAATAAAGCAAACAAAAAGCAAAATAAAACAAATAAAATAAGCAAAAACAATCTCACAAAAAGTATAAAAAATTGATATAATCAATGTTCAAACAAACAACAAGTAGACATAGAGAAAAACAATTTTTTGGATAGTGAAGACAAAGAAGAGAGAGGTGTGTATGGACTTAGTGTAGGGGATTCAAAATTAGATATAGAAGTGGGGTGAAATTTTAACTATTTAAAAAGAAAGAATAGGGAAAATCTAAAGTAGGGAAAGGGAAAGAGAAACAAGACAATAAAATGGGAAAAGTTAGAAAGAGAGTGTTGGCATAAAGGTAGAGTTGAGATAGAGTAATATGATGCCAAAGGAAAGTTGAAAATAGAATGTAGAACTCTAATCCCAAAGTAAATTAACGAGAAAATAAAATGACACGTCTTCTTTTTGAAAAAGGTAAAATAGTAGTAGTAATAATATTGCTTGAAAATAAAAATGTAATAATTAAAAAGGTAAAATCAATTGAGGAAAAAAGAAAAAAAATATTAAAAGATGAAAAAAATAACAAATAATTAAAAATAAAAGAATAGAATGTGCAATAGTGAAGATCATTCACTTCCTCTCTTGTTCTGTTTGGCATGCCTGTTTCCAAATCCAGAAGGTATTGCAGTTTCCTGAGTTCCACTGCTGCTCAGTGTTGTAAGCCAGTCCTTGTTTTTAAGCAGGCGGTGTGTCTTAATCTCTTTATTCTTTTGTGATTATGCAAGAGTCAATTTGTGAGTCATCCCCTGGGTGGTAGTGTTTTGGATTTGACCTCAGAAACACTGCCACTCAGGGGATGACTCACAAATTGACTGCTCACTCTGTGGTACTCAATACTAGCTTGTGGGAGTGGGTTGCCCCACAGCTGGTTCTCTGTTGGTTATTCTGCACTCTGATCTCCAGGTTCCAGAAAAACAACTTTCCCCTGCAGTCTCTTAGGATGTCCCCAATTGGGTGATCCTATGTATTGGGCTTAGCAATCAGAAGCCAGGGTCTGAAGAGGAAAGAGTGCAGTCTGTGTTCTCCCCTTTCCCCACTGCTGTCTAAGTAGCTGGGACACTTTCACAACTCCCAGGTTGTCCTTCTGCCTCAGATCAAAATGGGTTGCTTTCTAGAGCTCCCTTCTATTAGCAGCTCTGAGATTCTCCTTCCACATTCAGGGATCATGCCCTGCCCAACATCCACAGATTTCTCTAGGTGCAGCTTTCCATCAGTCCAGTTCCCACAATGTGCATGTCTCTCTGTTCTGTGAGACCAGAGACTTCACCTTATCCCAGGTGAAATCTGACCTTTCTGTGTGCCGTATGGAGCTCCTCTGAATCCAAGTGTTTGTGCTGACTGGGGAGTGGTGTTCTGGGTTCCCCCGCTGTTCATTGCATGCTGGTCTAAGTGCCCAGTCAGGAGAGCCCCTTCTAGCAGTCCCCCACCTTCTCCTGGAGGATAACTGATTCTTAACTTGCCAACACTCCCAGTGTGACCCTCAGCTGTTCTCTCTGTCTGTTCAGCGACAAGGCTTCAGACACGTCTGTCTATTCCACTGTCACTTTTTTCTCCTCTCATTTCATATTTTTTAGAAAATCACAGTGTTTTTTAAAAAGTACTAGAACCCTAGCATCAATTAAACAACTTATTACTTTAATAAATTTGTAAAACTATTAGAAGATGTAAAAGGGCAATTGAGGTAGTATTCACCTTTAAAATATTGTTGTTTAGATTGTTAGTGTAGTCATTTAAATATTTAGTTGAATATGCACTTTGATACATATCTGTATATTTTAATAATTTCTATAAATAACAATGTTTTAGAACATATGTTCAGTCTTAAATAAGGCAAATAAAATTACTCTTTGATTTATTAGAATTCTATCCATTGGCATAATTCTATGGAATAGTATTCTTTTTAGAACATGCAAGAAAATAAGCAAAAGATTAGCCCCCACACCCAGCTTAAGTGGATTAGCCATCTGAGTAGTCTTAAAGGTAATCCTTTTCATTTGAGTGGAAAACATGCTTAATAGAGAATTTATACATCTGTGGTATTCAGCTTTAATAACAAAAATAAAATTTTAAATGACAATGGTCCCAATGCTTTTTCTATAATATTAACTTTACTTCAGTATTTGGATTTAAGTATTATATAAGGTTTACAGAAGTTAATCCTGTGATTATGTGTAAGGTATCAAAATTGATCAACTATAAGTTGTATTCACAGAGAAATTGTTGGTTCTTTATCTTGATTATTATTGATTGGAAATTCATGAGCCTCATGTTAGGTTCAGGGTAAAATTTAGTCCTGTCAACTATAAAATGTTGTTAGCTCTAGTCATTTAAATTTTTTGTTCTATAACCTTTATTTTGTAGAGAATAATTTGTCCTGCTCTTCTTCAAACTGGTATCTGAGAGGATGTATTGGGCTTTTACAATCCCTTGATGTTGGAAACATGGGGATCTAAGTCTCCTTCTGATCCTTTGTTGATTGCTTTTGAAAAGTGAGTCGTTTTTGGCATTCCTGATTGGTTGTTGAGACCACTATTAATTGACCTCCCTGTGTGTGATAGATCTGTGGGCTGATCCTTGGAAGCAGGACCTTTCTTCAGCTCCAAGAGGGACATTAAGGTTTCTTCATCCATCCTCTTGGTTTAGTATATGCACTCAGAAATATTTAACTGGTAGCCTTTCGGAACTCAGAGAAATCTTCTCTCTGAAAACCAAGAAACTTAGAGGAGAAATTTGTGTGGTTTCCCACTTTTCCAAATCACAGGCATATCTTCCTTCTTTACCACTTGAGGAAGTTCATTAGTCCATAGCTAATCTTTCATCTCAGACACTATCGTCTTGATATGAAAGAATTTGTAATTTATTTCCCTAAGTATTTTCTAGATTTCCAAAAGAAACAAGTGAGTTAAAATGCATGGTCTTTGTTTAAAGATACCTTTTAAGAGTATTATCTTGTTTAAAAACTTCACAGTTCCATGTTCATTAGCTAAGGGTAGTAAATTATAATTTAGCTAAGTAGTGGAAGAGTAGGAAAGAATGTTAATTAAGGTTGAAATTAAAATGTACTAGATCTTTATCCCAAATCCATTTTTATGCTTTAGGTAATCCATGTTTTTCTCGATTTACCTGATTATTGTGTAAAAAATATCACTGTATATCTAATTAGGTGCCAAGAATGTTTTTTGACATTATGTTCTTGATCCATCTTTATTTGTCATGAAAGTAATATAGAGAGTTCATTTGCAAGAAATAAATAATAAGAAAGAGAGGGGAAGGAAAAAAGACAGATAAAGAGGAAGAAGGAAGGAGAGAAGGTAAGGATGAAGAAAGAGAAAAAAAGAGGAAGGGAAAATGAAGTAGAAATAGGTAAGAAATATGTATATGTATAGTTCATATATTTATTTACATGTGAATGTATATTCATCTTGTGTAATACAAATACATTTATTAATGTCAATAATAAGCAAAAATTAATAAGGGAAATAAATGTAAACCTTTGGAAACCACTGCCCAAGCACTAGGTCCTCCTTTTTAAAAGTGTAAATTACATAGCCATGGTAAATTAAATTAATATAAGCTTCTCTTCCTGGAAGGTGGTGTATGTGTGTGTGTGTGTGTGTGTGTGTGTGTGTGTGTGTGTGTGTATGTGGAGAATGGACATGGGTTAATGGCATCTTTACTAAAAAGAAGAAGGATGGATTTATGAGCCAACATTTTCCTCTTTCCCTATTCTGTCTCAGATACTAGTTCCAGTTTCTGTCCTTAACTATTTGTCTTGTATGCCATCTGGTCTAGATTATTGGAAACATCAAGGTATGTTCTGGGTTCCTGGGACCTC
The DNA here is from genome assembly GCA_011751065.1 of Lasiurus cinereus. Taxonomy (NCBI): domain Eukaryota; kingdom Metazoa; phylum Chordata; class Mammalia; order Chiroptera; family Vespertilionidae; genus Lasiurus; species Lasiurus cinereus. The sequence goes on along the minus strand of JAAGEH010000286.1, from coordinate 35,408,464 downwards.
TAAAGTTAGCTTTGGCTACTGCGTGATTAATTGTGCAGTCTTTTTTCTGGACCTCATGTTTGATATCTATATTCAATTATTTGTCTCTTTACAGTCAGTAAGCCATTTTAGCCTCAAATGCAACTATTTAAATTGGGTCATCTGCTATGAGAAGAGGTTGTGGCCAAGATACATTTATGTAACGTGGAACAACCAAACAGGAGCTATTGCAATGATAATATAATGATAATAACCTGACTTTATTTTCTATCTGAATATCATGTATATTTTTTACTATTGTTTTATACTGATAACTCATCAGGGACCTGGTGTCATCTTTACATTAAGGGATTTAAAACTAGCAAACTAACCAGAAATAACCATATTGTAAAACTCCAGTGACTTATAGGTAGGAATTACATGGAGAATGACAGGTTTCTCTCTCACTCTACACCACTCACACAAGAAGCTTAACTAAGATTTGGTAGTTAAAACAAATAGTTTCTTGGTGAATGGTAAGATACACAGTAAACCTGTAGCGAATTGGCTGAAATGATCAAAGGGCCTGAGGCCAATAGAATCCTAAGTTTAGAAGTGGATCAGATGAAAAGAAAGCAGAGTGATATCAAAGCGCATATCCAGAAACAAATATTAGGAATAAGGCAAATTGTGCAAACTAATAGAGTTTTCATCTTCTCAGTAAACAATTAGATATAATCGCAAGGTCAAGTGAGCAAGAATGACAAGAAAAAATTGATGTTTATTGTGTATATCAGTATTTGGGCAAGTAGTATGGAATGAATTCTCACCATATGTGGTTGCTCTTTTCTCATTGCAGAGGGATATATTGGAATCAATTTTTTTTCTCAAGTCCAGAATTTTCAACTTTCTATGCTTAATAAATAACCTCTACCTCTATCAAATTACCTCCACTTACTCTATTTTCTTCGCTTATAGGTTTTCCTACTTAATGGTATGAAGAAAAAAGAAGAAGCTGAGTATTACACTCTTCAAGTTGTAGCCCAGTTATTGTTCATTAGTACAGTTCCTTCTCATTAGATTTTTAACTTTTTCTCCATCCTTCATTTCTTTTCTTGTCCACAATTCAGACACCTATCCTATTATATTTGGTGTCTTTGAAAGTGAATGAAAATTTTTAAATATTTTATTTTATGTTCTGTGTGTTTAGATAAATTTTAAATGCTTTTTTCCTAGTAATTATTAATGCCAATAACTACATCCAGATATCGTCTTTGGTACTACCTTCTGCTTTATCACAGACCTCTTAGTCTTGTCAATCTGGCCTTCCATATCACTGGAAATTATGCCATCTTCTCTGGTCTAAGTGCTATGCTTATTTATGGTCCTCATTATTTCTTCTTTTCTAGGTTTAGTAAGAATTCTTCAATTATTCTGATTTTGGAATTAATTCTTCTCTTCAATCTTCTGTTTTTCATTCAGGCCCATCCTTTATACCAATAACACATTTAAGTTAGAATTTTTAAAAATCAATTCTTATTTGGAAATGTTGTTGAAACAATTCACTGAGGGAATGTTCTCCATAGAAGGGAAATAATGGATGCAGGATAGAGCAAGAGAAAAAGCTAAACCAAAATATAGTCTTTGTTCATGTCTACCTTCAACCTGATCTGCAGGAGTGTGCTTGAGCATGAACTACTTGACAGGATTTGTGCTCCCTGGGGCAAGCTTTGTACACCTTAGTCACATTAGTTAGTCATTTTCCCCGGAGCCCATTAGGAAGGAGGGAAAATGACATACTGGGTTTGGCATGTCACCATGGTTGAAAGAAGTTATCTGAAGGGTAACAACTGTGATCCATGAGTGGCTAACATTCATATCAATAGCAAAAATTCTAGAAGAAATAAGTTCATCTGTTCAGAAAGAAACTCTCTGAGTACCAATCACATCCACTGCACCATGCAAATGGTTTTCTATAAAAACCCTTTCAGTCCCCTGCTTACATTCCATTAGTGGCTTTCTACAGGTTTCAATATTAATTGCAAATTACACATTGGCATGTTTTGATTCCCTTTTAATGTATCCATCCTTACACTCTACCCATATTAATCTGTTTATAATTTTAAGTACTATCTTCTATTTGTATTTATTACACTTTTTTAAAAATTGTGAGAGAGAGATGGATTCATTGTTTCACTTTTTAAGTAGGACTTCTACAGGATTATACAACCTATGATGGTTGCTATTTCGATTTTTGTTTGTTTTGTTTTGTTTGTAGATCAATGGTCTCACTTCTACTTATCCAGATTTTTATTTTTCTTATTTCCAAACCTATTCTTGTAATTTACCAAAGGGACAACATAAATTTTAATTAACTTTCTCATAGTTGTTTCTATAGTTTTTCTTCCATTTGTCTTTTTTCCATAATGTCCTTAGAATAATACCTTCAATTTGTTGGGTTTTTTCTTCACTTCAATAAACATTCAAAGATATTTTTTATTTATTTATTACTTCATCTTTGCTTCTCTCTATATTAGTTTTCTGTAGTTCAAGGCACACAATCACATGTATAAGTACAGTATAAATATTCTTTATCAACCAATTCCACATACTGCATAGCATGATCATTATGTTAGCATGTAGCTCTATGCATAAATAAACTGATACTTTTCAGTTAGTTATTGTTAATACTGATATCACCTGGTCCTCTATAGGATATCTCAATTTTCTTTCATATTTTCCTCCATCCCCTGACCTTTTTTCATTGTAAACTAAGTCAAAATGGTCATTTTTATATGTTTGTACTTGAATACTAACTTCATTCTCTCTGTTTGTAATTGCTCAAAGGTAGAAACCTCATTAATGCATATCTGTACTATCTAGAACTACATCTTGTCCATTCTATATATCTTCTTTAGCATCTGCTTTTGATAGAAAAAAAAGTAATAACTTATACGTTAGGTGTAACCAGAGCAAGTCTTCTACACTTTTCAAAAGTCATTGATTTCAGGTAACTAAGTGATACCTTTGGACATACCTCTGACTATGGCATCCTGAGGTTTTTCTTGTTAACATTTCATTTCTAATAGGCCTGCACTCTATAAGCACTATCCTGAAAGGCTTTTGCTATCAAAGTGTTGATGAAAACTTGAATCAGGTTCAGCACAGGTCACATGTTGAAAATAATTGAAACATAAGCCCAACACTAATTAGTGACAAGAGAAATTGGGCAATATTACCTCTTTCGTGCTGAGAATCTATTTTGTTCAATCTACCCCATTACAGAAACCTGCTCCTTTAATTTTCTGAGTTATCACTATAAAACAAGTGGTATTTCCTTTTGTATAGGTCAAATTTAGCAAGGTTAATCAATTGGTCTAAGAATGTTGAGCTTGTAAAAGATAAGGCTGGAATCTGATTCATACTGTGAGTTAAGCAGTGATTTGAGTTAAACTTTCTGTCATTAGTTTCCTGAACTCTCTCTTTAGTTTATTTCCCACACACTGATATCTAACCTACTATGTGAAGACACTGTTGTAAGGGCTATAAAACTTTTACTCACAGCAATTCTATAGATTTTGCAATGTCATTCTCATTTTGAGAGGAGAAGAAACTGGGGTCAAGATCACACAACATAAAAATACTTTCTTATGAATAAATACACACACGTAACTAGATGGTGCCATAAAATAAAGTCATTGCATTTTTTTTAAAAAATTTAGGTTTGTTTTAAAATAGGTTTGCATTCAAAAGTAGAAGTTTCTGTTTGATCTCATACTATCAGTTATCCATGCCCAGAAGACATTTCCTTTTTAAGCCTTGGTTGCTCTAACTGCCACTACCACTATTTCTTTTTGGCAGCTTCTAGACTTTCAGCCTGAGAAACTTGGGAATAATAATGGTTTCTAGGAGATGTACATTAGAGATCCAATATATTTCATTTATAGCACATGTCCTACTTCCTCAATATACTTCACTCTAGTCAAGGCTCTCTGTGACTGGAAGAAAGAAATACTTCACAGCATCCCTAGAACTGCAGGCTGCTGACAAGGACCATTAAGTAATTTAGATTTAAGTGTCTGTGGAATTGCTGGCTAGAAGTACTACAGTGGAGCCATAGGTTAATAAACGTTTGCTTCTATCAGGCAGCCTCCAGTTCTTCCAGGGTCTCAGATTTCCAATTTAATGCACTGGAAACTCTCTGTGTGTAGTGTGTTTGTATGTTTGTTGATTATAGTAACACACAACATGGTTTGAACAAAATACTATACAATCAGGTGAATAATTTATTACATGTAAAGCATTAAAGAGATCAGGAAAAATGTGTTGTGATTGGTTATATAGTTCTTCTATGATGTTATTTGGTGTGATATTCTTCACATGAATTGCTCTGACAATTTTTATATCTTGTCATTGCATGCTGATGGCAGTGTGCAAATAGGTTTGCCACATAGAAATTACCTGTACCACCAGTTCATTTTCAATGGCATTCTAAAGATCAATCATCCTTGAAGGAGTTAAGAAAGATTTATAGAATCATTGCAATGCAAATCCTTAGAAAGAAAAACAAAAATTACTGACACTTTTGTGTAGACAAAAACAGAAAGTTCACTATTTTAATGTTTTATATAATTTTTTAGATTTAGCTGATGTACAATAAACATAAATATAAATTTCCATTAAAATAAAATTTTAGATACCAGAACAAACAGGTTCATGAGGAAGAATTTTAAGATGCTTTTTTTTAAGAGAATATATTACAGCGCTACCTCGAGATACAAGTGCTCTAATATACAAGATTTTTGAGATACGAGCCATAGAGCGATCTATTTTTGGTTTGAAATACGAGCAACATTTGAGATAGGAGTAATCGCTTGGATCGGCCGGCTGCACAGGACCCACCAGTTTACCTTGACTCGAGCATCTCATAGTTACCCATGCCTCAAGGTTACAGAACAAATTAAACTCGTGTCTCGAGGTACCACTGTATTATTAATTTTAGAGAGAAAGGGAGAGGGAGAGAGAAATAGAAACATCAATGATGAAAGATAATTATTTGTCAGTAGCCTTCTGTGAGCCCCTTACTGGGGATCAAGCCCGTAACCTGGGCATGTGTCTGAACTGGGGATCAAACCTTAACCTCCTGGTTATAGACTGATGCTCAAACACTGACCTGTGCTCAAATTTTCATAGTTTTCCATACATATTTCAGTGGTCGCCAACCTTTTGGACCTCATGGACCAACAATGGTCTGAAGACCATCAATTGGGAACTATTAAACAACAGAAATCACTGCCAACACTGGCCCTGCTCGCATCTGCAGCTGGCACCAGAGCTTCTGTTTGTACCCACTGCTGGCACTGGCCCAATCGTTCTGCACCATCAGTGGATGCAAGCAGGGCCGTCATCATCAGCACTTGGCAGTAGTGGTGGTGGAAACAGGGCTGACAGCAGACAGGGAATTAGAGGCACAGCAGGAAGAGTCAGGCCAGAGTATGGAGGATGGGCCAAGACCAGCCCCTGAGCCCACCGTAGCCTCATGGCCCACAGTTCATTTCACGGTGCATGAATTCATGCACTTAGCCCCTAGTATGCAATAATATGCATGTATACATGTAGAAAAGTAAAAGTATTTGTGACCATAAAATAAAATAAATAAAAATTGATGATTTAGTGACAGTTTATCTTCATATTTCCATTTAATACTAATCAAACCATCTATATAAATATTTTAATGCTAAATGTATAAAGAAGATAAAATAGTTATTAAAATCACAATGAAAAATAAAATTATGCATAACATTTCCACATAAAATAATTTATTTTTAATTATTACCAATATACTCTTCAATTACTCATATACAAATAGTAAAATAGTTATATAAAAATTATATAAACATTTTATATAATATTTATATAAAAAGCATTAAAATGAATTTTATACCTAAATTGTCTTTTCTAAAAATACTAAAGGCCCAGTGCATGAAATTCATGCATGAGTAGGATCCCTAAGGGCTACTGGCCTAGGCCTCCCTTCCCCTGGCTGCTTGCCACTGCAGCAGGGCCAAATTGAGAGCCCGCAGGCAGTTGCCCTGACAGCTCTGCCCTGGTTGAACTCCTAGTCGAGGGGAAAATTTACATATTAGGCTTTTACTATATAGAATAATCAACTTAGACACAGAAGTGACAAGAATACATGGCACTTGACATTTACTCCATGGTACACAAAATGAAAAGCAAATATATACTTTGAAGGACATTGACTTTGGGCATAAACAATTGAAGAAGAAACAATAAAAATAACCCTTCATTAGGTTTATGCCTATTTATTAAAAGAAAATAAAAGAGATATATTGTATCAAATTATGCACCAAAGTTCACTTACTCCAGTATCTAGTAAGAGGAAAACAGCATAAAATAGTAAAAATTAATAAATTTAGTTCATTAGAAACTATTGTAAAAATTTCATGCTAAAAGATAAATACTAAAATTTAGGAAATATATATTGTAAAGGGGTTATAAAACATTTTAGCTGCGACATATTAACATTTACATTGTTATTTAGCACATGCTCTCATCATCACAGATACATATGGAGAGAGAGTGAGAGAAATAAAAAGTTATTCATTTGCATTAAGTACATCAAGAAAAGTTCCAGAAGTATAGTATTTAACTAAAAACTTCATGGAAATTTCAGACTATCCTGGTTTTCCTCTTTGTACTGCTCATTCTCTTTGCCAGCTTTTCCTGTATTTGCCACCCACAAAATATTCAATTGTGAATTGTACACAGTGCAGTGTCAATTCTCATTTTTCTCTGTTCTCAATTTTTTAGTTATCTCACCATGTCCACATTTTGTATATTCCCTCAAAAGCAATGACTACAAATTTTTAAAAATATATATATTTTTTATTGATTTTCTATAGAGAGGAAGGGAGAGTGATAGAAAGTCAGAAACATCGATGATAGAGGGACATCGATCAGCTGCCTCCTGCACACCCCACACTGGAGATGTGCCCACAAGCAAGGTACATGCCCCCAACCAGACTTGAACCTGGGACCTTTCAGTCCGCAGGCTGACACTCCATCCACTGAGCCAAACCAGTCTTGGCAATGACTACAAAGTTTTAATCGCTTTGCAATTTCTCTCCCAGACTTTATACTTGCATATAGAACTGCATTGCAATATTCTATTTGGATTCATTAAATAATCTCACATATAACCTGTCTAAAACTGAGATCCTTTTTTTTTCTCACCCATTGCTATCTCTACCTCCATATCTGGGAGACCATCATTCATTTAGGTGTTCTATCCAAGTCATTAATTTGTGACTCAAGTTATTCAGATATATTAAATATTTTATTATTGATTATTTAATCTTATTTTAAGTATATGTTTTGAATTATTACATCATTAGTAAATGAAAAGGTATGATTTGGGGGTGTGAGAAATTATTATTTAAATTTATATACAATGAATAAGGTGTTAATTTGTGAAATATTCAGAGTAACTTACAAATAATCACTTTTCCATGCTCATAATTAAAAAAAAGGTAGAAAAGGAGAGGAAGAAGAAGAAGTGAAGATGAAGAAAAAGAGGAAGAAGAGGAAGAAAAAGAAGAGGAAGAGGAAGAAGAAGAAGAAAAAGAAGAAGAAGAAGAAGGAGGAGGAGGAGGAGGAAAAGGAGGAGGAGGAGGAGGAGGAAGAGGAGGAGAATAGTAGTAGGAAGAGGAGGAAGGAGATGGAGAAGGAGGAGAAGGAGAAGAAGGAGAAGAAGGAGGTGGAGAAGAGGAAGGAGAAGATGGAGGAGAAGAAGGAGAAGAAGGAGAAGAAGAAAAGGCATGAGGAGAAAGAGAAGGGGAAAAAAACAACACTGGAAAATAGCTTATGAGTAAATCTTAATTGTCAAAGCTAGTTTAAGAAAATCATGAAAAAAGATCATAAAAATATTTCTCAATACTTATTCAACTGCTATTGTGAAAACATGACCAATAAAACATTAGAGCCACTGATATTGTCTACAGAGAGTTTTAGGTACACACAAAATGTGTACCTTATAATCTATACTACTACTAAAGGAATATACAAATTGTCCAGCATGCTGTCACAGTAACAGTAATGACCGAACAGCAGACTGCATGGAGCGACAAGGCCAGCAGAGAGGCTAATGAAGGGCAACCAAGCAACTGAACAGTAGGCTGCATGAGGTGAATAGACTAGCAGGGGGCAGTTGAGGGTGACCATGCTGGCAGGGGAAGCAGTTGGCGGCAAACAGGCTTTTTGGGGGGTGGGGGGAGAAACCATTCCAGCAGGGGGCAGTTGAGAGCAACCAGGCCAGCAGAGGAGGCAGTGAGAGGTGACCAGGCCAGCAGGGAAGGGCAGTGGGGTGACCAGGCCAGCAGGGAAGGGCAGTGGGGTGACCAGGCCAGCAGGGCAGAGGGGGAGTTGGGAGCAACCAGGCTGGAAGGGGGCAGTAGGGGTGACCAGGCCGGCAGAGGGGGCAGTTAGGGGAAATCAGGCAGGCAGACAGATGAGCAGTTAGGAGCCTGGATTGTAAGAAGGATGTCTCACTGCCAGTTTCAGCCCAATCCTGGGGATCCTGGATCGGAGAGGGTGCAGGCTGGGCTGAGGGCCCCCCTGTGCACAAATTCCATCTACTGAACCGCTAGTTATTAATAATGAAAGAAAGAATATTTGAGGTTACCATTTGGATTATGTGAAATTTTACTTTTCTGTGTGACATTAGAATCCTACTCTGTGAAAGATGCAACTCCACCATTTACATAATTTCAACACAAAATATTATTTTATATGTTTATTGATTGGTATACACAAGTCAGTGTTTTAGGCCCAGGAAATACTAAAAGAAGGATAAGAATGGCAGGTCCATCAAGGATCTCAGTTCTTTAGGAAGTAATTAAATAAATAAATAAACTCATAAAACAAATAAAAATAATTTCAACTTTTTAATATGTTTTGAAAAACATAGAAGTAAATGATAGATGGTAATGGATCATTACTTAGTTTAGATGCAATAGTTAGGGAAAACTTTTTGGAGATTTCATTTGACATATACTTGCTAAATGGAAAGTATCAGCCAATTAAAACACCTTGGGAATAGCTTTCAGATAAGAATCAGCAAATGTAAAGTAATGGAAAAATTATTATAGTGAAGAACAGGAAAAAGCCAGAGTGACTGAGTTGAGTGGGATATTTGCATAAGGTGAGTTTAGAAATGTAAGCAAGGATTCCATTCTATAAGCTTTAGAATGCAATCTGGTACCCCTTGGGGGATGTCCAACTACCAGTGTAGACCTGATCCTGGCAGTCAGACATCCCTCTACCAATCCGGGACTGCTGGCTCCCAACTGATCACCTGCTTGCCTGCCTGATTGCCCCTAACCACTCCCCTGCAAACCTGATTGATGTCTATCTGCTCCCTGCCAACCCGGGCACCCTCAACTTCCCTCCCTTGATTGCCTGATCATACCTAACTGCCTTCTCCTGCAAACCTGGTTGCCCAAAATTGTCCTCCCCTGCATACCTGGTTTCCCCTAACTGCCATCCCCTGCCGGCCTGGTCACCCTTAAGTTCCCTACAAGCCCAAATCTGCCCTCTCCTGCTGATCATCTTGTGGTGGCCATCTTGTGACCACATGGGGGTGGCCATCTTGTGTGAGGGTGTGATGGTCAATTTGCTAAAGGGTGTTGGATTTTGTGAAATGATTTTTATGCATTAATTGATATGATTATGTGAATTTTGTCTCTCAGTTTATGTGATGTGTCACATTCATTGATATGCACATATTGTACCATCCTTGCATCCCTGAAATTAATTCCATTTGTTCATGGTGTATGATCTTTCTAATGCATTGCTGAATTTGATTTGCCAGAATTTTGTTGAGGATTTTAGCAACTATGTTCATCAAGGATATTGGCCTGAAGTTTTCTTTTTTTGTGGTGTCTTTATCTGGTTTCAGGATTATGGTAATTCTGGCTTCATATAAAGAACATGAAAGTGTGCCTTCCTCTTGAATTTTTTGGAATAGTCTGAGGAAGATAGGTTTTAATTCTTCTTTGATGCTTGATAGACTCCCCTATAAAGCTGTCTGTACCAGGGTTTTTATATGCTGGAAGACTTTTGATCACTCAATTTCTTTGGTAGTTATCAGCCTATCTTGGCTTTTTGATTCTTCTTGATTAAGTTTTGGGAGCTTGTATTTTTCTAAGAACATGTCCATTTCATCTAGATTGGCCATTTTATTGGAATACAGTTGTTCAAAGTATTTGTTTCATAATTGTTTTTATTTCTGTGGTATTGGTTATCAGTTTACCGTTTCAATTCTGATTTTGTTTATTTGGGTCCTTTCACTTTGCTTCTTAGTGAGCCTGGAAAGACGTTCACCAATATTGTTTATTCTTTCCAAGAATCAGCTCTTGTTTATATTTTGGATTTTTTTTTGTCTTTATGTCATTTACCTCTGCTCTAATCTTTGTTATTTCCTTCTTTCTGCTTAATTTGGGTGCTTTTTTGTTGTTGTTGCTCTCTTTCTAACTCTTTGTGTTGTAGAATTAGATAATTCATTGCCATTATTTCTTATTTTGTTGAAGTAGACCTATACAGCTTTGAATGTCCCTTTAAAGACTGCTTTCACTGTGTCCCATAGATTTTAGATTGTTGTGTTTTTATTGTCATTTGTTGCCATGAAGCTTTTTATTTCTTATTTGATCTCTTTGGTAACCCAGTCATTGTTTACTATCATGCTATTTAGCCTTTAAGTGATTGATTTTTTTAATTGCCTTTATTGTAGTTGATTTCCAGTTTTATGCCATTGTGATCTGAAAAGATGCATGATATGATTTATATCTTCTTGAATTTGAAGGGACTTTGCCTGTGATCCAATATATGGTCTATCTTTGAAACTGACCCATGTGCACTTGAGAAAAATATATTCTGTGACTTTGGGGTGAAATGTTCTGATTATGTCAATTAATTCCATCTGAACTAGGGAGTCAATTAGGATTGATGTCTTTGATAATTTTTTTGTTTGTTTAGAGGATTTGTCCAATGGTGATAGTGGGGTATTATAGTCCCCTACTATAACTGTGTTGCTGTCAATCTCTCCCTTGATATCCTCCAGGAGTTTTATTATATATTTGGGTGCTCCTATTTTAGGTACACATATGTTTACCAGAGTTATATCTTCTTATTTCATTGTTTCCTTTAGTATTATGAAGTGGTCTTTTTTATCTTATGATGGCCTTCACTTTGACATCTAATTTGTCAGATATAGATATTGCTACTCCAGCAAGCCACAGTTTGCCGACCACAGCTCTAGGCAATATTTAACCTTTCTGTGAGAAGATGTAGGGTTCATCTGCATCAGCATATTTGTGCTGCTTGAGACCTGATATTCACAGTTTCACAGCTGGTCCCTGGATGTTGTGATTGTAGTGTCCCAGAAAATATCCATGTTTTTTTCAGATTAAAGGTAAGATTAGGCTTCCAATCACAACCACTATCCCCTTCAAGAGCCAGCCACTCCACAAGATATTTCAACTGCAGTAGTGGCTGCTCAGTCAGGGGAACCCAGTTCAACAGTCCCCAATAGTTCCTTAGAATATAGCTGTCCCTTACTCATGAATAGACACTTCCTGCAAATCCACACTCTTCTTTCATTCTCTCACTCACACATTATCATGCAGCCTTCTTTCCCATTAGCAGCCATCTTCCTGTCCCTCAAGTATACAATTCTATGATACATCATCTATATAAATAACATTGTGTGTCCACACCCAAATTCAAATTTTCTTCGGTTACCATATTTTAGCCCCCTTTACCCTTTACTACCCCCAACTCACTCCCCTCTGGTAATCACCATAGAGTTGTCTGTGTCTGTGAGTGTTTTTCTTTGTTCATTTGTTGCTTTCAGTTTCATATCTCACATATGAGTGAAATCATATGGTTCTTGACTTTTTTCATCGGACTTATTTTGTTTAGCATGATATTCTCAAGATCCATTCGTGTTACAAATGGCAGTGTTTCATTGTTTTTACGGCTGAGTAGTATTGCATTGTATATATGCACCACATTTTCTTTATCCATGATGTATGCACTCTGTATTAATTGCACCATTAAATCAAATTATTTTTAATTTATTCAAGTCTGTAGTCTTGATCTATTAGAACATTTTTGAGTGTTCAGAGGGTCCAAATAACTAATATATGTTACTTCCTTTCTTTGGAGTCAAGAGACTTTACCTATTTCTTTCTTACTCTCTGTGGGGTTTTTTGTTGTTGTTGTTGTTGTTGTTTTTAATATTTTACTGATTTTTACAGAGAGGAAAAGAGAGGGATAGAGTTAGAAACATCAATGACAGAGAGAGACATCAATCAGCCGCCTCCTGCACGCTCCCCACTGGGGATGTGCCCACAATCAAGGTTCACGCCCCTGACCAGAATCGAACCTGGGACCCTTCAGTCCGCAGGCCAATGCTCTATCCACTGAGCCAAACCGGTCTCAGCCTTACTCACTGTTTTAATTTTTTTTCCTACCTTATTCTATAGCCTTTTAATCTTGATGACTTTCTTATTTTTATCTAATTGGGTTTAGATTGAAAACCACTGCTTGAGATATATTATTGACTTAACACCTACCCAGGAAAATATTCTAGAGACCTATACTATACAAGCACCTAAGAGATGTCACATCAAAATCATTGGAGGTTTTAAGGATAATTTGACACTTTCAAAAGAACACCAATAGATATCCCACTCACACGAACACCTCTACTGCCATTACTCTTTTATTGGGAGATACATCATACATCATCCTATCTAATAAAAGAGAAACATGCAAATTAACTGTACCTCCACCTTGTCCACAAGCCACACCCACTAGCCAATCAGGAGCGAATATGCAAATTAATCCACCCAATATGGCAGTTGATTTGCATATCCAGGTGCAGAGTGAAGACTAAAGACAGCATAGAAGAAAGACATTGGCTGCAAAAGAGAGTGAAGCTGTGGAGAAGCAAGGAGGGCAGCAGGGAATCAAGTAGGACTACAGAGAAGGAAGGGAAGCAGGCAGGGTGGAAAGCTGGCAGGGCAGTGGAGAAGGGAGGGAAGCAGGTGGAGCAGAAAGCAGGCAGGGCAGTGGAGAAGAGAGGGAATCAGGGGGTGCTGCAGAGAAGGGAGAAAAGCAGGTGGGGTGGGAAGTAGGCAGGGCTGCAAAGAAGGAAGGGAAGCAAGCGGGGTGGCAGAGATGGCTGCAGGAAGCCTTATTTTTTTTTAAATATATTTTATTGATTTTTTATAGAGAGGAAAGGAGAGGAATAGAGAGTTAGAAACATCGATGAGAGAGAGACATCAATCAGCAGCCTCCTGCACACCCCCTACTGGGGACATGCCCACAACCAGGATACATGCCCTTGACTGGAATCAAACCTGGGACCTTTCAGTCCGCAGGCTGATGCTCTATCCACTGAGCCAAACCGGTTTCAGCAGAAGCCTTATTCTTGTAGGAATCTTCCTGCTACAGGCTTCTGGTCCTATCTAATAAAAGAGTAATATACAAATTGACTGTCACTCCAACACACAAGATGCCCCCCCCCATATGGTCAAAGATGGCTGCCCCCATGTGGACACAAGGTGGCCACCACAGATGGGCAGCAGGGGAGGGAAGTTTGGGAGGGATCAGGACTGCAAGGGAGGGCAATTGGGGGAGACCAGGTCTGCAGGGGAGGGCAGTTGGGCTGACTGGGCCTGTAGGGGAGTACAGTTAGTTGGGGTTGATTAGGCTGGCAGGGCGGGCAGTTTGGGGTGACTAGGCCAGCAGGGGAGGGCATTTAGGGGCAATTGGCCTATCAGAGGAGCAGTTAGGTATTGATCAGGCTGGCAGGGGAGTGGTTAGGGGGTAATCAGGGAAGGGCAGTTAGAGGCATTCAGGCAAGCAAGGGAGCAGTTAAGTGTTGATCAGGCTCACAGGGGAGTGGTTAGGGGTGATCAGGCTGGCAGGCAGAAGTGGTTATAGACTATTAGGCAGGCAAGCAAGCAAGCAATTTGGAGATAGCAGGCCCACCAGGATCAGGCCTAAATGGGCAGTCGGACATCCAGATTGTAGAGGATGCAAACTGAGCTGAGGGATAACCATCCTTGCCCCAGTGAAAGAATTTTGTGCACTGGGTCTCTAGTACTTTTATAGAGATCATCATGCATTTTATAACTTTTATTATGCATATATAAATAAGATAAATTTCAGAGGTTTCAGATTGAGGGAAGAAAAAAGTAATTGCAAGTAAATGAAGTAAATAAGTCATATTAAAAAAAAAAGTAACATGCAACCAAAATTACTTTGATAATATTTAGGTACAATCAATCTTCTTGTCTGCAATTCTTCTTAGGTTCAACATTGATTTCCATTGCCTTTTCTGGTAGACAATGAATTTTAAATGTGTGCCAATTGTTGTTGGCACAGAGTTTTATGAAATGGATGAATACCTTCACATTTTTTTATTTAAATTCTCATTGTCTCTTTGTCAAAGGTACATTTTTCTTCCTTGGTTAGAAAATCAAAGAATTTATTTTTCAGGTTTTATCTTTGTATTTCTCCTCTCTTGAGGATTTGGTGATGGAGAGTTGGATCACCTTGTAAGCATTGAGAGGATCACAATTAAATGATCCTTTAAGGTATGTTTCAGGATATCCCCATGTTCCTCAAAGGATGCAGGTCTTAGGTAAGAATTTGAATTTAAAACTGTTAAAGTCCTATCACATCATAGAATATTAAAACTATGAGAGAACATAAAGTTAATTCTATAATGATAACCTTTTTTTATCTGAAAGAAAAAAGCTTCAAAGTGACACAATCTAGCCCAAAGTCACAATGTCTGTTAACAACTAAAGATGTACAGAAGCTTAGGCCTCCTGATCTAACATAATTTTCTGTAGTTAACTAGATATGGAATTTTCATACATCAAAGTAGTGATTATCTAACAATGCATCATCCACCTTGATTAATGACTATAATGTAAGACTTGCTTATCGTAACAAAAGTAAATGCAGCAAGCAGACTTACTGAATTTAAAAGGCTGCAATGTCTTTCTATGTTCTGCGTGTAATGCACCTCTGGTCTTTTTAATCTGCTTGTGTTGTAGTTACCACATCTATAACTGGTTATTCAGGTAGCCATGAGCAAGGGGAAAAAAATCAAGGATGAATAATTATATTGGGAAAGTGTGTAGAGAAAATGTCACCAATATGGCACAGAAAAATGTGTCTGTGTTGTGTATGTGTGTGTGTTTCATATAAGTAATAATGGAAAATTATCTTCATATGTTCATTAGGAAATATTGAAATACTAAAATGTAAAGGAGAACTAAAAAGGAAAATACTTGGCCTTTTTAAAATAAAAGCAATATTAATTTTAGACATTTATGAGAGCTCATTAACATTTACAACTAATTATCATGGCATCTAATTTTTTATTTGAAATTTTATTTTCAAGACACTTTATAATCAGCATTTTAACTTGTCCCCAGAGTAGCTGTGGGAAATAGTTAAGGGAGGTTTTATTTTATCCTTACTACTGATTAAACAACAGAGTTAAACTGGTGAAATGGTTTCCTCAACTGCGTTGTTTAGATCCTTGCTCTGTGATTGGAACATGTCAAATTAATAGTTTTACTCCCTTTCAATACCAAATTCGTTATAAAAACACATCATATGTAACTTACATGGTATGATTTTCTTTTTCCTATATTTATTGACATTTTTTAGTAATTGGTTTATTAATTCTATTTCTTTATTTCAAAGAAGCTTTCCATAAAAAGAAACTCACACTACTAACTCTTACTAATTGCACACCACTACCTATAAAATGCAACCCAAGCAACTAATAGTCCTTATAAAGTCTGAGATCCAACATGGTATAAGAAAAGAGAAAAAAAACAGAAAGCATATCAGTTTATACCTGGGCCTACAAGTTTGTAAGAATATGCCATTCCTAACATATCTTAGCAATAAGATTAAATAGATAATTTTATTACATGGGCTAATCCTAGCCACATTCCCAGTAAGTTCTTATTTAAACATATGGTTACTTCTCAGAGTCAATGATGGACCTTGAGTTAGTTGTGCTGCATTAGTTCCAGTTTACAGTGTGAGTACATTGAATCAGTGTTCTCATGAAGATGTGAACTTGTAAAAATATTCAATCATTCTGTAAGAGGGGGCCCTTTGTTATTAACACTCAAAACTTTTTATGTTGTTACTTTTGAGTTTCTTAAAACATGCCAAGAATTTATGGCTCTCTTTTCTCTCTATCTTAATGAGATCTAGATTTTTTTTTTCTATTTCATTATAGAAACTTTAGTTTGCATACCTGAACTGCCTGGCCCAGTATCAAAACTCCCCACCCCCTTTTAGCACTTATCTTTCCCAAACTACCTTAATTTCTCTAAGATGTGTGATTTTAAAATGTTCATTGAAAGTGCTGAATAAAATAAGATGCATTCATTAAAGCACAAAGCTTTACATTATTTATATAACTTTCCAACTATTCTATTCACTTTGATCATACTTTACATAGATTCTCAGTTTTTATATTTACATTTAGGCACTGTTTTTTCTTAGATATTAAATTTCCCATAATATATACATTAAAATATTTATCTAAAATATAATTTAATATCCTTCTATTAGTTAAGGCCTGTCAGACAAAAGACTGAAATTACTGAGAGAAACACTGTTATTAAACTAGACTTCTGGAACAAACAGATAAATACTGCATAAAAATTTTAAGGAAAATATAAATAATATATAAATAATAAAAGAAAGAAATATGGAAATTAAAATGTTCAACTTTTAAAACAACAAACAGTTATTAGGATAACAGGATATGGTTTTAGTATACAGAAATCAATAGTTCTTGATTTCTATATGCTAAAAAGTGAGTTGGGAGATATAATTTTAGGAAAAGTTCATTTAAAATAGAAACAAGGTAAGTATAGATAAGAAAAAGTTAATATAAATAAAAATCTAATAATATGCAAATATCTAAGGAAAACTCTAGGACACTCAACAAACAAAAGTAGAAAGATATAGCTTTTGCTGATTACTAAATACTATGTAAAGACATAAGATATAAATAATTTATAGACTAATACAATTTCATTAAAAAATAACTACAAACATTTTATGTACTACAAATAAATAAGCAAGAATAATTTAAAAGGAAAGAAAGAAAAATAAATCTACAAGTAGGACTAACCCTACCCTATATTAAAAAATATTATAAAACTTCTACAATTCAAGTAGTATAATGTAGATACATGGGCAAACAGACATGAAAAAAATATGTATATAAAGTTTAGAAAAACACAAAAGTAGATACAAAACTTTATGTATGGTCCTGACTGGTGTGGCTCAGTGGGTTGAGTATCAAAAGATCACCAAGAGAGAAGCAAGATAGCTGTGTAGGTAAACGCTGGTATTCACAACAACATCAAAATTATAACTAAAATACAAAACAACCATTATTCAGAACCTTCTGAAATCTATCTGAATGGAAGTTCTGCAACTAGAGAACAATAAGACTGGTAGGAGGTGCAATGGAGCTGAACGACTGACCCCACATTGATGATTTTTTAATCAAGAGGGATACCTTGTTTTCAGAGGTCTCTGTGGGAACCTCTTTCCACATCCTACGTGGTTCAAGGTTCCCAGTTCAGGGTTCGGGTTCTGAAGAAGGCCGCTCGCAAACGAAATGAGAGACTAGAAAACATTAATTTGGCGATATTGGGGAGCCAGGTGGGAGCCTTCCTCTAGTGGAAAGGACTGCCACTTACTCTGGCCTTTTTCTCCCTTTTATTAAGGCTTTGGGACACACCCCTAGCCTTTAGGCAGGAAATAACAAAAACAGAAATTAACATGAAACAAACAGATAGAGGTTGCTTCAACTAATAATGTTTCAACTAAACAGTGAGTAATTAGCTCTGACCTTTCAGAGCAGTTAAGGTTGACCAGCCTTCTGGCCTCCTGTTTATATCCATTTAGTAAGAACAATGTTTGGTTTCCAACAGGTCTCCATAAGGAATAGGGTTTCCAGTCCCATGCCAGATCCTAGTCCAGGGATCTAAAGCTGGGAAAATAAATCCCTGTAGTTTCAGATTATAAAAACCAGTGGGGATTGTGGCTGATTAACATTAAGGCTGCTGGAGACCCAGAGAGTTCCTTCCATTTGAAGTGCTAACCCACAAACTTATTCAGACTCGCTCCCTCTGAGCTCCAGCACTGGAGCAATGGTTTACAGCAATGGTTCTCAACCTGTGTCATGACTCCTTTGGGGGTTGAATGATGCTTTCACAGGAGTTGCCTAAGACCATCAGAAAACACGTATTTCCGATGGTCTCAGGAAATGAGACACCGCTCCTCTATCGGTCTCCAGGTGGTCTGCCCACATGCAGATACGCCCACATACAAGTACCTGGTGTACAAATGCAGGTGTATATGACAGGATTGGCACACTAAAGTACTTATGCGAACCAGTCACACATGTGTAGAGAGCAGCTACTGTGTAGAAAGCAGTTGCTGTGTTGAAAGCAGCTACTCTGTTAAAAGCAGCTACTGTGTTGAAAGCAGCAGTATTGGAGGTAAAACAACACTTTCCAAATTATAATTAAGGGGCAAATGTAAAATCATAAAAATCTGTATCATGGGAAATTAATCTGGATGCTGATCAGTCTTTTTATATTCAGCTGTGGTTGATGTAAATACTTCCCCCTTGTAATAGTAACAGGTATGTAAAAAACAACAACACAGAGAATGGTAAATCAGAAACCTTTAATGAACTGTATTGACTAAACTATGTCATGTATCATCTTTTGTATTATTAAAGCTATTGTTATACATTATTTTCATTAGCAAACTATCCCTTGACAATGGATTGTGTAGAGAAGAACATTAAGGAAAGAAAATATAATGAGGATTTTTTACAGTATGGTTTTACCTCAATAATTACAGCAGGAATTAAGACACCACAATGTGTTATTTGTTATTAAGTTCTATCAGCCGAATCTATGAAGCCAAACAAACTAAAATGCCAGTATCTGAGCTTTGCCTGCAAAGATACCAACTGTTCTAGAAACAAAGCTGATGAACTCAAGAAAGTCAGACTTGACACTGGTGGCAAGTACCACAAACAAAAAGTAGCAGCCATTGAAGCTTCATATTTGGTGGCACTCAGAATCGACAGAGCTATGAAATCTCACACCATTGCTGAGGATTTACTATTACCAGAGGCCAAAGACATTGCTCAAGTTATGATTGGAGACAAATTTGTTATGAAATTAAGTGCAATTTCTTATCTAATGACACTGTCTGCAGAAGAATAGATGACATGTCTGCTGGTATTCTTGATCAGGTAATCCAGGAAATTAAATCTGCTCCATTTTCAATATTTAGTACCCAACTTGATGAATCTACAGACATTGCAAACTGTTCACAGTAACTGGTTTATTGAAGTATATTAATGATGGTGACTTTAAAAATGAGTTTCTTTTTTGTAAATCTCTTGAAATAACAACTACTGCACGTGATGTATTTGACACAGTTGCTTCATTTCTGAAAGAGCATAAGATCTCTCGGGAAAAGGTTTGTGATGTTTGCACAGATGGTACTCTAGCTATGCTAAAATGTCGATCTGGATTTCAACGTTTGGTACTGAATGAGTCACTAAAAGTCATCGGAACTCACTGTATGATTCATTGGCAAATATTAGCAACAAAGATGCTGCCACAAGATTTACAAGAAGTAATGAAAAGCATCATAAATTCTGTCAATTTTGTAAAGGCGAGTGCTTTAAACAGTTGACTGTTTTCACAACTGTGCAGCAAGTTGGATGTGCCAAATAATGCTCTGCTATTTCACACTGAAGTGAGATGGTTGTCAAAAGGAAAAGTTTTAAAATGTGTTTTTGAGCTTCGTGATCAATTTGAAACCTTTCTTAATCAAAAAGTAAGACCACAGTTTGAAGCACTTTTCAGTGATAAAAGTGAACTACAGAAAATAGCTTACTTGGTTGCCATCTTTGCCATCTTGAATGAGTTAAGTTTATCACTGCAAGGACCAAATGCAACATGCCTCAATTTGTCTGAAAAGATCTGATCATTGCAAATGAAACTTCAGCTTTGGGAAAAAAATGAATGAAAATAAAATTTATATGTTGCCTACCTTATCTGTTTTCTTTGAGGAACATGACATTGAACCAGACAAAAGGATTATGATGATAATTTCTGTGAAAAAACACTTGCACATGCTTGCAGATGAATTTTCATCATACTTTACAAATCTACCTGATAAACCATTTGCACTTGCCAGAGCCCATTCACAGTCAAAGTTGAAGGTGTTCCTGAGACAGCATGAGAGGAGTTCACTGGACTTATTAACAGTGATGTAGCGAGAACTGATTTCTCTACAATGCCAGTTACAAAATTCTGGATCAAGTGTTTGTAGTCATATCCTCTTATTCTGTCTGAGACTGTGTTGTGCCTTCTTCTTCCATTTCCAACAACATATCTTTGTGAAACAGGGTTTTCCTGCTTGTTGGTTATGAAGTATAAATACAGAACTAGACTTGTAGTGGAAGATCTTCATTGTGCTCTTTCAAAGGCTAAGAATTTCTGATCTGGTGACAAAGAAGCAATCTCAACCTTTCAACTGAAGTTGGCTTTTTACATATACTGTTTCAAAATGTAGGAATGTAGTTTACTATTATTATTTAAGACTGTTACCCATGCTACACCATGATTCAAGACAAAATTTTATTTATTCATAATTAGAAATAAATATTTCACAATACATAATTACATATTATTTTTGTGATTAATCACTATGCTTTTATTATCTTCAACTTGTAACAATGAAAATACATCCTGCGTATCAGATATCTACATTACAATTCATAACAGTAGCAAAATTACAGTTAGTAGTAGCAATGAAAATAATATTATGATTGGGGGTCACTACAACATGAGGAACTATATTAGAGGTTCACGGCTTTGGGAATGTTGAGAACCACTGACACAGAGAGCCTGGGGCATACAGGGAGAAATTGGATTGTCTGGTATTGGAGCAATAACTGTGGGACAGCTTTCTCCCAGATGGATATTTTCACAGGGGTGATTATTCTTATGCTGAGACCTTCTCATGGCAGAGCTGAATGGAAGTAAATCTGAGTTTCCATCAGTGTAGTTCACATTATTTACTGAGACCTCGTTATTCCCTGAGACCCCATGTCATCCAATTTCCAGCCCCATCCAAGCTGTTTGCAGTTGCTTTTCCATATGAATGGCTTGTCCTGGCTCAGGCTTCAAAACTTTCCTAAAATCTCCCAAACAAGCAGCAGTCAGTGTCAGCCCCATACCTAGCAACAGGGGTCCAAGACAGATTGGCCTCAACTGGGCATTTACAAGCCCAACAGAAGTAGTAGCTTTCTTCAGATAGCTCCAAAGTTGCTATAGTGTGGTTCCAGTCAGTAGCTACTTTGCATCTCCTGGGAGTCCCCAGAGTCAATGCACCCAGTGGGAAGCTTCAAACCATAACAGATTACAACTCTACACATCCACAAGCAACACACTCAAGAGGTAGATTCAGTGATCATCAAACCCCACTGAAGAAAGTGCTGCTCCATATGGGTGTCTCCTGCACAGTAGGTCTTCTACTGTAGTCATGGCTAGTCCTCAGAGCAATTGGCCTGGAGGATAGTTGCTACCAGTAAATTCAACAACAACTGAGGCTCGACTACAACAAGGCTGCACACAGGAGCACAACTAGAGTGCCTAGCTCAGATGACTTGGAATACTGAGGCACTGGGTCCTACAGGAAACCTACTGTACAAGGCCACTCTACCAATTCCAGGAGACATAGCAGCTCTACCTAATAGATAGAAACAAACAGGGAAGCAGCCAAAATGCTAAGACAAAGAAACATGTCACAAATAAAAGAATAGAAGAAGTCTCCAGAAAAAGAACTAAATGTAATGGAAGCAAGCAAACTACTAGATAGAGAATTCAAAATAATGGTTATAAGGTTGCTCAAAGATCCCAATGAAAGCTACAAGAGACTTAATGAGACTTTCAAGGATCTTAGTAAGAATTTCAATGACATAAAAAAGAACCAGTCAGAAATTAAGGATACACTAACAAAACATAACAACAACAAAGAAAAAGAATAATTACAAAGATTCAACAGTAGAGCAGTGGATTTCAAGAAGCAATGAACAATTTGAAGTATGAGAAAGCAAAAACACACCCATTCAGAAGAGCAAAAGGAAAAAGAACCCATAAAAATGAAGATTTATAAGAAGCCTCTGGGACAAATTCAAGCGTACTGCATTTTCATTGGAATGCCAAAGGAGAATAGAGAGAACAAGATATTGAAAACCTATGTGAAGAAATAATTACAGAAAACTCTTCTATTTGGTGAAAACAATAGACTTATAAGTCCAGTAACACAGAAAGTTCCAAACAAGGAGAACCCAAAGATGCATCATAATTAAAATGACAAAAACAAAGTGAGAATCGTGAAAGCAGCAAAAGAAGAGCAGATAGTAAGAAGAAGAGAAAAAAATATTAACAATAAAATGACAATAATTGCTTATCTATCAATAATCCTAATAAAAGAGTAATATGCAAATTGACCACACCCCCACCACACCAACAAGCCACGCCCACCAGCCACGCCCACCAGCCAATCAGAGCAAGTACGCAAATTAACCCAACCAAGATGGCTACGCCAGAGAGAGAGTAGGAGGGCCACTTGGTTTTCCCCTAGTGATGGAGAAAGCCAAACACTCAGGCCTCCGCTTAAGGCAGGCCTTAAGTTTCAATGGCTGTACAGCAGAAGGCTTGGCTCTCCCTCCAGGCTACAAAGTTTCAATTGTAGAAAATAAATAAATCCCAGATACCAGGGCCTCCACTTGGGTTGCTGGGAGCATTGCCAGTGTGCAAACCACCACAGGCCCTTGCCCAGGCCACCCCACACCCCAAGGGAACACCCACCCTGATCCAGGACACACTTCAGGGCAAACCAGCTGGCCCTCACCCGTGCACCAGGCCTCTATCCTATCTAATAAAAGAGTAATATGCAGATTGACCATTACTCCAATACACAAGATGGCTGCCCCCATGTGGACACAAAATGGCCACCATAAGATGGCCATCAGGGCAGGGCAGTTGGCATGGACCAGGTCTGCAAGGGAGGGCACTTCTGGGCCATCAGACCTGCAGGGGAAGGGAATTAGGGGTGACCAGGCTCACAGGGTAGGGCAGTTAGGGGCAAACAGGCTGGTAGGGGAGCAGTTAGGCACCAATGAGGCTGGCAGGGTAGTGGTTAGGGGGTGATCAGGCTAGCAGACAGAAGCAGTTAGGGTCAATCAGGAAGGCAGGCAGGTGAGCAGTTGGGAAACAGTCCTGGATTGTGAGAGCGATGTCTGACTGCCCATTTAGGCCCTACCTGGATTGGGCCTAAATGAGCAGTTAGACATCCCTCAAGGGGTGCCAGATTAGAGAAGCAGCAGGCTGGGCTGAACAACAACCCCACCCATGCCCATGCACAAATTTTGTGTACTGGGCCTCTAGTCCTATTAATAAAAGGCTATTAATAATATGCAAATTGACTGAATGGCCCCTACAACACATTCTGACTCCTAGAGGTCAGACGCTCAAAGCAGCAGCTTCTCCCTGGTGATCAATGCTTTTCCATGGAGAGCACAGCTTAGTGAGAAGGCGGTCCCATGGCTGGTGAGCATAGTGGCAGTGGAAGGAGCCTCTTAAGCCTCTGTGGCAGTGCTAAGCTGCCAGTTGGAAATCCCGCAAGGGTTTCCGGACTCTGAGAGGGCGAAGTATGGTCTAAGGGAACCCATCCCCACCACAAAGTGCAGGAATTTTGTGCACCGGGCTTCTACTTGAATATAAAATAAAAATAAATGGACAAAATAAACTGAATAAAATAGAACCAGAGGCCTGGAAACAAGAAACAGACTTGCAAATTTGAAAAAGAATGGGTGATAAAGAGGGAGAGAGAGATTATCCAAATAATTTATATGCATACTAGAGGTCCAGTGAACAAATTTGTGCACAGATGGGGTCTGGCCAGCCTGCCCCAATTGGGGCTGATTGGGGATAGGCCAGCTGTGGGGAAAGGCTGCGTTTGGTTGGCCACTGGCTCCACCCCCAATTGGGGCCCAATCAGGGTTGGGCTAGCAGGGCAGAGGAGGAGGGGCTGCAGGAAATTGGCAGGCTGAGCAGGGGCGGGCAACCAGAAACAGGGATGACCAGAAGGAGGGGCCAAGGAAGTTGGCCAGCAGGCCCTGCCCCCAATCGGGATAGGGGGGAATGGGCCACACGTCAAAGCAACTGCTCTTTCCAACATTCCAAATGCTTGGCTTTTATACATATATTAGAGGCCCAGTGTACAAAATTTGTGCATGAAGGGGGTGTGTTTCCCTCAGCCCAGCCTGCACCCTTTCCAATCTGGTACCCCTTGAGGGATTTTTGACTGCCCATTTAGGCTTGATCCTTGTGGGATCCGACCTAAACCAGCAGTCAGACATCCCTCTCACAATCCAGGACTGCTGGCTCCCAACTGCTCACCTGCCTGCCTGCCTGATTGCCCCTAACCGCTTCTGCCTACCAGCCTGATCACTCCCTAACCACTCCCCTGACAGCCTGATCAATGCCAAACTGCTCCCCTGCCAGCACGATTGCCCCTAACTGCCCTCCCCTGCCAATATGGTTACCCCTAAGTGTCTTCTTTTGCAAGCCTGATCACCCCCTATTGCCATCCTCTGCTGGCCAGGTCACCCTGAACTGCCCTCTCTTGCTATCCTGGTGCCCCTAACTACCGTCCCCTGACAGGCTGATTTCCCCCAACTTCCCTTCCTTGCAGGCCTGGTCCCTTTGAACAGCCCTACCCTGAAGACCTGCTCCCCCCCAATTGTCCTCCCCTTTCAGGCTGGTTCCCCCAACTTCCCTCCCCTGTAGGCCTGGTACCAACAAGTGCCCTCCCTTGCAGGCCTGGTGCCCCTCAACTTCCCTTGTCTTCAGGCTTATTCCCCCCACCCCCAATCACCCTCTCTTGAAGGCCTGCTACCCCAAAATTTTCTATGCTTCAGACCTGGTGTCCCCCAACTGCCCTCCCCTGCCAGCCTGGTCACCCCCAATTGCCCTCTTCTGCTGGTCTAGTCAGCCCTGACTGACCTCCATTGCAGGCCTGATCACCCCCAACTGCCCTCCCTTAGCAGGCCTGGTCCCTCCAAACTATCTTCCCCTGCTGGCCATCTTGTGGCAACCACCTTGTGCCCACATAGGAACAGCTATCTTTGACCACATGGGGGTGGCAAACTTGTGTGTTGGGGTGACAGTCAATTTGCATATTACTCATTTATTAGCTATACATTTCCTATGGTCACACACAATAGAGTGATTAAGGCTTGGAGCAGGTCATGAATCAATTGGAGCCAGGGGTAAGGGAAGGGATAAAGGGGAATATCTATAATATTGAACAATAAATATTTTGAAGTAAAATAATAAAATAAAATAATAAAATAAAATAAAATAATAAAATGTTACCAGTTTTATTCCCATTCAAAGCATTTGACCAGGTTGAGCCTTCTATGCCCCATAGGGGTATTTGTGGGAGACATCTAATCAATGTTTCTTCCTCACATTGATTGTTCTCTCTCTCTTGCTTCCTTCTTTCCCACTTTCTCTAAAATCAATGGAAACATATCCTCAGGTGAGGGTTAACAACAACAAAAAATAATAAAATTAAAAATTAAATGTATGAAAAATTTAAGATATAATTGCCATTACAAATCACTTAGTTAAAGGAAATTTTCAATAAATTGTTCTGGTACAGGTATAGAACAATTTTAGAAAAATGATAAAAATATATCTATACACTAAATATAAGAATAAATTCTAAGCTGAGACCGGTTTGGCTCAGTGGATAGAGCATCTGCTTGTGGACTGAAAGGTCCCAGGTTCAATTCCGGTTGGGGGCATGTACCTTGCTTGAGGGCACATCTCCACTGTGGGGCGTGCAGGAGGCAACTGATTGATGTCTCTCTCTCATCGATGATGTTTCTGACTTTCTAGCTCTCTCACTTCCTCTCTGTAAAAAATCAATAAAATATATTAAAAAAAAGAATAAATTCTAAAATGTATCAGGATATAAATATCTTTGTAAACAACAAATTCTGGAAAACAAATAAATATAGCTGGATTTCCATATAAACTGGGTAGAGCAAAGGATTTTTTAATAATTTAATATTAGATATCAGAAGGATTGATTAAAATTATAAAGTAAAACATAAGCAAAAATCACCAAAAATGATGCAAAATTTTAAAATATTAGACAAAATATTAAGAAAATATTAGTAAAATATACTACACAAGATACTAATATTCAAAATATATAAAGTCTTAAGGATTGAGGAAAACAATAATAAATGTAAACTGATTATATGCAAAATAAATATAATAAACTAACTTAAGAAACTTTAAAAACTATATTGAAGTAATTTTTAAGATTTTAAGATTATTTTTTAAAATATGCAATACAGTATTATTATTAACTATAGTTGTCCTCCTGTACATTACAACCCCTGGACTTACTTATTTTATAACTAAAATGTATACCTGATTACCCCCTATACCTATTTTCCTCACACCCCACTCAACTCTCACAAACACCAATGTATTTTTTATATCCAGAAACTCAGTTTTCCTTTTTGTTTATTTTTAGATTTCATCTATAAATGAGATCATGTTTTTTGCCTTTATCTTGTTTCTCTAGTGTAATAACCTAAGGTCCCTTAAGATTGTCACAAATGCAAAATTTTCTTCCTTTTATTGTTAACAATATTCCATTATAAAAATTTCAATAAATTCATACATAGGAAATATAGTTATATAGAGATTTTTATATTATACACTGAATACATTTATTTATTTATTTTCATTTTTTATTACGGTATAACATGTGTACATATATTCCATTGTCCACCACCCCAGTCCCATACATAGTCTCACACCCCAGTGTCTTTCATTCATTGGTTATGCTTATATTCATGCATACAAGTCCTTTCTTTGATCTCTTATCTCTCCCACCTCTCCCTAACCTTCTGCTGTAATTTGACAGTCTGATGCTTTACTGCCTCTGTACCTATCTTTTTGTTCATCAGTTTACAATGTTCTTTATTATCTACAAATGAGTGAGATCATGTGGTATTTTTCTTTCATTGACTAGTTTATTTCACTTAGCATAATGCTCTTCAGTTCCATTCAGATTGCTGCAAATGGTAAGAATTCTTTTTTATGGCAGCATAGTATTCCATTGTGTAGATGTACCATAGTTTTCTAATCCAGTCATCTGCTGACGGGCACCTACGCTGTTTCCAAATATTAGCTATTGTAAATTGTGCTGCTATGAACATAGGGGTACATACATCTTTTCTGATTGGTGTTTCTAGTTTCTTAGGATATATTCGTAGGTGTGGAATTACTGGGTCAAATGGGAGTTCCATTTTTAGTTTTTTGAGGGAACTCCATACTATTATCCACAGTGGCTGCAGCAGTCTGCATTCCTACCAGAAGTGCATGAGGGTTCCTTTTTATCCACATCCTCTACAGCACTCCTCGTTTGTTGATTAGTTAATGATAGCCATTCTGACAGATGTGAGATGCAACT
Source organism: Lasiurus cinereus (assembly GCA_011751065.1). Lineage (NCBI taxonomy): Eukaryota > Metazoa > Chordata > Mammalia > Chiroptera > Vespertilionidae > Lasiurus > Lasiurus cinereus. The sequence goes on along the minus strand of JAAGEH010000286.1, from coordinate 35,380,756 downwards.
GTATTGTCATTATGGCTTGCCTCTTTCGAATAATTAGTGACTTTGAACAATGTTTACATGTTTCTCTTGGCCTTCCTTCTGTCTTCTTTCAAAAAAAAATTCTATTTAGATCTGTTGCCCATTTTTTATTGGATCATTTATCTTCTTTTTATTAAGTTGTATAAGTTGAATGTAGATGTTGGAGATTAAAACTTTATCAGTGAAAACATTTGCAAATATGTTCTCCCTTACAGAAGGTTTTCTTGTTGTTTTGTTGATGGTTTCTTTTGCTGTACAAAAGTTGTTGTTTTTTTATTTTGATGTAATCACATTTGTTTATTTTCTCTTTAGTTTCCATTGCCCTAGGAGTGATATCAGTGAAGAAGTTCCTTTGGCATATGTTTGAGATTTTGCTGCCTATGGATTCCTCTAGTATCTTTATGGTTTCCCATCTTAAGTACTATATCCATTTTGAGTTTATTTTTGTGTATGGTGTAAGTGGGTGGTCTAGTTTCATTTTTTTGCATGTATCTGTCCAATTTTCCCAACACCAGTTATTGAAGAGACTCTATTGACTCCATTGTATGTCCATGTCTCCTTTGTCAAATATTAATTGAGCATAGTGGTTTGGATTGATATCTGGATTCTCTATTTTATTCTGTTATTCTATATTTTTGTTCTTGTGCCAGTACCAAGATGTTTTGAAAACAGTAGCTTTGTAATACAGCTTAAAATTTGGTATTGAAATCCCACCTACTTTGTTCTTCTTTCTCAGGATATCTGTGGGTATTTGGGTTTTTGTTATTATTATTATTCCAGATAAATTTCTGGAGAGTTCTTTCTAGGTCTGTGAAATATATCATTGGTAATTTAATGGGGAGTGCATTGAATCTATAGATTGATTTGATTAGTATGGACGTTTTAATGATGTTGATTCTACCAATCCATGATCATGGTATGTTCTTCCATCTGCTTACATCTTCCTCTATCTCTTTTTTCAGTGTCCTGTAGTTTTCAACATAGAAGTCTTTTACCTCCTTAGTTAAGTTTATCCCTAGGTATTTTAAATTTTTCGGTGCGATGGTACATGGGATCGCTTTTTAGTCTCTCTGTAAATTCACTATTGGTGTATAGAAATGCCATAGATTTCTTGCTGTTTACTTTGTATCCTGCTACATTGCCGAATTCCTTTTTAAGTCTAGTGTTTTTTGAAGTAGTCTTTCAGGTTTTCTATGTACAATACCATCTCATCTGCAAATAAGGACAGTTCACTTCTTCTTTTCCAATATAGATGCCTTTTATTTTTTCTTCTTTTCTAATTAAAATGGCTAATACTTCCAGTATTATGTTGAACAGGAATGATAAGAGTGGGCATCCCTGTCTTTCTTCTGTTATTAGGGGAAATCGTTTTAGTTTTTGCCAATTGAGTATGATATTACCTGTGGGTTTATCGTATACAGCTTTTATTATGTTGAGGTATGATCCTTCTTTCCCACCTTGCTGAGAGTTTTTATCAAGAAAGTGTGTTGGATTTTGTCAAATGATTTTTCTGCATGACTTGATATGACTATGTGATTTTTATCACTCAATTTGTTTATGTGATGTATCACGTTTATTGATTTGCAGATATTGTACCATCCATGCACTCCTGGGATAAATCCTACTTGTGCATGGAGTATGGTCTTTCTGATGTACTGCTGGATTCAATTTTCTAGAATTTTGTTGAGGATTTTGGCATCTATGTTCATTATGTTATTGGTCTGTTATTCTCTTTCATTTTATTTCTTTATCTGGTTTTGGTATTAGGATGATGCTGGCATCATAGAAAGAATTTGGAAGTGTTCCTTCTTCTTGAATTTTTTGGAAGAGTGTGAAGAGGATTAGTTTTAATTCCTCCTTGACTGTTTGGTAAAACTCCCCTGTGAAGCCATCTGCCACTGGGCTTTTGTTTCCTGGAAGTATTTTTGATTGATTGCTTCAATTTTTCCTTTACTTATTGTCATATAGAGGTATTTATATTCTTTTTGATTGAGTTTTGGAAGGATGTATTTTTCTAAGAATATGTCCAGTTCCTCCAGGTTGTCCAGATTTTTGGAACAGAGTTATTTTTTAACAATCCTTTTTATTTCTGTGGGGTCTGTTGTTATTTCTCCTCTTTCATTTCTGATTTTGTTTATTTGAATCCTCTCTCTTTGCTCTTGGTGAGCCTGGCTAGAGGTTCATCAATCTTGTTTATCCTTTCAAAGAACCAGCTCCTGGTTTTGTTGAACTCTTGTATTGTTTCTTTGGTCTCTATGTGGTTTATCTCTGCTCTGATCTTTATTATTTCATTCCTTCTGCTTACACTGGGCTTTTCTTATTGCTCTCTTTCTAGCTTTTTGAGTTGTAGTTGTACTTAATTTACTACTGTTGTCTTTTGTTTTTTTTTAGCAGGCTTGTAGAGCTATGAATTTCCCTCACAAGACTGCTTTTGCTGTGTACCATAAATTTTGGATCGTTGTTTTTGCATTGTCATTTGTTGCCATGATGTTTTTTATTTCTTCCTGGATCTATCTGGTAACCCATTCATTGTTTAATAGCATGTTGTTTAGTCTCCATGTGTTTGATTTATTTGGATTGTTTTTATTGTAATTGATTTCCAGTTTTCTGCCACTGTGATCTGAAAAGATGCTTGATATGATTTCTCTCTTCTTGAATTTAAAGAGAATTTGCCTATGACCCAACATATGGTCTATCTTTGACAATGACCCATGTGTTCTGGAGAAGAATGTATATTCTGTGGCTTTAGGGTGAAATTTTCTGAAGATGTCAATTAATTCCATCTGGCCTAGTGAGTCATTTAGTATTGATGTTTCCTTGCTGGTTTTTTTTAGAGGATTTGCCCAGTGGTTATAGTGGGTTATTAAGTATCCTACTATGATTGTACTGCTGTCAATCTCTCCCTTGATGTCTTTCAGTAATTTTTTAATGTATTAAGGTGCTCCTGTATTCGGTGTGTATATGTTTACCAGAATTATTTCTTCTTGGATTCTTCCCTTTAGTATTATGAAGTGACCTTCTTTATCTCTTATTATGTCCTTCACTTTGAGAGATAATTTGTCAGTCATAAGTATTGCTTCCCCAGCTTTTTTTTTACATTTCCATTTGCCTGAAAAACCTTTTTCCATCCCTTCAGCATCACTCTGTGTGTGTCTTTTTTTCTGAGTATGGTTTCTTGTAGACAGCAGATATATGAGTCATGTTTCCTTATCTAATCTGTTATCTTATGTATTTTGATTGGGCCATTTAATCCATTTACATTTAAAGTTATTATTGATAGGTACTTATTTATCACTATTTTTATTCTTTACACCTGTGTTCCTTCTTCCTATTTCTTTTCTTTACAGTAGATCCTTTAGTATTTCTTGCATTGCTGGTTTGGTGGTAATAAATTTTGTTAGTCCTTTTTTGTCTATGAATCTCCTGATTTCACCTTCAATTTTGGTTTATAGCCTTTCATGAATACAGAAACTTCCTTTGCCTGACTGTATATTGCATTCCATTCCCTTCTGGCATAATGTTTTTCTGTTGAGAAATCAGTCGCTATTCTGATGGGGGGTTTCTTTGTAGGTAACTTTCTGTCTCTCTCTGGCCGCTTTAAAGATTCTTACTTTGTTGTTGGTATTTGCCATTCCTATCTAATAAAAGAGTAATATACAAATTGAGCATACCTCTTCTAAACTAACAAGCCATGACCATCAGCCACACCCACCAGCCAATCAGAGAAAGTGTGCAAATTAACCCAACCAAGATGGCTACAGCCACAGAAAGAGCAGCAGGGAGGCTTGAAGGAAGCCAAGCTTTCCACACACCTGGTAGGTTCCTGCATCCACTTAAGGCAACAAAGTTTCAATAGTTGTGTGAGCAGAAGGCTTGGTTCTGGTCCAGGCTACAAAATTTCAGTTGTAGAAGAAAATCATCCCAGATACCACTGCCTCTGCTTGGGTTGCCAGGGGGCATTGCTGACCTGCCAACCACCACAGGCCCCTTGCCCAGGCTGCCCCATGCCCCAAGGGAACATCCACCCTGATCCAGGACACCTTTCAAGGCAAACCAGCTAGCCCCCACTCATTTACCAGGCCTCTATCCCATCTAATAAAAGAGTAATATACAGATTTATCATCATTCCAACACACAGGATGACTGCCCCCATATGGCAAAAGATTCTGTCCCTATGTAGACACAAATGGCCACCACAAGATGGCCAGCATGGGAGGGCAGTTAATAGGGACCAGGCCTCCAAGGGAGGGCAGTTGTGGGCAATCAGGCCAATAGGGTAAGGAAATTGTGAGGGACTAGGCCTGCAAGGGAGGGCAGTTGGGGGTGATCAAGCTTGCAAGGAAGAGCATTTAGGAGTGACCAGGCCAGCAGGGCAGGAGATTTAGGTGTGACCAGGCATGCAGGAGAGGACAGTTAGAGCCAAACAGGCTGCCAGGGGACTATTAAGGCATCAATCAGGCTGGCAGGGGAGTGGTTAGGGGTTGATCAGGCTGGCAGGCAGAAGTCATTAAGGGCAATCAGGAAGGCAAGCAAATGAGCAGTTGGGAGCCAGCAGTCCTGGAATGTAAGAGAGATGGTCGACTGCCCTTTTAGTGATGATCCAGGTAGGACATCCCTCCAAGGGTCTTAGATTGGAGAGGGCAGGCTAGGCTGAAGAACACACCTGTGGGAGCCCCTTTCCACATCCTGTGTGGTTCAGAGTTCCCGTTCAGGGTTTGGGTACTGGAGGAGGCTGCAAACAAATGAAAAGAGAGATTAGAAAAGCATTAATTTGGCGATATTGGGGGGCCAGGTTGGAGCCTTCCTCTAGAGGAAAGGACTACTCTTGCTCTGGCCTTTTTCTCTTTTTTATTAAGACTTTGGGACACACCCATAGCCTTTAAGCAGGAAATTACAAGAACAGAAATTAACATGAAAAAAACAGGTACAGGCTGCCTCAGCTAACAATGTTTCAACTAAACAATGAGTGATAAGCTCTGACCTTTCAGAGCAAGTAAGTTTTACCAGCCTTCTGTTCTCCTGTTCACATCTTTCTATTAGTGAGACAATGTTTGGTTTCTGGCATCTCCCCCGTTTTCTTTCCTCTAAAAAATCTTGCATCTGCAGACTAGAAATAAACATATAAAAACAAAAAATAAGACAAGCAACAATGGCTATGCTAAGAGGTAAATGAATAAGTCTGTAGTAAGTTTCATTTGGGGCCAACAGTCTTTTAAGTCTCAGTTTCAATGTCAGACAGTTTTTTGAGTGAACATGTTAGCAATGATATTTCAGTTTTGGATGGTGGACAAATGGTGGCAATGCAGATCCTCCCCTCTCTGGTTTGGTCCTGGGCAACCTGCATTAATGCAGAGTTGCTGACTGCTAGTATGGCAAGGCATCCTCAGCATCTTCCATCTCTGGATCGAAGAGATGGAGCATTTTCTGTTGTAGGAATTCACATAGTCATGGAGTCCTTTTTCTGAAAATATACAAAGATATTCTAGACCAAAAGTTAGTAAAGGAATTTTTTCCATAAATTTGACTTGGATCCTTTTTATTTTTTGCCCAAATGATTTTGCTTTGGCTTATTTTGATACTATGTATGTTTTTCATGGGTGTCTTGCAGTTAAGTAAAAAAAAATTTTTTTTTTCTAAATGTAATTTGCTTACAAGATACTTTTCCTTACATAATATTACTGTACTATCCCCTCTTTTTTTTATTTAATTATTAGGAGGCTTTTGGAAAATTTTTATAATGTACTCTTGCTGACTTTAAAACTTAATTTTTTTTTGCACAAAAATATGACTGCTTTATGTTTATTGTATGTTAAGCAATTGTACCATGCGATGAACTACCAATAGAAATTTTAGTTAATACTTTAGAAACAACTCTTTTCCAGTACAATTAAATTTTCTGGAATATTCACTTATTTCAAATAGCCAATTTAAATTAATTTGAAAACTTGACTACTATTTTATTGTCAAATTTAATATTCTAACAACAATCTTAGATAACCCTGTAAATATAAGTGGAAAGGATTATTTGCATTGAGTAGGCCTGAGCATTCCTGGTGCTAGGCTGGATTTAGATATAGGGCAGCTGTCGGCCAAGTGTCTGTTTGTTGCTGGATCCCAATGTGAGCTGCACCAAATCTTTGTCTGCAACCTGTGTCCCGAACTGAGCTGGGCATGGGAAGCAAAGCAGCCATGGGGCAGGAGACCTCCCTCAGAAGGGGCAAAGGCTCAAGCCCCTGCCATGTTGGGGGGATGAGGGTCTGTGCCTCACCTCTGTTGATTCCCAAATTCTCTCCTGATGGCCCCTTTGCAACTGTACCTGTCTTAGTTTGTTCCTTCCCTGAGGAATCTTACCTTCTGGCTAAACAGCCGTCCTCTGGGGCCAAGCAGGTTGATGTGAGGTTTAGTTCCATCTCCTTGGTAGCCTATTCGCTCATGGCCTCTCCACCCAGTACCTGCCTTGGGATCCCCTTGTCTGCTGGTGGGGTCTCCACACTGATCACATATCTTGGGGAACCCAGGTTTCTTCTCCAGAAAGGGGCCAGCTCACACCGCTGAGTGAGAGACAGATTCATGGTACCAGCCACCATGAGGCTTCAGCCTCAGTATGAACAGAAAGCTCAGGCAACAGCTGTGGGGAGGGTCCCTCTTCGCAAAAAGAATAAGACAATCCAATATAGAATGGTCAAGTGCCTCATCACTGCCTTTATTCCTTTCATGATCTTTTTAAAATTGCTACCAAACATTCAAAGAATTAGACTGTAAGTTTGCTTGGGATATTTGTACAATATACTGTTGTAAAATATCAAAAATTATAATGATATTGTAGAATAATATCATGTAAGGATATTCTTTGTTCTAGGCCATGGCAATTCAATTTCAAACTGGCTATCCATTTCTTTTTGTATACACAAAGTCTTAGTTACTTTATTAGAATACTTAATCAAATTGCTTACAAAGACAATGACTTTTTATGTAGCTGAAAACCTTGATTTTTATTTAAAAAGCTAATTTATTAATTAAAGTAGGTATCTTCACTTAAAAAGCAAATCAAATTTAGTAAATGTTTATGTCTGATTCACAAGCCACAAATGTTGCCCCACCTCTAGCTTAAGAATACAGGCAGCTATGGACTTTTTGTTGTTTTAAATTCTGCTGTTGGAATATTGAGAAATATTTAGTTACTTCATTTGCCCTTCTTAGAGGCCAAAATCTTCATAACATTTAAAATATAGTTATTAATTTTTATTTGATAAGGCTTTCCATGCAATTTCAAGTATATTAGATGGGTTAAATTTAAAAAAGATTTCCTTTAAGAAGAGAGAACAAATTTCTTGATTATTCAAGGCCCATGGAGCTTTCCAAGAATCATCTCTGTTAAAGCCTTGAAATTTTAACATGGAAAAAACCATCAAATATATATATATTCATACATTATTTAAAGATTATAATATTTTTATAATTATCTTAAAATATCAATATATTTTAAATTGTTTTTTTGCATAGAAATTTTTTTTCAGTTGAGAATCACATAATCCTTTTTTAATTAGAGCAATAAACAACATATTTTAAATTCCTAATTTTAGAGAAATTTTATTTTATTTTCTCCCAATTTAATTTGAATTTATATGAAAACATTGATTAATAAGATAAAATCTCCTTTTGGTTCCTTTATGCAACCTTTCTTAAAAAATAAAGACCAGTTCTGGGTTTTTCTTTTTCTGCAGCTTTTGGGGAGAGATTCCAGCTTAAAATCCTGTCTAATATGTCCAAAAAGGTGGACAATTGCGCACATTTCTTTTTAAGCTGGGCTTCTCTCCTCACAAGTACAGAAATTCCAGACACATCTCTAAATTTTTAAATCTTTTTCATGGCAAGAAAGGATACTTTAAATTAGCATACTGGGAGAGTGGGCTTTCATACTGGATTGCCACAGTGTCTCTCCCTTCCCCCACATCCTGCTTACTTCAGGGGAAAGCATCAGTAACAGATCTGGCCGAATTTCTTTTCATACTTAAAAGACAAAGACAAATCTTAATTTTTTTCTTTCATTTTCACTTTCCGAAGTAATTACTAGCACCTAATTTGGCCAAGATTTGCATTTCCCTGTGAGTTCGTCTATAATTTTTAAAATGAAACCTTAAATAATCTCATTGCAGGAGAGCAGAGAGCCTTGCCCTCTCCTGCCACCTTTGAATTTCTCCACACCAGAGGTTTTAGCAGTGGAGTTTCACTTATTACACATTTTAGATTCCAAATACAAACTAAGATTTTAATTTGAACAAGAAACCACATTATTTAAGCATGCAAACCAAAAGTCTTTAATGAAGTTTATATTTATAACCTAATTCTTTCCCATTAGCCTGGCTGCAAAAGACGTTCTCACCCTACTTACAGATCATGACTCTGCAGTTAATCCGTGGGCTTTGCATACATTGAATTACCCTCACCTTTTCTTAGGTGAATTTTCCCTCACCATTTTCCTTGGTGAATTTTTATTCCTTCGCTCTTAGGTGAAAAATACCTTCTCCTGCAGACATCCCATCCTCTGGTTCCAAATGTGGGCAAGAAACACTTTCCACATCCCTGTTTGGGCGCCAGATGTTGGAGCCCCTTTCCACGTCCCGAGAGGTTCGGGGTTCCAGTTCACGGTTTGGGTTCTGGAGGAGCCTGCAAGCAAATGAAAAGAGAGACTAGAAAAGCATTCATTTGGCGATATTGGGGGGCTAGGCAAAAACCTTCCTCTAGTGGAAAGGACTACCTCTTTGGCCTTTTTCTCCCTTTTATGAAGACTTTGGTACACACCCATAGCCTTTAGGCAGGAAATTACAAGAACAAAAATTAACATGAAACAAACAGGTAGAGGCTGCTTCAGCTAACAATGTTTCAAGTAAACAGTGAGTGATTAGCTCTGACCTTTCAGAGCATTTAAATTTGATCAGCCTTCTGTTCTCCTGTTCATATCTTTCTATTAGTGAGACAATGTTTGGTTTCTGACAAACTCCCCCCCCCCCCCAATTTTATGCATCAGACCTGTATCTTAATTATAATCTCCTCTGGCATTTTCTTTTGGGCTTCATTTTGCTTGAGACTCTGTGAGCTTCTTGGATTTGTATGAGTATTTTCTTCCCTACATCAGGGAAGGTTTCTGTTATTATTTCTTCAAACAGGCTTTATATTTTGTACTCAATTTCCTCTCCTTTTGGGACTTATATTATGTGGATGTTGTTTTGGTTCATGTTGTTCCAAAGTTCCCTCTGGCTCTCCTCCTGCTTTTTAATTTTCTTTTTCTAGAATCTGCTCTTTCTGGGCATTTTTTCCTACCTTGTCTTCTAGCTCATTGATGCAGTACTGTTTCTTCTAGTCTACTCTTGATCTTCTAGTCTACTATTGAGATCATTATATTAGCAATGTTATTTTTCATTTCTTATGGTTTCTTCTTCATTTCCTCTTGGTTTCTACACATATTGTCAAATTTGTCTTCCATTCTTTTTAGCCACCTAATGATCTTTTCTCTGAATTCTTTCTCTGACAGGTTGCTTGCCTCCATTTTCTTTATTTCCTTTTTTCGTGATGCCTGCTTTTCTTTCATATGCAGAATGTTTCTTGTCTCCCCATGGTCTCTCTTCTCTAGGTGTCTGCTTATGTAGTTCTCTCTCTCCTGTGTTGATTTAAAAGCAAAAAATACAACACAACCAGATACAATGCACAAGGCACTGAACAGAAATATATTCACCCAAATAAGGGTGACCACTAGAGAAAGGCAAATTAGGGGATAGGAGAGAAAGATAAAGAGAGGGATAAAAAGAATGGCACCATTAAATTTGGAGAAGGAAAAATAGAAAGAAAAGAAAGAAAGAAAAGGGGAACAACCTACATATATATATATACCGAGAAAACTCCAAAGGAACAACCACTAATCCCAACAATCCCAGCAAAAGTACCCAGAGTTTAATTCAAACTATAAACAACAACTAATATCAAGCAAGTCAAGGGAAAACAGAAACAAAAAATGAACAAAAACAAAGCCAACAAAAGAACAAAACAACAATAAGGAAAAGAATAAGCAAAACAATCTCACAAAAAAGCATAAAAAATTGATATCCTCAATAATCAAGCATACAACAACAAAAACAATTTTTTTGGATAGTGAAGAGAGAGGTATCTATAGACTTGGAGGAGGGGATTGGGAAGTAGATATATAAGTATGGTGAAATTTTAACAGGGGGTAAAAAAAATAATAGTGAAAATATAATGTAGGAAAAGGGTAAGAGAAACAGGACAATAAAAGGGGAAAAATAGAATGAGGGTGATGACATAAAGGTAGAATTGAGATAGAGTAAAATGATATTAAGGAAAGTTGATAATAGAATGTAGAACACTAATCCCAAAGTAAAATAAATAGAAAATAAAATGACACTTTAAAAAAAGGAAAAATAACAGCAGTAATAAACTGTTTGAAAATAAAAATGTAATAATTAAAAAGGTAAAAATAAATGAGGAAAAAAATTAAAAATATATTTTTAAGTAAAAGATGAAAAAAAATATATAAAATATAAAATGTGCAGTAATGAAGGTCATTTACTTCCTCTATTGTTCTGTTTGGTATGCCTGTTTTCTAGTCAGGATAGTATTACAGTTTCTTGAATTCCACTGCTCCTTAGTCTTGTAAATCAGTCCTGATTTTTAAGAAGGCAGTGTGTCTTAATTTCTTATATTCCCTCACTTGTGATTACACAAGAGTCAATTTGTGATTCAGTCCCTGAGTGGCAATGTTTCTGAATTGACCTCTGGGTCTATAGGTCCTCTATAGCCTGTGCTTAGATCCTGCTTTCCCTGTGGCACTCAATACCAGTTTATGGGAGTGGGCTGCCCAGAGCTGGTTCTCTGATGGTTACTCCCCACTCTGTTCTCCAGGTTCCAGGAAAATAACTTTCCCTTGCAGTTTCTTAGGGTGTCCTCAACTGGGTGATCCTATGTATTGGGCTTAGCAATCCGAAGCAAGAATCTGAAGAGGAAAAAGCATAACTGCACCATCTCTGGAGCTGCATGCAGGTCCACGCAGTCCCTTTTCCCCCTCATATCCAAACAGCCAGTACACTTTTAAAACTACCAGTGATGTCCTTCTGTGTCAGATCAAAATTGATTGCTTTTTAGAGATCCCCTCTGTTAGCAGATCTTAGGACCCTCTTCCACATTCATGGATCACACCAGCCTCAACAGCCACAGATTTCTTTAGGTGCAGACTTCCCCCAGTCCTCCAGCTCCCACAGTGTGCATGTTTCCCTGTCCTGCATGGACCAAGAACTTTACCTTATCCCAGGTGAAATCTGACCTTTTTGTGGTGGGATGTAGAGTTCCTTTGAATCCACGAGTTTGTACCAGTTGGGGCCCGATGTTCTGGGGTTCACATCTATGTGGTGGGTGCTGTAGATGTAGATTTTCAGGCTTCCAATAACATCCATTTTCCCTTTCAAGTTTTAATGGTCTCCGTGACTGAGCTGGTAGCTCCAGGAGGGGACCCAGCAGTAATGGAGGCTTCCCAGTCAGGGTAGCTCCATCTAGCAATCCCCCACCTTCTCCTGGAGTGTAACTGTTCCTTAACTCACCAACAAACACTCCCCATGCAACCCTCAGCTATTCTTTCTATCTGCTCCAGGGCAAGGCTCGGGACACATAGGTCAACTCCATCGCCATTTTTTTTTCAACTCTGCATACATTCATAATATCCTATCTAATAAAAGAGTAATATGAAAATTGACCATACCTCCACTACATCACAAACCATGCCCACCACCAATCAAGAGTGAGTATGCAAATTAACCCCAACCAAGATAAATATGGCCAGAGAGAGACTTGGGTTTCCCTGGCGAGCGAGGAAGCCAAGCTATCTGCACTCCTTGCCAGGCTGAGGCCTCCACTCAATGCTACAAAGTTTCAATTATAGAAAATAAATAAATTCCAACAAAAATGGTGGCAGCCATGAAGCTGGAGAGAGCAGGAGGCTAGGATTTCCCCGGGGTGATGGAGGAAGCCAAGCTTTCCGCAGCCCTGGCCTGCATTAGCCTCCACTTAAGGCTACAAAGTTTCAATTATAAATGATAAATAAATCCCCATATAAATGGCTGCAACCACGGTGGGAGCAGAAGACTTAGCTACCCTCCAGGCTACAAAATTTCAATTGTAGAAGATAAATAAATCCCAGATATCAGGGCCTCTACTTGGGTTACTGGGGGGCATGGCCAGCCTGCAAACTATCACAGGCCCCTCTCCCAGGCTGCCCCAAGGAAATACCCACTCTGATCCAGAACACCCTTCAGGGCAAACCAGCTGGACCCCACTCATGCACCAGGCCTCTATCCTATCTAATAAAAGAGTAATATGCAGATTGACCATCATTCCAACACACAAGATGGCTGCCCCCATTTGGTCAAAGATCCTGTCCCCAAGTGGACACAAAATGGCCATCATAAGAGGGCCTGCAAGGGAGGGTAGTTGTGGGTGATCAGGCCAGCAGGGGAAGGCAGATGGGTGGGACCATGCTTGCAAGGGAGGGCAGTTGAGAATGACTAGGCTGGCAGAGGAGGGAAGTTGGGGCCAACCAGGCCTGCAGGGAAGGGCAGTTGGGAGTTCCCAGGCCTGCAGGAAAGGGCAGTTAGGGTCAAACAGGCTGGCAGGGGAGCAGTTAGGCATCAATCAGGCAGGCAGGGGATTGGTTAGGGAGTGATCAGGCTGGCAGGAAGAAGCAGGCATAATCAGGAAGGCAGGCAGATGAGCAGTTGGGAGCCAGCAATCCTGGATTGTGAGAGAGATGTAAGACTTCCTGTTAGGCCCAATATCCCCAGGATCGGGCCTAAATGGGCAGTTGGACATACCTCAAGGGGTCCCAGATTAGAGAGTGTACAGGATGGGCTGAGGCATACCCTTCTGCTCCCCGTCCATGAATTTTGTGCACCAGGCCTCAAATATTACATAATATCCTATATAATAAAGAGGTAATATGTAAATTAAACCTCACACTGGCTCAAGATGCCTGTGCCCACAATGGAAGCGAGATTCTCATAATATAAGATGGCTGTGTCCACAGTGGAGGTGGGGTTTTCATAACAAGTTATCAGCAGTGACCTGAGCCTGTATGGTGCTGGGGTGAGGCAGGGAACCTGAGGCTGTGCCCCCAGCCCAGTGGGGCTTGAATAGGGACCTAAGTCCATGGCTCCCACCTGGCTGGGCTTGAGATGAAACCTCAAGCTGCACCCCCTGCTCTGTTGTCAGGCCAGAGAAATTCAGGCCATGCCCCTGCCCTGGTGCTGACCTGAGGGAACTCAGACTGTACCCCCTGTTTGGTGGGGATTGATGGGGGAACTCATACTGTGCCCCCCCCACCCCACGGTGCCAGGCCTGGGGATCTGAGGCTTCCTCCTTCACTGTGGGTCAGGGCACATGAGGCTGCACCCCCTGCCCCAGCACCAGGCCAGGGAACCTCAGGCCATGTCCTCCACCCCAGCGCTGGGCTGAAGGACCTGATGGTGTGCTGGGGGACCTGACACTATGCCTCTGCCCAATGCCTGGCCAGGGGTCCTGAAGCTGTACCCCCTGCCTGATAGGGCTTGACAGGGGTGTGGCCGGCCGAGTATGGATCTCGCCCAATAGGGATGGGGCTGATTGGGTCTGGGTCTTGAACTATTTCAAGGCATGCACAGGTGGGCAGGACCTTAACTCTGGGTCCCAGGACATGCCCCATACTCTAATAGGAGGAAGATTTTCATATGCATTTTACTAATTTTCTTTCATCTCTGACACTTCTATTATAGAGAAAGGGCAAATAGCAATATTAAAATATTTCCTTTAATTAATTATCTTTTAATATGCATGAATTTCATGTACAGAGCCACTAGTAGTTATTATGTTTTCTTTATAGATTCATTCACAGACATGCACTTCTAAGTCTTCAATATTGTAAATAATGCTGCAATTAACATGGAGGTGCAAATCAATGTTTTATTTTCTTCAGATAAATACCCAAAATTTTTGTTTTACTACTATATGCTAATAGTATTTTTCATTTTTGAACAACCTTCATACCATTTTTCATGGTGGTTATACTAATTTGCATTCCCACCATTAGTGCACAAGTTCATTTCTTTTCTTTACATATTCACCAACATTTTTTATTTTATCTTTTTTATAATAACCATTCTAACAGATATAAGATGACAAAAAGACAATAGTTTGGTGATTACTCTGATTGGGGAGGAGGGGAGTTGTATGGAATGTGGGAAAAATGGGTATCAGTAGTTAAAAGGTACAAATTTCCAGTAATAAAATAAATAAGTCATGGGGATGTAATGTATAGCCTGGTGATTGCTAGTATAATAAATAATACTCTCATATTTGCAAATTGCTAAGGGAAGTATTAGAAGTTTTCTCAAAAGAAAAAAATTATATATATATATATATATATATATATATATATATATATATATATAGTGAAGTATGGTCATTTTAAAATATATGCAACTAGAAAATTATTTTATACAACTAAAACAATTATAATATTATATATCTATTATTCTATATAATATGATAAAAACTCTCAGCTAAGTGAGAATAGAGGGATCATGCCTCAACATAATAAAAGACGTATATGACAAACCTACAGCCACCATTATACTCAATAGCAAAAACTAAACTCATATCCCCTAAGAACAGGAACAAGACAAGGATGTCTACTTTCACCAATCCTGTTTGACATAGTACTAGAAGTATTAGCCATAGCAATCAGACAAGAAGAAGAAATAAAAGGCATCCAAAATGGAAAAGAAGAAGTAAAACTGTCCTTATTTGTAGGTGGCATGATATTATATATAGAAAATTCCAAAGACCATCAAGTAAAACTATTAGACTCAATAAATGAATTTGGCAATGTAGCAGGATACAAAATTAACAGCCAGAAATCTATAACCTTTTTATATGCCAATAATGAACTCATAGAAAAAGAAACAAACAACAACAACAACAACAAAAAATCCCATTTCCCATTGCACTCAAAAAATTATGATACCTAGGAATAAACTTAACTAAGGACATAAAAGACCTGTACTCAGAAAACTACAGGACATTGGAAAAAGAGATAAAGGAAGACATAAACAAATGGAAGAACATTTGTTAATGGATTAATAGAATGAACATCATTAAAATGTCCATATTACCTAAAGCAATCTATAGATTCAATGCAATGATACAAATGATATATTTCAAAGACCTAAAACAAACTCCAAAAATTCATCTGGAATAAAAAAAAAGACCCCAAATAGCCACAGCAATCTTGAGGAAGAACAAAAAAGTTAGAGGGATCACAATACCAGATATCAAGTTATATTACCATGATTCTCAAAAGAGCCTGGTACTGACACAAAAACAGACATATAGACCAATGGAACAGAATAGAAAACCCAGAAATTGACCCAAGCAATTATACTCAATTATATTTGACAAAGGAGAAAAGAGCATACAATGGAGTCAAAATAGTCTCTTTAATAAATGATGCTGGGAAATTTGGTCAGATACATGCAAAAAAATGAAACTAGATCAACAGCTTACACCACACACAAAAATAAATTCAATATGGCTAAAGGACTTAAATGTAAGACAGGAAACCATAAAAATCCTATAGGATTTTATAGGCAGAAAAATTGCAGACATGTCATGGCAATATCTTTACAGATACAGATCCTAGGGCAAGAGAGTATAAGGAGAAAATAAATGGGATTACATCAAAATAAAAAAACTTCTGCATAGCAAAAGAAACCATCAACAAAACAATAAGAAAGCCAACTGCATGGGACAATGTATTTGACAGTATTATCTCTAACATTGACAGGGAAGTGATACAACTTAACAAAAAGAAAATAAAGGATCCAATCAAAAAATGGGCAAAGGAATTAAATCAGTGGTTCTCAACTTTTTTAATGTCATGAACCTTTAATAGAGTTCCTCATGTTGTAGTGACCCTGACCATAAAATTGTTTTCGTTGCTATTTCATAACTGTAATTTTGCTACTGTTATGAATTGTAATGTAAATATCTGTGTTATCTGATAGTCTTAGGTGACCCTGCTAGTGGTTCTCAACCTGTGGGTCACAACTTACAGGTTGAGAACCGCTGCTATAGAGCCTAAGCCTGCCGGAAACCAAACATTGTTCTCACTAAATGGATGTAAACAGGAAACCAGAAGGCTGATCAACCTTAATTGCTCTGAAAGGTCAGAGCTAATTACTCACTGTTTAGTTGAAAACATTGTTAGCTGAAGCAGCCTCTACCAGGTTGTTTCATGTTAATTTCTGTTTTGTTATTTCCTGCCTAACGGCTAAGGGTGTGTCCCAAAGCCTTAATAAAAGGGAGAAAAAGGCCAGAGCAAGTGGTAGTCCTTCCCACTAGAGGAAGGCTCCCACCTGGCCACCGAATATTGCCAAATTAATGCTTTTCTAGTCTCTCTTTTTGTTTGCATGCGGCCTCCTCCAGAACCCGAACCCTGAACCAGGAACCCTGAACCACGCAGGATGTGGAAAGAGGTTCTCACATCTGGCGCCCAACAGGGGACACGTAAAGAGGTGTCCACATCTGGCACCTGACCGAGGAACGTCTGGAGGAGAAGGTATTATTTGCCTAAAAGCGAAGGAAGGGAGGAAAATTCACTAAGGAAAGTGGTGAGGGAAAATTCACCTAGGAAAAGGTGAGGGGAATTCAATGTATGCAAAGCCCAGGGATTAACTTCAGAGTCGAGTTCTGTAAGCAGGGTGGGAAAGTCTTTTGCAGCCAGGATAATGGGGTAGAATTAGGTTATAAATATAAAGTAAACTTTATTATAGACTTTTGGTTTGCATGCTTAAATAATGTGGTTTCTTGTTCAAATTAAAATCTTAGTTTGTATTTGGAATCTAAAATGTGTAATAAGTGAAACTCCACTGCTGAAACCTCTGGTGTGGAGAAATTCAAAGGTGGCAGGAGAGGGCAAGACTCTCTGCTCTCCTGCAATGAGATTATTTAAGGCTTCATTTAAAAATTATAGAAGAACTCGAAGGGAAATGCAAATCTTGGCCAAATTAGGTGCTAGTTATTACTTCAGAAAATGAAAAAGAAAAAAATTTAAGATCTGTCTTTATCTTTTAAGCATGAAAAGAAATTCGGCCAGATCTGTTACTGATGCTTTCCCCTGAAGTAAGCAGGATGTGGGGGGAAGGGAGAGACACATGGCAATCCAGTATGAAAGCCCAATCTCCAAGTATACTAATCTAAAGTCTCCTTTCTCGCCATGAAAAAGTTTTAAAAATTTAGAGATGTGTCTGGAATTTCTGTACTCGTGAGGAGAGAAGCCCAGCTTAAAAAGAAATGTGCGCAATTGTCCACCTTTTTGGACATATTAGACAGGGTTTTAAGCTGGAATCTCTCCCCAAAAGCTGCAAAAAAAGATAAACCCAGAACTGGTCTTTAATTTTTAAGAAAAATGGCATAAAGAAACCAAAAGGAGAAGATTTTATGTTATTAATCAAGGTTTTCAGCTAAATGCCAATTAAATTGGGAGAATATAAAATAAAATTTTTCTAATAATTAGGAATTCAAAATATGTTGTTTATTGATCTACTAAAAAAGGATTAATTCTGTGATTCCCAACTGAAATTTTTAATATAAAATGTTTAATGATATAATTGATATCTTACGATAATTATAAAAAATATTATAATCTTTAAATCATATATGAATATATATATTTGATGTTTTTTTCCACGTTAAAATTTCAAGGCTTTAACAGAGATGATTCTTGGAAAGCTCCATGGGCCCAGAATAATCAAGAAATTTGTTCTCTCTTCTTAAAGGAAATCTTTTTAAATTTAACCCATCTAATATACTTGAAATTGCATGGAAAGCCTTATCAAATAAAAATTAATAACTATATTTTAAATATTATGAAGATTTTAGCCTCTAAGAAGGGCAAATGAAATAACTAAATATTTTTTTTAAATTCCAACATTAGAATTTAAAATGACAAAAAGCCCGTAGCCTCCTGTATTCTTAAGCTAGATTGGGGCAACGTTTGTGGCTTGTGAATCAGACATAAACGTTTACTAAATTTGATTTGCCTTTTAAGTGAAGATACCTACTTTAATTAATAAATTAGCCTTTTAAATAAAAGTCAAGGTCTTCAGCTAATAAAGCCAATGTCTTTGTAAGCAATTTGATTAAGTATTCTAATAAAGTAACTAAGAACTTGTGTATACAAAAGGCAATTGATAGCCAGTTTGAAATTGAATTGCCATGGCCTAGAACAAAGAATATCCTTACATGATATTATTCTACAATATCATTATAATTTTTGATATTTTACAACAGTATATTGTACAAATACCCCAAGCAAACTGACAATCTAATTCTTTGAATATTTGGTAGCAATTTTAAAAAGATCATGAAAGGAATTAAGGCAGTGAGAAGGCACTTGAGCATTCTATATTGGCTTTTCTTGCTCTTTTTCCCAAGAGGGACCCTCCCACAGCTGTTGCCTGAGCTTTCTGTTTATGCTGAGGTTGAAGCCTCATGTTGGCTGGTACCATGAATCTGTCTCTTACCCAGTGGTGTGAGCTGGGCCCTCCCTGGAGAAGAAACCTGGGTTCCCCGAGTTATGTGATCAGTGCTAGGACCCTGCCAGCAGGCGAGGGGATCCCAAGGCAGATACTTGGCATGGAGGCCACAAGAGCATCGGCCACCAAGGAGACAGAAGTGAACCTCACATCCAACCTGGTTGGCCCCGGAGGATGGCTGGTTAACCAGAGGGTAAGATTCCTCAGAGGTGAAACAACCTAAGACAGGCACAGTCACAGAGGGGCCATCAGGAGAAAACTTGGGTATCAACAGAGGTGAGGCACAGATCCTCACCCCCCCCAAAATTGCAGGGGCTTGAACCTTCGCCCCTTCTGAGGGAGGTCTCCTGCCCCATGGCTGCTTCAGTTCCCAAGTTCAGCTCCGATCGGGACCCAGGTGACAAGCCAGAGATTTGGCCCAGCTCAGTTCACCATGCAGATGACAGACAAAGATTTGGTGCAGCTCAGATTGGGACCCAGCAACAGACAGACTTGGCTGACAGCTGCCCTATATTCTAAATCCAACTTAACACCAGGAATGCTCAGGGCCTACTCAAGAATGCAAATAATCCTTTCCACTAATATTTACAGGATAAAACTAAGATTGTTGTTAGAATATTAAATTTGCCAATAAAATAGTAGTTAAGTTTTCAAATTAATTTAACTGGCTAATTGAAATAAATGAATATTCAAGAAAATTTAATTGTATGGAAAAAAAGTTGTTCCTAAAGTATTAACAAAAATTTCTATTGGTAGTTTGTTGCATGGTAAAATTACTTAACATGCAATAAATATAAAGCAGTTATATTTGCATTATAAAAATTTTCCAAAAGCCTCCTCATAATTAAATCAAAATGAGGGTATAGTACAGTAATATTATGTAAGGAAAAGTATCCTGTAAGCAAATTACATCTAGAGATTTTTTTTTTTACTTAACCACAAGACACCCATGAAAAACATACATAGTATTAAAATAAGCCAAAGGAAAATCATTTGGGCAAAAATAAAATGGATCCAAAGTCAAATTTATAGAAAAAATTCCTTTACTAACTTTTGGTCAAGAATGTTTGTATATTTTCAGAAAAACAGCTCCAAGACCATGTGAATTCCTACAACAGAGAATGCTCCAGCTATGAAGACAAGAGGAGAAACAGTCCAGAGATGGAAGACACTGATGATGCTTTGAAATCCTAGCAGTCAGTAGCTGTGCATCGATGCAGGTGGCTCAGGACCAAACCAGAGAGGGTTGGACCTGCATTGCCACCATTTGTCCACCATATAGAACTGAAATATCATTGCTAACATGTACACTCAAAAAACTGTTGGATATTGAAACTGGGACTCAAAAGACTGTTGGCCCAGAAAGAAACTTACTACAGACTTATTCATTTACCTCTTAACATAGGCATTGTTGCTTGTCTTATTTTTTGTTTATTTCTAGTCTGCAGATGCAAGATTTTTCAGAGGAAAGAAAATGGGGGAGATGCCAGAAACCAAACATTTTTCTCACTAAATGGATGTAAACAGGAAACCAGAAGGCTGGTTAACCTTAATTGCTCTGAAAGATCAGAGCTAATTATTCACTGTTTACTTGAAAACATTGTTAGCTGAAGCAGCCTCTACCTGTTAGTTTCATGTTAATTTCTGTTTTGTTATTTCCTGCCTAAAGGCTAGGGGTATGTCCCAAAGCCTTAATAAAAGGGAGAAAAAGACCAGCTCAAGTGGTAGTCCTTTCCAGTAGAGCAGTGGTTCTCAACCTTCCTAAGGCTGTGACCCTTGCATACAGTTCCTCATGTGGTGGTGACCCCCAACCATGAAATTTTGCTACTGTCGTGCATCGTGATGTAAATATCTGCATTTTCCCATGGTCTTAAGCGACCCCTGTGAAATGGTCATTTGACCCCCAAATGGGTCACGACCCACAGGTTGAGAACCGCTGCACTAGAGGAAGGCTCCCGCCTGGCCCCTCAATATCGCCAAATTAATGCTTTTCTACTCTCTCTTTTTGTTTGCGTGCGGCTTCCTTCAGAACCCGAACCCTGAACTGGGAACCCTGAACCACGTGGGACGTGGAAAGGGGCTCCCACATAAGACCATTGGAAAAAACAGATATTTACATTATGATTCATTAACAGTAGCAAATTTATAGTTATGAACTAGCAAGAAAAATAATTTTATGATTGGGCTTCACCACAGCATAAGGAACTTTATTAAAGGTCACAGCATGAGAAAGGTTGAGAACCACTAACCTAAATAGACACTTTTGGAAAGAGGATATTCAGAAAGCCAAGAGACATATGACAACATGCTCCAAATCACTAATCATCTGAGAGATGCAAATCAAAAGAACAGTGAGGTACCATCACACACCTGTCAGAATGACTATCATCAACAAATCAACAAATGGCAAGTGTTGGAGAGGATGTGGAGAAAAAGGAACCCTTCTTCATTGCTGGTGGGAATGCAGGCTGGTGCAGCCATTGTGGAAATCATTATGGCGTTTTCTCAAAAATTTAAAAATGGAACTGCCTATTGACCCACTAATACCACTTTTAGGAATAAATCCCAAGAAAATAGAAACACCAATCAGAAAGGATATATGAACGCTTATGTTCATAACAGCACAATTTATAATAGCTAAGATTTGGATACAGCCTAAGTGCCCATCAGCAGTGAGTGGATTAGAAAACTATGTACATCTACACAATGGAATGCTACACTGCTATAAAAAGAAGGAATTCTTATCATTTGCAATAGCATGTATGGACCTAGAGAGCATTATGCTAAGTGAAATAAGTCAGTCAGTGAAAGAAAAATACGACATTATCTCACTCATTTATGGATAATAAATAACATTATAAACTGATGAACAAAAAGATAGAAACAGGCAGAGAAGCATAAAACAGACTGTCAAATTACAGTAGGAAGGCTAGGGCAGGTTGGGTTGGGGAGGTATGAGATCAACTGAAGGCCTTGTATATAAACCTAAATATGGATGCAAGACACTGGAGAGTGGGGTGAGGGCATGTGACAGGAGGTAGAGGAGACCAGGGAAGGTCAATGGGGAAAAAAAGAGACATATGTACTACTATTTATAATACTTTAACCAATAAAATAAAATTTAAAAAATAATTGCACATTTGAAATCTCCATAATTTTATTAATCAGTGTCACCCTAATTAATTTAGCAAAAATTATTTAAATTAAATTTAAATAAAAATTTAGCATGAAAATAATCAGTCATATGCTCAAAACCCTGTCTCATTTTTAAAAATTGATTTAGAAAAAAATAAAGTAGCATCTATAATTCTTATTGAACAATTAATATAAAATCCTAGTCATTTTGTTTTTCATAGCCTTTAATAGAACTCATGCTCTTTTGAAATGTTATTTTAAAACAATATATACACTTTCCTAAGATGATCAATTTATATATTTTAATATTGAATACATGTTTAAAAATGTACAACATGCTTTCAAATTGGTTATAAAATACAGTTTTACTATTTAAACCACCTTTTCAATCTTTAATTTTGAATGTGATTTTGCATTAGTTTATTATTATTGTTTTGCTTACTTATTAAAAACCATCATGAAAAAACTTGTATTTCAGAAACAAGAATAGAGGGGAGAAACCAAGATGAGGCATAGGTAAACACCTGAACTTGCTGCCTCGCACAACCACTTTAAAACTATAACTAAAAGACAAAACGGATGTTATCCAGAACCATGGGAAGACTAGCTGGGTGGAAATTATCCAACTAGAAGTAAAGAGAAAAGCACACTGAGACTTGGAGGAAGTGTGGAGGTACAGAAGTAAAGTATGAAGGTACAGAGGTGTGCACAGAAAGGGGCTGGCAACTGAGTACCCTGTTGTCTTTTTCAATTGGGAGGGAGAAACAAGTTCTCAGTGCTCTGAATTCCAGTTCCAGATGAGACTCTGGGGTCCCAGACTCATATGGGGAGAAACTGGACTGTCTGGCATTAGGCTAGGACATGAGGGAAGCTTTCTCTTAGAGGTGCTTGCAGCAGTCATTGTTCCTGCATGGTACAGTGGGACACAGGACCCAGGGACCTCTTCAGGCAGGGCTGAACGTCAGCTATTGCTGTTTGTTCTGCCTTGGTGATTCTCTGAGACCTGCACCCCACCCAATTTACAACCCCACCCAAGCTGTGTGCAGAGGCTTTCATATCTGAATGGCCTGGCACTTTGCAATCTAAAACCTAACATACTGCAGCTAGGTCAGAGAGCCCCAGAGTTTGCAAAAGAAGGCCAAAGCTCCACAGCAGCTTGCATTGTCTCACAGTTTGGCCTCATTTGGGCACTTCCAAACCCCAAACAAAGAAGAGGAATCTGCAGATCTCTCTGTAGCTCTTGCTGGGTGGCCTCAGGCAGTGGCTGACTTTGCACCCCCCTAGAGCTCCAAGAGCCAGTGTACTCAGTAGTCAGAATGAGACCATCCAGATAACAACTCTTCAGATCCATAAGAGACACACTCAAGGGACAGACTCAGTGAGTGTCAAAGCTCCACTGAAGCAAATCTTGCCCCATAAGGGTGTGTCCAGCACAGAAGTTGTCTCATTGTGGACACAGCTGATCCTCACAGCCAATTTGCCTGGAAGTCAATTCTTCCCAGTGATATCAACAACAATAAAAGGTTAACTACAATAAGACTGCAAATAGCCCACAAAGGGTTGCCCACCAAGAGTGTCTACCTCAGGTAATAAGGGAAACTGAGCCACTGGATCCTATAGGACACCTAGCACAAAAAGCCACTCTATAAACACAGAGAAGCAGCCAAATGCAGAGACAAAGAAACAGGTCACAAATGAAAGAAATAGAGGAAGCAAACTACTGGATATAGAGTTCAAAACCAGGGTTATAATGTTTTTCAATAATTTTCTAGAAAAAGCTGATAAATTTAGTGAGAATTTTAAGAATATAAAAAAGGACCAACTAGAAATTAAGCATATGCTGACTGAAATAAAGAATAATATACACAGATCCAGCAACACACTAGAGAATCGCAAGAATCAAGTCATAGATTTGAAATATGAAGAAGAAAAAAACACCCAACTGGAAAAGCAAAAATAATAAAAGAATATGAAGATAGTGTAAGGAGCCTCTGGGACATCTTCAAGCATACCAACATCCAAATTATGGGGGTACAAGGAAAAGAGAGAGAGCAAGATATTGAAAATCTATTTGAAGAAATAGTGATAGAAAACTTACATTATCTGGTGAAAGAAATAGACTTACAAGTCCAGGAAGTGCACAGAACCCCATATAAAAGGAATACAAAGAGGGCCACAGCAAGACACATCATAATTAAATTGCCAAGGGCAAAAGACAAAGAGAAAATATTAAAATCAGCAAAGGAAAAACAGCTAGTTACCTACAAGGAAGCACCCAAAGGACTGTCAGCTGATTTCTCAACAGAAACTATGCAGGCCAGAGGGATTGGCAAGAAATATTCAAAGTGATAAATAGCAAGAACCTTCAACTAAGATTACTCTATTGAGCAAAGCTATCATTTAGAATTGAAGGTCAGATAAAGAACTTCATAGATAAGGAAAAGTTAAAGGAGTTCATCTCTGCCAAACCAGGAATATATGACATGCTGAAGGGTATTTTTTATAAGAGGAGGAAGAAGAAAAAGGTAAAGATAAAAATCATGAACAAAGAAGTGACAACAAATACATATCTATCAACAAGTGAATCTAAAAATCAAGTGAAGTAAAAAGTCTGATGAACAGAATAAACTGGTGAATATAATAGAAACAGGAGCATAGAAAGGGAGTGGACTGACGATTCTCAGGAGAAGTGGGTGTCATGGGTGTGTAAGAGATTGAACAAAAATCATACACCAGTGGAAGGGGTAAGGGTGTGGAGTGGGGTGGGAATCCAGTGGAGGAGAGCTAAAGAGAGAAAAGAGAACTACTGTGATAACCTGAACAATAAAGATTTATTTAAAGAGATCAATAAAATATATTTTTTAAAATATATTTTTATATAAAATGTTATATTAGGTCTTATGAATTCCTGCTGGGATCCAGTTTATTGCAATTATTTTTAGAATTAATATTTAGTAAATACATATACTTTATACTTAGAAAAGATTTTTCATGTTGCTAATGGAACAAAACAACTCTGCTTGTTTTAGTTTAATCAAAGATTGCTTATATGACTGCAGCATTTAAAACTCAATTATACATTTTGTTTAAAATTTGAGCTATTATGGAGTTACCTCTGAATAAATACACCATAAGTAACTTGTATGAAATACAATATCAATTCATTTTAC
Source organism: Lasiurus cinereus (assembly GCA_011751065.1). NCBI lineage: Eukaryota > Metazoa > Chordata > Mammalia > Chiroptera > Vespertilionidae > Lasiurus > Lasiurus cinereus. The sequence continues at coordinate 35,355,804 of JAAGEH010000286.1, read as the reverse complement.
TTTTAAGAATTGTTTCAAATGATAAAGGATTATACATACACCAGAACATGAACATCCATAACCATATGGCAAAAAATAATTAATTTGAGATATTATCTTATAAATTTTCAATTCAGAATATAAAAATTGAATAAAGAAATCTAGTGTTCATTTTATGAAACCTTAACATCTAAGGAAAATATACAATTATTGCTCTTCTGTGTGTAAGAAATATGTGAAATCATTGTTAAAATATTTTCTTTAATCCTCTCTTTTTCTCTCTATCTTTTTCTGCCTCTTCCTTTCTATAGTTACATTATTGCAACTAGAAAATATTTGGCCTACAAAGAAATATTGCTGTATTTTTCATTAATTTAAAAATATGTGCTAATCTTTGTGGTTACACATGCTTTGATAATTTGTGAAAGCATATTGAACTAATATGCAAAACCCATGCCAGGTACTCATATTCTCAATCAGCAAATCTTGTTTCTTTTACTACTCTAAAATCACTTTTAAAATGTTATTTAATTAAAAATAAATGATTATAGAATGTAAAGTGCAAAATATATTTATTTTGAGTTTAAAATAAATCCTGGAAGAACAGATATTTATTCTAGTATTAAAAATATGGAATCTATTATTTTTTTTCTAGTCCAAATATTTTTTGTTGCTGTATATTTTCTTTTAAAAATATATTTTAATTGATTTCAGAGAGAAAGAGAGGAAGAAAGAGATAGAAACACCAATGATGACAATCATTTATCAGCTGCCTCCTGCATGCCTTCTCCTGGGAATTGAGGCCACAACCTGGGGATGTGCCCTGACCTGGAATAGAACTGAGTTCCTGGGTCATGATTGATTCTCACTCACTGTGCCATATCAGCAGGGCTGCCATATATTTTTTCCCCATAAACTTGAATAATTATAACTCCCCATTTTCCCACAATTCAAATAATTTCTCTATTTCTGGTTCAAATATAAATTCCTTCATTAAATTTTCCTTAATTCCTCAAACACAAAAATTTTTTTCTATGAAATCCCACACATTTCATTTTTCCTTTTAAGCTACATTTTATCCTTGTATAAAATTTGTTTAGAATTATATCCTCCCTTACTCAGCTATAATATTTTTAAATTAAATCTTTATTATTCAGATTATTACATTTGTTTCTTTTTTCCCCCTCCATAGCGCCCCTCTACCCAGCTCCCACCCTTCCCTCTACCCTTACATCCCTCCCGTCGACCTCATCCATAAGTGTATGATTTTTGTCCAGTCTCTCCCAGTACACCCCTCACCACTTTCCCCCTGAGAATTATCAGTCCACTACGTTTCTTTGCTCCTGATTCTATTATATTCACCAGTTTATTCTGTTGATCAAATTTTTAATTCACTTAATTTTTAGATTCACTTGTTGATAGATATGTATTTGTTGTTCATAATTTTTTTGTCTTTTACCTTTTTTCTTCTTCCTCTTCTAAAAGAGTACCTTTCTACATTTCATATAATACTGGTTTGGAGTTGATGAACTCCTTTAGCTTTTTCTTATCTGTGAAGCTCTTTATCTGCCCTTCAATTCTGAATGATAGCTTTGCTGGATACAGTATTCTTGGTTGTAGGTTCTTGCTATTTATCACTTTGAATATTTCTTGCCACTCCCATCTGGCCTGCATCATTTCTGTTGAGAAATCAGCTGACAATTGTATGGGTGCTCCCTTGTAGATAATGAACTGTTTTTCTCTTGCTGCTTTTAATATTCTCTCTTTGTCTTTTGCTCTTGGTATTTTAATTATGATGTGTCTTGGTGTACTTCTCTTTGTGTTCCTTTTTATGGGGTTCTGTGTGCTTCCTGGACTTGTAAGTCTATTTCTTTCACCAGATGTGGGAAGTTTTCAGTCATTATTTCTTTAAATAAGTTTTCAGTATCTTGCTCTCTCTCTTCTTCTGGCACTCCCACAATTCTGATGTTGGTATGCTTGAAGCTGTCCCAGAGGCTCCTTATCTTCACATTTTTAGATTCTTTTCTCTTCTTGCTTTTCCAGTTGAGTGTTTTCTGATTCTTTATAGTTCAAATTTTTGACTTGATTCTTGCCTTCCTCTAGTCTGCATTTAGGTCTCTGTATAATATTTTTTATTTCAGTCAGTGTATGTTTAATTTCTAGTTGGTCCTTTTCCATCTCTAGTTGGATCTTTTCCATTTCTAATTGGTTCTTTTACAACTCTAGTTGGTTCTTTTTCATCTCCTCTTGGGTCTCCCTAACTTTATCCAACTTTTCTAGGATATTCTTTAAAAACCTTATAAGCGTGGTTTTGAACTCTCTATCCAGTCATTTGTTTTCCTCCATTTCTTTTGTTTGTGATCCCTTCCCTTGTCTCGGCATTTTCACTATGCCAGGAGAACTTCTGTGTTGGATTCAGTCTTATGATGCCAGACTTGCAAAACTGCAAAAGCCTCTCTGTTGAGCTTGGGATGCGTGTAGTCTCAGGGCTTAAAGGACCGCCTTTCCTTCCAGTGGGCCCTGCCCTCCACAGCCCCTGAATCTCACATGACTGGGTAATCGCTAGAGTGGTCCCTGTGCACGCACTCTCTCACAGTGCCTCTAGACTGCTGCCCCTCTGGCTCCCCTGCGCTCTGGGACCATATGAGTCTGGGTACCCAGGGTTTTCCCTGAAACTGGGGTTTAGTGGAGTTAGAAGTGGCACAGTTGGGAGGATCTGTCTCCTGCCCACTCGTAAAAGCCAGTGGCACAATCATCAGTCGGACCTCTTTGTGAAGTGCTGTGCGTGCCACCAGACTTCTGATCTTTTGCAACTCCCCTAAACTTCTGTGCATTTCTCCCTTTTCACAGTCCAAACTCCCTCCATATGAGTTTCGGCTGGATCTGGGACTTAGTGTCGTAGGATAAGGGGTTCAGTGCCATTGAGAGTCTCCATCTTCCTCCTGCCAAAGAAAGCCAGCCAGGTACTCCAGCACCCGCTCTCTCCAAGCACGTGTCTCCATACCTCAGCTATTTGCAGCTCCTCTGAGTCTCTGAGCCCCTCTCTTTCCTTCTAGTTGTAGAATTTCCACTCAGCCGGCTTTCCCGTGGTTCTGGATGATGTCCGTTCTGTCTTTTAGTTATAGTTTTGAAATTGTACGAGGCAGCAGTGTAGGTGTTTACCTATGCCGCCATCTTGGATTCTCCCTATAATATTTATTAGAGATGCATATAGTAGATTAAGCAATAGATGTCTAAATATTAAATTGGTTATCCTTAGGCTAAAAAGCCCAATGTATAATATTTATTAGAGATGCATATAATAGATTGAGCTTTTTAGCCTAAGGATAACCAATTGTATATTTAGACATCTATTGCTTAAAAGCGAGGATGGATGGATGATTGTTAGGCAACTGCAATATTATGGGAGCATCACAGAGTGCACTTACACACACCTAGGTTGTATAGCCTACTACACACCATATAGCTTCTTCCTCCTGTGTGACAAACCTGTACAACCTGTTTTTGTACTGAATACCAAAGTCAATTGTAACACAATGGAAATAAGTATTTGCATATCTAAACATATCTAAATGTAGAAAATGTACAGTAAAAATATGTTATAAATGATAAAAAGAATGGCACTCCTATATAGGGCACTTATGACAAAAGGAGCTTGCAGGACTGGAAGTTGCTCTGAGTGAATCAGTGAGTGCACAGTGAAAGAATGTGAAGGCTAGGGCATTACTATACGCTACAGTAGATTTTGTAACTGTCCCATAAACCCATGCCGTGCTTCCACCTGATAGGGTCAGAAATATGATGTCAAAGCTGTTAATGCTGTTCCATGACCAAGAGATGTGCATTTAATTTATTGGAAATTTTGAGGAGAAACTATCTGGGTCAGGTGTAGATCATCATGATAGTGAATGTAAGGAGTTGAGTGAAAGATGGCCAGAGAATCAGTAAAAATTAAAAATCAAGATGCAGAGATAAGGAATTTAGGGGATTGTCATGGCAATGTGGATTGGAGCAGTGGTCAGATTAAGGACTTCACTATTTATAAAAAAAGAGGATGTTTAATATAAAGGGAAGGTAGAATTGAGTACTCAAAATTTTGACTTCGGAAATTTGTTTTTGGTTCCATTGATCCACTCTAGCATTGTATTAATAGAAGAAATAAACCTGATCTGTGCTTCATTACAAGCTAAAAATATTTCCAAAGTACAAGGACAGGATAGCTTCACACTATCATAGGAGGCTTTTACTAAAGTGGTAAAGTTATATTCGTTAAGGTAACTTCTGTGACATGGGACTTTGTATCAGATATTAGCTCCTCAACAAAGAAGTACAGCAATGTCTTTTGAAGACCATTACACTAGATCTGGGAAGGCTGTAGTGCCCTCTAAATATGAAGCACTGACTCCTTTGTGCTGAAACAAGCTATGGGCTGACTTGGGATACAATCAGTGCACTCAAAATTGAGCTGGTCAGTGAGAGGGAATCTGCTGCTATTCCCACATATATTGCTCTCATCAGAGAAAAACAAATTCTTCCTGAACCACATATACTTCAATTTTAATGAAAATTCAGCTTCATAATAATCATATATAACCACTACTTTATATGCATGTGGTCCCTTGTTGACTGAAGCATCATTATACAGAGTCTGACTCTATAACAGGTATTCTAAATATGTGTTAGTATATAGATAAATGGATATGTAGATTTTTATGTTCATTACTACTTCACAGCACAGAGACATAATAAAGCCAATTTGGCAGAATCTTTCAAAAATCATATTAGAAGTATATTTCAGGCATGAATAATTAAAATATTTCAAGATTAAAAGTAAAAATATCACTTGAATTGTATGGCCACTACAAATGAATTTTGTTTGTATTTAAATGCTATAGAACATTACTTCCAGTATTGTCTTATATCACATTTAGTAATATAAATAACAATTTCAAAGAAGTGGCACATCATCTACTTACCAACACTTGCATCTAATTTCTTCTAGTTTATTTTTATATTTGAAGCTGCTACTCTATGAAGTATATATTTTCATAAGAATAAAAGTTTTCAACACTGAAATTGTGCATATGATTTTAATATAGATTGTTTCTAAAATACACTCAATTACAGTTTAAATCAAATGCACACTGTTGGGTGCATGGTATTACTACCTCTGGAAGTAGGATATGAAATGTTTGAATCATTATGTGTGCACACAGTGTGAAATACAGACTCCTATGTGTGGGGAGCTGCCCCGGGCATATGGGGGTACCAGAGACCTGAAAGCAGGCTCTGGACATAGCTCTCTGCTTTCTCACCCTTCAGTTTAATAAACAAGAATTCTGAATGCAAAGTCTAGACATAGCTCTCTGCTTTCTCACCCTTCAATTTTTAAACAGAGATGTGAATGCAGAGTTTAGACATAACTAAACAGCTTGGCTGAAAAAATGTTGATGCCTATGTGCAAGATCTTGCAAGGTCTCGATTACTTAGAAGGTCAGTGACTATGTTTGCAAATACGTACCTGATTTGTATAACCCCCTCCTCTGCTTGTGCTTAAATACTATGCTGGAAATAAACTCGGGGCTGCAGACTCAAGTCTCAGACCTCCCAACCCCATCTTTTCTTGTCTGTCTTTTTCTTATCCTCACCCCCTCAATCAGGTACTGTTCAATTGCCGGGAGCCTCCGGCACCTATGGAAATTTGTTAATAAAATAAATGTGAATTTAACTCAAGTTCTCAATTTAAAAGTTTAGTCTTATTTGAAAGACAAACTTATTGATATTTGGAAAAAATAACTTTATACTCATAAATTAACTTATATTCATAGTGTTATGTAAGTATTAGTATTAAATTAAATGTATTATTCTGAATTTGAAACAGTCATTAGCAGGGTAGTAGCATTTCTGTATCTCTCCTACCAATGACTATGTGGAGCTACTATAAATGTTCTGGTAATATTTTTTTTACTAGAGGCCTGGTGCAGAAATTCATGTACTCAAAAGAGTTCCTCAGCTTGGACTGTGCCCTTTTGGAGGATGTCCGGCAGTTGGCTTAGCCCTGCTCCACCTGGAGTGGGCCTAAATCAGCAGTCAGACATTCCTTTCACAGTCCGAGAACCCTCACTTCTTACCACCCATCTGCTAACTGCTCCTTAGCACTGCCCCAGAGGCAGGAGAGGCTCCTGATACTGCCACTGCACTCATCATCCATGAGCCCGCCTTCTGGCTGAGTGTTTTCCCCCTGTGGGAGCCCACTGACCACCAGGGGGCAGCTCCTGTGTTGAATGTCTGTCCCTGGTGGTCAGTGTATGTCATAGCTACTGGTCTTTCCACCATTTGGTCAATTTACATATCAGGATTTTATTAGATAGGATTACAACTACTTTAGATATTATTTTGCATTGGTTTCAAGTGTACAGCATAGTGATTAGATAATCACATCCTTTTCAATTACCCCCCTGGCATCATACATAGTTGTTGCAATATTATTACCTATATCACCTATGTTGTATTTTAAATCCTTATGACTATTTTGTAACCACCATTATGTTCTTAATTCTTTTACCTCTTTTGTCAAGTCTCTCAACCTCCCTTTCCTCTGTTCTGGTAGTATTTTTAAGCAAGTATCTCTAAATGTCACTTATTTTGAATACTCACATTTTTCTTTTCCCTTTGCTTCCCTTCCCTGTGCTCCCCTCCACCTCCCCTTCTTACCCCTTTACTCTCCTCTCCTCTCCTCTCCTCTCCTCTCCTCTTCTCTCTTCTCCTCTCCTCTCCTTTTTTCTCCTCTCCTTTCCTCTCCTTCCCTTTCTTTTCCTTCCCTTTCTTTATTGTGTTATGGGCCTGTATATATATGTAAAATAGTAGCCTAAAACATAGACATTTCCAGTTTGCAAGGAAAGCCACAATTTGTAATCTTCACTCAACATACTTATATTCTTTGTTATAATATTTAAGTTGTTTTTGGTTAAATTAAGCCTATCATTAGAACCATTGTTGGGTGATTTTATGCCAAATTTATCTAAACTTGGATTACATAAAACTACTAAGTACATTCATTTAAACTGTTGCTATAGTCTGAATGCTTATGCAGCCCTCATCTCCACACTATAAGTTCATAACTTGAAATACTGATGGTACTAAGAGGTGATTACAATCACCTAATATTGATGGTATTAGGGGCCTATAGGAAATGCTTAGTTCTTGAGGGTTTATTAGTGTTCTTATAAAAAAGACATCAGAGAAATCCCAAGTTCCTCTACTATGTGAAGATACAAAGAGAATTCTGTAACCCAGAGCAAGAGCCTCACCTTTCTGGGCTGGCACCCTGCTTCCAGATCTTCAGCTTCCATAACTGAGGTTTCTGATCTCACCACTATGTGGTATAGCAGCCCAAATTGACTAAGGCAACTGTTAAAAAGAAAAGAGAACTATGAGCCCTCCTATTTTATTTCCAGTATAAGCAAGAAAATGAAAGTAATAGTACTACTTATATCACCAGCCATTCTAATAAGCATGTTAATAAAACACATATATGTGAAATAAAATTGCAATTGATCTTTTATATAACACTAGAGGCCTGGTGCATGAAATTCATGCACTGGGAGTGGGTGTGTCCCTCAGCCAAGTCTGCACCTTCTCCAATCTGAGACTCCTTGAGGGATGTCTGTATGCCCATTTAAGTTCCATTCCACCTGTGGGATTGGGCTTAAATGGGCATACAGACATCCCTCTCACAATTCAGGACTGCTGGCTCCCAACTGCTCGCCTGTCTGCCTGCCTGATTGCCCCTGACTGCTTCTGCCTGCCAGCCTGGTCATCCCTAATCACTCACCTGCCAGCCTGATTGATGCCTAACTGTTCCCTTGCCAACCTGATTGCCTTTACTTGCCTTCCCCAATAGGCCTGGTCCCTCCCAACTTCCCTCCCCTGCTAGCCAGGTCACCCCCAACTGCCTTCCTTTGCTGGTCTGGCCACCCCTAACTTCCCTCCTCTGCTGACCTGATCGCCCACAACTGCCATCCCCTGCTGGCTGTCTTGTGGCAGCCATCTTGTGTTCACATGGGTGTGGCCATCATTGACCACATCAGGGCAGCCATCTTGAGTATTGGAATGATGGTCAATTTGAATATTACTCTTTTATTAGATTATTAGATAGGATGAGGTTTAGCTGCAATTCTGCTTATTTAGCCAGTGTGAGAGACAGAGAGATTTTATATTTCTGTTAACACTGTCATATATTGTCTAACTTGAAGAAATCAAATTTTACCTCATAAGTATAAAAATGTAGTTTTATATTTATATAAAGTTACTTTCTATCCATTTTTTTTTGAGTGTGTGATCTGTGATGTTCTGTGAAGGGTGTTAGAAAATTCCATCCCTCCGTGCTCCACCCTAGACATAGAGAAATTGAGGGAATTTATCATCATAAGACCTATATTACAAGAAATACTGAAACAAACAAAAAAAAAACACAAAAGGAAGTAAAACTATAACTAAGATGACTAATAGACAGAAGCAGTCATTGCAACCTTTATTCATACTAGGGTAGTATACATTTAAATGTAACATAAAGGTTAAAAAAGGTACAAACACTCAAAAAAAAGGGAGAAGACACTAGCTACTGCAAGTTGATAAGAAACTCTCATAAAAAGGATCATTTGTGACAAAAAACACATAAAAGGAGCACTACTTTATGTATAAAACTTTATTTTGCATGAACTTAATTTTAACCATAAAACAAACAATAACAACAAAGAAACTAGAATTGACATCCTATCTAATAAAAGAGTAATATGAAAATTGACTGTACCTCCACTAAACCCACAAGTCATGCCCACCAGCCATACCTACCAGCCAATCAGATTGAGTATGCAAATTAACCCAAAGAAAATGGCTATGGCCACAGAAAGAGCAGCAGGGAGACTTGGGTTGCCCCTGGCGATGGAGGAAGCCAAGCTTTCCACAAAGCCTTGCCTGCGGAGGTTAAGGCAACAAAGTTTCAATGGCTGTGTGATCAGAAGGCTTGGCTACACTCCAGACTACAAAGTTTCAATTGTAGAAGATAAATAAATCCCAGATAGGACGGCTTCCACTTGGGTAGCCAGGGGCATGGCTGGCCTGCAAACCACCACAGGACCCTCTACCAGGCCATCCAGCACTCCAAAGGAACCCCCAATCTGATTGGGACACCGTTCAGGGCAAACCAGCTGGCCCCCACCCATGCACCAGGCCTCTATCCTATCTAATAAAAGAGTAATACACAGATTGACCATCACTCCAACACACAAGATGACTGACCCCATGTGGTCAAAAGATCCTGCCCCCATGTGGACACAAGATGGCCACCCCAAGATGGCTAGCAGCAATTGGCAGGGACCAGGCCTGCAAGGGAGGGAAGTAGTGGGTGATCAAGCCTACAGGGGAGGGCAGTTAGGGGTGACCAGATTGGCAGAGGAGGGAAGTTGGGGGTGACCAGGCAAGGAGGGCAGGGTAGTTGTGGGAGTCCCCGGTCTACAGTGAAGGGCAGTTAGGGATGACCAGGCCTGCAGGGGAGAGCAGTTAAAGTTGACCAGGCTCATGGGGTAGGGCAGTTAAGGGCAAACAGGCTGGTAGGGAAGCAGTTAGGCATCAATCATGCTGGCAGGGAGTGGTTAGGGAGTGATCAGGCTGGCAGGCAGAAGTGGTTAGGGGCAATCAGGAAGGCAGGCAGGTAAGCATTTAGGAGCAAGCAGCCCTGGATTGTGAGAGGGTTTTCTGACTGCCCATTTGGATTGGGCCTAAACAGGCAGTTGGACATTCCTCTAGAGGTCCCAGATTGGAGAGGGAGCAGGCTGGGCTGAAGAACACCCTCTGCAGAGCACAAATTTTCTGCACTGGGCATCTAGTATGATATAAAAAGGAAAAATCATAGAATACCACAAAACTAAAATAATAAACAGAAACTTAAGGTAAAGAAACAATGAGACACAGAGCTATGAGAAAACAAAAGATAAAATGGAAATATTTAAATAATAACAAATATATGATATATTGAAACATGCTCAGTTATTATGGTAATTATTAAAATATTTGGAGCACTCTTTCACATTTTAAAAAGTTATTTGAACATGCAGGTCATATTTTCCCATGCAGAGAGAAAAAATATGCAAAGTTAAGATTAATTTAAAAATATATAACTTAAAAAGTAAATTTTGATTGCTTTCTTTTCCTTTAGAGATTACCAATGTCTTTACAAAATTTAAGAAGTGATTTGCTATAGTTTCATTCAGTTTGCAGTACTTAAATAAATCTATCAACTAGGTACTGTACTGATTTATCCATAAAACTATGTAGATAGCTTGATATATATATTATATATATATAATACCACAGTAATATTGTTATTTTGTATTTCTTGTTGTTGTTATTCTTTTTTTTTCTTTTTTGTTAATTCTTACTCAATAATATTGTTTCCACTGATATTTTAGAAAGAGTTGAAAGGTAAGGAGGGAGGTGGAGACAGAGAAAGAGAAACATCAGAAAATCCATGTGAGAGAAACAGATTAGTTTTCTCCCTAATGTGCCCTAACCAGGCCAGAGATTGAACCTGCAACCCTGGTACATACTCTCAAATGGAAATTAAACCCAAGCCCCTTTGGTGCTCAGCAAATGCTCTAACCATTTAGTAACAGGTCAGGGATTATTGTTGTTTTAAAATGTTAAGTATATGGATATCAGCTATTTACTTTAGACAAACAAATATTGTCTATTTACTATAGAAATGTTTTACACTTATATCCAAAAAACAGCTTGATTTACTATATGCCTTGTGAGATGTATATTCAATTTACCAATATATAAAAAAATAGGGTGGTTGATAAGTCAAAAATTGATTGCATAATGCAGGTAGAAATAAACATTAGTCTTCATAATTTTAAGCAGATTTTGTGTTCCCATGTGATTATCATGCATTACACATTTTTAATAAAAACATTTCACAGAAATTGAGAGAAATTCAGAGGTACTTCCCATGGATGTCGACATTATAAAATCTTTTTTTTTACAGCACAAGCATGGAAAGACTATTTGGTTTATCTGCATTATATATGGCTAGCAGTCAAACATGTCAAAGATTCAATTTGAGTCGTTAAATTATACAGTAATAATAAATAGTAAAATAATACTAGGGTCATGTGGTCAAATTTTCTTTTACTGATGTGGTTATAATATTTTGTTTAAGTTGACTCTCACTGTATTTCTCTACAATTTCAATAAAAGATACATAGAACAGTGATAATTAGTGTTATTCTCATATTAATATAAATGAATAAAATATAACTTTTACCCATAAACATCTACCAATAATTATTACTATCATAAATCCCCAGAGGTGAATCAAGATGAACCGCTGCTTACAGAAGCTGAACTTCCATCCATACACTGCCTCAAATATGAGAAAATTTTATACGTGTGAATTAAATTCCAATGTGTTAAAAGCAAGCTCGGATTTTTAATAACTGATGTTAATGAATGTTAATGAAGAAAATGGGCCCCTACTGCTGAAATAAGCCTCTGAAGACACATCTGAAAATGCATAAGAAACAAAGTTTTATTAAAAATATATGTAATTGCAGCATGTCTCTAAAATTAGTGTATTAAAACCTATTTTGCTTGGCCAGGTGGCTCAGTTTATTGGAGTATCATCCCGTCAATCAAAAAGATTGTGGGTTTGATCTTCAGTGGGGGTAAATATGGGAGGCAACATTTCAATGTTCTCTCTCATATTGATGTTTTCTCTCTGTCTTATTCTCTTTCCTTCTCCCTTACCTCTCAAGTCAATAAACATATTCTTGGATAGTATTTTAAAAGATCTATTAAAATTATTTTAATTAATTCAATTTAATTAAAATTAATTAAGTTTTAATAATATTAAAATTAATTGTTTCTAGCTTGATATCACAAACATAATAAAGTTTAAACATCAATTTTTCCTTAAATTTATAACACAGATTTTATTTTCTAATTTTTGTATTTTCCCAAAATAAAATATCCTCAAAAAGATCAAAATTTTGTTCATTTATTCTATTTTATATTTAAAAGAAATAAAATATATAATTCATAATTTATTATTATAGTTATACTAGAGGCCTGATGAACAAAATTCATGCATGAGGGAGGTATCTATCAGCCCAGCCTGCACCCTCTCCAATCTGGGATCCCTCTCACAATCCAGGACTGCTGGCTCCCAACTGCTCACCTGCCAGCCTGTTTGCCACTAAATACCCTCACTTGCAGGCCTGGATAATCCAAATTCCCTTCCCTGCTGGCCATTTATGGTGGCCATCTTGTGTCCACAAGGGGACAGGATCTTTGACCACACTGGGGCAGATATCTTTTGTGTTGGAATGATGGTCAATCTGCATATTACTCTTTTGTTAGATAGGATAGAGGCCTGGTGCATGGGTGGGGACCAGCTGGTTTGCCCTGAAGGGTGTTCCAGATTAGGATGAAGTTTTCCTTGGGGCATGGGGTGGCCTGGGCAAGGGGCCTGTGTTGATTTGCAGGCTGGCCATGTCCCTGGTGAAGGCTCTGATATCTGGGATTTATTTATCTTCTATAATTGAAACTTTGTAGCCTTGAGTGTAGGCCTAAGTTCACCAGGGTGTGAGGAAAGCTTGGCTTTCTCCCTCACTGGGGAAACTCAAGCCTTCCTCCTGCTCACTCAGTGGTCACAACCATCTTGGTTGGGGTTAATTTGAATAGTCACTCCTGATTGGCTGGTGGGTGTGGCTTGTGGGTGTAGCAGAGTAATGGTTAATTTGCATATTGCTCTTTTATCAGATAGGATACCTATGGTTATATATGTTTAACAGAGGCCTAATGCATGAATTTCATGCATGGATAGGGTCCCTAGGCTTGGCTGGCAATGAGGGACAATCTGTGGGATGATAGGCGGGGAATTGGGGACCTCTGTTGGCACAAACCTTGGCTGGCCAGGGGCCTGTAGGATGGGGGCAGCTTTTGCATTGAAATCTTCCCCCTGGTGGTCAATGTGCATCATAGCAACTGGTCATTCCCCCAGTTGTTCTATTGCTTGGTTCCATTTGCATATTAGGTTCTTATTATATAGGACACTTTATTGGATAGTGGAAATCTCATGTGTTTTGTGGATATCATTTTACAATCATTTTTGATCATTACATATTAATAATGAAGTTGATTTTCAATGTATCTAAGTTTGACTGAAATTCAATACAACAACAGGTGAGAACATATTATTTCAGCTAAGTAATATACAAGTAACTAAGGAAAGAAATCTAGTTATATAGATAAAGTGAAACCTGAGGGAAAGACAAAGTTTCTAAGAGATGTTGGGCCTAGAAAAATGTATTCAGGAAGATTTCTTGATATAAAAGGAGTTTTTTAAAAAGTTGAGATTACTTTAGTTCAAATTCAGATAAATTAAGAAAAAAAAATGAGTAATTTTAACAACCTTAAAGACCAGTTTCCAGAACCTTGGAAATGTATGCATTAAGGAACCAATATCATAAGCTAGACTTTTTTTTAAAGGCAAGGTAACTTGAGTCTAGAATATCTAAACTATGAAAATAAATTATATATTATCTATCTTAAATTACACACTGATGAGTTATAGAAATTCCATGTTTCTTTTGTGCTTAAAGTTATGGATTTGGATGACACTATGAAGAGGACATACTCAAAATAATTACAGTGTAAGAATAAAGTGAAATCCTCTGTTTAAAAAAAAGGATCTTTGGAGGGAGGTGGATGTCTGCGGCGATCTGAAACCTGCAGCTGGGGCACCCACCAAGCAGCCTGGGACCCAAGTACCCAGAACACTGCTCTCCAATCGGTGCAGACACACGGAGGAATCAGAGATCCACAAGGCACATGGAAAGGTCATATTTCGCCTGGGATAAGTGCCTTGTGTGCAGTACCTGGTCGTGTTGTAGTTTGTGCCTTTCAATCAATGTAGGAGAGAGAACTGCATAACCAGAAACCCGGAGAAGAAAGACCATGGGCAGAAAAAGAAACAGCCCACATAAGACAGAAAGGCAGGTTTCACCAGAAAAGGAAGTAAACGAAATAGAGGCAGAAATAAGCCTGCCAGAGAAAGAGTTCAGAGAAATGATCATAAGGTGGATGAAAAGAATGGAAGACAAAATCGACAATGTGAGTAAGAGCCAAAAGGAACGAAGAAGAACCAAGAGGAGATGAAGAAGCAGCAAGAAGAAATGCAGAAGAACCTAGAGGAGGTGCAAAATAATCAAGAATAAATGAAAAATGACATCACTGCTATAAAGAACTCAATAGAAAGCATCAAAAGTAGACTAGAAGAAGCAGAGGACCGCATCAGTGAGCTAGAAGACACAGCAGAAAAAAATACCCAAGTACAGCAGCTCCAAGAAAAAAAATTAAAAAGCATGAGGAGAGCCTAAGGGAACTTTGGGATAACATGAAACAAAACAACATCTGCATAATTGGCATTCCAGAAAGAGTGGAAACTGAACAAGGATTAGAGAACGTGTTTGAAGAAATAATGACAGAAAATTTCTCCAATATAGGAAAGAAAAAATCCACACAAATCCAAGCAGCTCACAGAGTCCCAAGCAAAATTAACCCCAACAAACCGACACTGAGTCACATTATAATTAAATTGGCAAACACCGACGATAAAGTAAGAATCTTAAAAGCAGGCAGAGAGACACAGAAAGTTACATACAAAGCAACCCTCATAAGACTAGCTACTGATTTCTCAACAGAAACTCATCAGGCCAGAAGAGAATGAAATGAATTATACAAAGTCATGCAAAGGAAGGATCTGAATCCAAGAATACTGTACCCTGCAAGACTCTCAATCAAAATTGAGGGTGAAATCAGAAGCTTCACAGACAAAAAAGGACTGAGGGAATATATTACCACCAAACCAGCAATGCAAGAAATGTTGAAGGGTCTGCTGTAATAAAAAGAAAGAGGAAGTGAAGAAGGGACTTGGGGGTAAGGACTAAAAATGGCAACAGATAAGTACTTATCAATAATACCTTTAAATGTAAATGGATTGAATGCTCCAATAAAAAGACATAGAGTAACCAATTGGATAAGAAAACATGATCCATATACCTGCTGTCAGCAAGGAACTCACCTCAGGAAAAGAGATGCACACAGATTGAGGGTGAAGGGATGGAAGATGGTATTTCAGGAAAATGGAAATGAAAAAAAAGGTTGGGGTTGCAAAACTTATATCTGACAAATTAGATCTCAAAGTGAAGGACATAACAAGAGATAAAGAAGGCCACTTCATAATACTAAAGGGAACAATCCAACAAGAAGAAATAACTCTGGTAAACATATATGCACCCAATATAGGAGCACCTAAATACATAAAAATAACTCTTGGAGGATATTAAGGGAGAGATTGACAGCAATACAATCATTGTAGAAGACTTTAATACCCCACTGTCACCATTGGACAAATCCTCTAAATAAAAAATCAGCAAAGAAACATCAATCCTAAATGACTCACTAGACCAGATGGAATTCATTGTCATCTTCAGAACATTTCACCCCAAAGCCACAGAATATACATTCTTCTGTAGTGCACATGGGTCATTTTCAAAGATAGGTTATATGTTGGGTAATAAGAGTAGTCTCTTCAAATTCAAGAAGATAGAAATCACATCAAGAATTTTCTCAGACCACAGTGGCCTAAAACTGGAAATCTACTGTAATAAAAACAATAGAAAGAAATCAAACACATGGAGACTAAACAGCATGCTATTAAACAATGACTGGTTAACCAAAGAGATCAAGGAAGAAATAAAAAGCATCATGACAACAAATGACAATGACAACACCACAATACAAAATTTATGGAACACAGTGAAAGGAGTCTTGAGAGGGAAGTTCATAGCCCTACAAGCCTACTGCAAAAAAAAAAAAAAAAACAGGAAACAATGGTAATAAATTACCTAACCCTACAACTCAAAGAGCTAGAATGAGAGCAACAAGAAAAGCCCAATGTAAACAGAAGGAAGGAAATAGTGAAGATCAGAGCGGAGATAAACAACTTGGAGACTAAATAAACAATTCAAAAGATCAACAAAACCAAGAGCTGGTTCTTTGAAAGGAAAAACAAGATTGATGGACCTCTAGCCAGGCTCACTAAGAAGTAAAGAGAGAAGACCCAAATAAACAAAATCAGAAATGAAATAGGAGAAATAACAACAGACTCTGCAGAAATACAAAGGATTATTAAAAAATACTATGAACAACCCTATTCCAACAAATTGGGCAACCTTCAAGAAATGGACATATTCCTAGAAAAATATAACCTTCCAAAACTCAATCAGGAAGAATCTAAACATCTCAATAGGCCAATAACTATGGAAGAAATTGAAGCAGTCATCAAAAAGCTTCCAGCAAATAAAAGCCTGGGACCAGATGGCTACACAGGAGAGTTTTACCAAACATTCAAGGAATAATTAACACCTATCCCCCTCAAACTATTCAAAAACATTCAAGAAAAAGTAACTCTTCCAAGCACCCTCTATGAAGCCAGCATCACTCTAATACCAAAATCAGATAAAGACAACACAATGAAAGAGAATTATAGGCCAATATCTCTCATGAACATAGATGCCAGAATCCTCAACAAAATTCTAGCAAATCCGATCCAGCAGTACATCAGAAAAATCATACACCATGACCAAGTAGGATTCATCCCAGGAATGCAGTGATGGTACAATATCAGCAAATCAGTAAATGTGATATATCACATAAACAAATTGAGAGAAAAAAAATCACATATTCATATCAATTGATGCAGAAAAAGCATTTGACAAAATCCAACACTTTTTCTTTTTTGTTTAAATATATTTTATTGATTTTTTACAGACAAGAAGGGAGAGAGACAGAGTTAGAAACATTGATGAGACCAACACTTTCTCTTGAGAAAAACTCTCAGCAAGAGGTAATGGAAGGATCATACCTCAACATCATAAAAGCCATATTTGATAAACCAACAGCTAATATCATACTCAATGGGCAAATACTAAAACCATTTCCCCTAAGAACAGGAACAAGACACAGATGTCCGATCTCACCTCTCCTGTTTGACATAGTACTGGAAGTATTAGGCATTGCAATTAGACAAGAAGAAGAAATAAAAGGCATCAAAATTGGAAAAGAAGTAAAGCTGTCATTATTTGCAGATGACATGATACTGTACATTAAAAACCTGAAGGACTCCATCACAAAACTAATTGACTTAATAAATGAATTCGGCAATGTAGCAGGATACAAAGTTAATGCCAAGAAATCTGTGGCATTTCTATACACTAATAGTGAAATTACAGAAAGAGAGAATAAAAAAGCAATCCCATTTACCATCGCACCAAAAAAATTAAGATACCTAGGAATAAACCTAACTAAAGAGGTAAAAGACCTTTATGCAGAAAACTACAGGACACTGAAAAAAGAGATAGAGGAAGATGTTAAGAGATGGAAGAGCATACCATGCTCATGGATTTGGAGAATGAACATCATTAAAATGTCCATACTACCCAAAGCAATCTATAGATTCAATGTACTACCCATTAAAATACCAACAACATACTTCACAGAGCTAGAAAGAATTCTTCATAGATTCATCTAGAACAAAAAAAAGACCACAAATACCCACAGCAATTGTGAGAAAGAAGAATAAAGTAGTTGAGATCTCAATACCAGATTTCAAGCTATATTAGAAAGCAACTGTTCTCAAAACAGCCTGGTACTGGCACAAGAACAGACATATAGACCAATGGAATAGAATAGAGAATCCAGATATCCACCCAAACCACTATGCTCAACTAATATTTGACAAAGGAATCATGAACATACAATGGAGTCAAGATAGCCTCTTCAACAAATGGTGTTGGGAAAATTGGACAGATACATGCAAAAAAATGAAACTGGACCACCAACTTACACCAAATATAAAAATAAACTCAAAATGGATACAGGACTCAAACATTAGAAGGGAAACCATAAAAATATTAGAGGAATCCACAGGCAGCACAATCTCAGACATATGTCGAAAGAACTTCTTCACTGATACTGCTCCAAAGGCAATGGAAGCTAAAGAAAAAATAAACAAATGGGACTACATCAAAATAAAAAGCTTTTGTACAGCAAAAGAAAGCATCTACAAAACAACAAAAAGACCATATGGGAGAACATATTTGCAAATGTTATCACTGATAAGGGTTTAATCTCCAACATTTACAGCCAACTTATACAACTTTATAAAAGGAAGATAAACGATCCAATAAAAAAATGGGCAATGGACCTAAATAGAATCTTTTCAAAGATGACAGAAGAACGCCAAGAGACACATGAAAACATGTTCAAAATCACTAATTATTCGAGAGATCCAAATCAAAATGACAATGCGATACATTCTTACACCTGTCAGAATGGCAATCATCAACAAATCAACAAATGACAAGTGTTGGCAAGGATTCGAAGAAAAAGGAACACTTGTTCACTGTTGGTGGGAATGCAGACTGGTGCAGCCACTGTGGAGAACAGTATGGAGTTTTCTTAAAAAACTAAAAATGTATCTTCCATTTGACCCAGCAATCCCACTCTTAGGAATATATCCTAAGAAATTACAAACACCAATCAGAAAGGATTTATGCACCCCTATGTTCATAGCAGCTCAATTTACAATAGCTACAATTTGGAAATAGCCTAGATGCCCGTCAGCAGATGAGTGGATCATAAAACTGTGGTACATCTACACAATGGAATTCTATGCTGCCATTAAAAAGAAGGAACTCTTACCATTTGCAACAAGGTGGATGGAACTGGAGAGCCTTATGCTTAGTGAAATAAGCCAGTCAATGAAGGAGAAGCACCACATGCTCTCCCTCATTTGTGGATAATAAAGAACATTGTAAACTGATGAACAAAGGGATAGATACAGAGGCAGTAAAGTATCAAAGAAACTGATATTATAGCAGGAAGATTAAAGAGAGGTGGGGTAGATAAGAGATCAATTAAAGGACTTGTATCTATGCATATAAGCCTAACCAATGAACATAGACACTGGGGAGGGGGGGTTGGGTATTCCTGGGAGGAAGGGGGGGCAATGGGGAGATTATGTATACATGTAACACAAGAAAAAATATTAAAAAAATAAAGAAAAACAGATGACAGACTGAAAAAAAATACAAGCAACATTAACAGTTAAAAAAATAAAATAAAATAAAATAAAAAATAAATAAAAACAGTGGCTGCTCTGCTAAAAAAAAAAGGGATCTTTAACATGGGGTGAATCACTCTTCTAACTCTTTAATATTTCTATTATAAGAGGAAACATTGGATTTCTATTATTAATTACTCAAATGTATATTAGATAATTTCTAAATAAGATTTGAAATATATGGATTGTTTTTTATAAGGGTTCCATTTAAAGGACCAACCCATGAACTTACTCAGTCTCTGAGATCCAGCACCGGGCTACTTTAGGGACCCAGACACAATGAGAAAGAATTGGATTATCCGGCATAGGAGCAGAAACTTATGGAAGGCTTTCTCCCTGATGACGGTGCTCCCAGAGATCATTGTTCCTGTGCTTGGACCTTCCTTATTGCAGAGCTGACTGGCAGCCATATCTGAGTTTCCATTAGTGTGGTTCACACTGTCCATTTTACCCTGGTGCTTCCCTTAGATAATGCCCCATCCATCTTGTAGCCTCATCCAACTTGCTGCCCCACACAAGCTGTTTGCAGCAGCTTTTCCATATAAATGGCCTGTCTTTATTCAGGCTTCAGACTTCATTAAACTCTCAAATAAGCTACAGTTAGTGTTAGCATGCCCCAAGTTTATCAATAAAAGGCCCAAGACCTGGCACTAGCACCTTGCTTCACAGCTGAACCTTACCAGGCACCTGCAATCCCAATACAAATAGCAGCTATCTGCAGATTCCTCTATAGATTCTGCAGGGTGGCCCCAGGCAGTGGCTGACTTTGTACCTCCTTGGAGGCCCTAGAACTAGTGCATCAGTTGGACAGCTTCAGACCATAGCAGATTATAGCTCTATACATCCACAAGCAACACATTCTCAAGAAGCAGACTCAGTGAGCACCAATGTCCCACTTAAGCAAGTCTTGCTCAATAAGAGTGTTTCCTGCACAGTTCTTCCATTATAGTGGCAGCTGGTCTTCACAGCCTGGAGGTCAATTTTCCCTAGAGTTGCTAATAGAAATCCAGGATCAACTTCAAGACTGTAAATATAACCTACATAGAACTGCACCTAGAGTTCCCAGCTCAAGTGACTGGGAATGCTGAGCCTCTAGGTCCTAGAGGACACCTACTATACAAGGCCACTCTATCAAGTCCAGGAGACATAGCAGCTCTAACTAATACATGGAAACAAACACAGGGAAGCAGCCAAAATGCAAAGACAAAATGATTTCACTAATTAAAGAAACCAATCAAACTACTGGATAGAGTTCAAAACCAGTTATAAGGTACTTAACAATCTTTATAAGAGCTTCAAGAGACTTAATGAGACTTTCAAGAATCTTAGTGAGTATGTAAAAAACATGGAAATGGACTAGTTAGAAATAATGCATACACTAACTGAAATAAGAATAGTTGACATGAATTCAAAAGTAGAGTAGAGGATTCTGAGAATCAAATACAGAATATCAGGAAGCAAAAAATACCCAAACAGAAACGTAAAAATAAAAATAAATAAATAAATAAATATGAACAGTCCTGTCTGGTTCGGCTCAGAGTGTTGGCCTGTGGACTGAAAGGTCTTGGGTTCAATTCCATTCAAGAGCACATGTCTGGGTTGTGGGCTCAATCTCTAGTAAGGGAAGTATAGGGGGAAACCAATCAATGATTCAGTCTCATCATTACTGTTTCTATCTTTCTCTTTCTCTCTCTTTCTCTGTGAAATCAATAAAAATATAGAACAAAAAGAAATCAACAAATCTGAACATAGTGTAGGGATCCTCTGGGACAACTTCAAACTAACAAGATTCACATTATAGGGATGCCAGAAGGATAAGAGAGAGCACAACCTATTGAAAACCTATTTAAAGAATACGGACAAAAAACTTCTACCTGTTGAAAGAAATAGACTTACAAGTCCAGGGAGCATAGAGTCACAAACAAAAGAATCCCAAAGATACCAACACCAAGACACACCAAAAGTGAAATGCCAAGAATTAAAGACTAAGAAAGAAACTTAAAAGCAGCAAGAGAAAATCAGTTAGTTACCTTCAAGGGAGCACCCATAGACTGTCAGCTGATTTCTCAACAGAAATTTACAGGCCAGAGGGAGTAGCAAGAAACTATTCAAAGTGATGAATAGCAAGAACCTACTACTGAGTTTACTCTCCCCAGCAAAGCTCTCATTTAGAATAAAGGGTTAGATAAAGAGCTTCATAGATAGAAAGACCTAAGGAGTTCATCACCACCAAGCCAGTATTACATGAAATGATGGAGACAACGACGGAGTAGGAAGAGGAGGAGGAGGAGGAGAAGGAGGAGGAGGAGGAGGAGGAGGGGGGGGAGAAAAGAAAAGATAAAACACATGAACAATAAAATGACAATAAAATACATATTTATCAACAATTGAATCTAAAAATAAAAATAAATGAACAAGAAATCTAATGAACAAAATAAACAGGAGAATAAAATACAATTAGAAGAAGCATGGAAACATGGAACAGACTGACCAATCTGAAAGGGAAGGAGTTAGGGTGGGAAGAGATTAACCAAATATCTTACCTATGGACACATATAGTAGGATAGTGAAGGCCTGGCATAGGGTGGGAACAGGACGGAAGTGGGTGATAGGAGGTGGGGGGAAAGTAAGACATCTGTAATACTGTCAACAATAAAGATTTTAAAAATACTTATTACTAAGGCCATGGCAGGAAGAATCTTGCAATAGGGCTTCCTGTGGAGGTCTCCACTGCCCTTCCTGCTTCCCTCCCTTCTCCCTACCTCACCTGCTTCCATCCATTCTCCCCTGCCCCTCTTGCTTCCCTGTCTTCTCCACCACTCCACTTGCTTGCTTCTTCACAGCTTCACTCCCTTCTTCAGTGCTTGGCTTCCTTGTGCACTGTCTTCAGTCTTTAGTCTGTGCCTGGATATGCAAATTAGCTGCCATATTGATTGGGTTAATTTGCACACCTGACTGGCTGTTAGGCGTGGCTGGTGAGTGTAGCAGAGGTACAGTCAATTTACATGTTTATCTTTTATTAGATAGGATAGTTAAAGTCTGTTCATTTATTTTATAAAAAGCACACTTATTTTCTTTATATATTTTTTATTTACTTCATCTTGAGCATAAAAAAATCTGTTGTACTATTTACCAAGCTACCAGAAGTCATCCATGATTTGTGGGTCAAAGAGGGGGACATTTATTATTATATATTTCTCAGGTACTTTCACTTCTCTTGGCACTTGATTCATTAGATACTTGTATGGCCTTGGAAACTATTTTCAAACCTTTCAAAGTTAATTGAGTTCTGAACTAAGGTCCAAAGCATCTGCGCTTTTCTCTCTTACTGAAATAATGTATAAGTCAGTAAACCAAACAGTTTCCTATATTGCCAGTAAGCTTTAAAATTTGTTATAAAATTCTCACATTATATATTAAATAGAATTATATTTTTTCTTGATTGAAAGGTGTGTTTTTCTTCAACCAGTGAGAGATGTTTTCAACTTCTTTTTATTTTCTCCATTTGATAGCATTTTTTTAAAATTAGGTTTCAGACCCTACCCAAAACAAATGAAAAAATAAAAGTCAAACCAAATAAACAAAACAGAAAAAATAATATGAATAGAAAGAAGCTAAGAATTATACAAAAGATACAAATAGTTTTCAATGTTTCCAAGTACGTTTCTGCAAACATCTTCTCGTTTACATCACTCTACTTATTCCTCCATAAAATAAAACATTCTGACTTTTTCTTCCAATCATAATTAAGTGACAGGATATAAGACCTAAGATATCAGGCAACAAGGGCTAGCTATCCTGAGAGAAGACAAATGAGGTCATTCTTACAGTAGCCCAATAGCCCAGCTGATTGCATGAAGACAGTTCCCGGATTCTGATACAGGGGTTGCTCATACAGAAACGATCAGTCTCTCTGAGTAAAAGAGACCATGTTCAGAATTTATGAAAGCCAAAGTGTAAAATTCCCAGAGCAGATTAGTGGATAAAAGAAGCTGCACAGACATAGAAATTGTTCTTGATATCTGAGAAGGATCTTTTTTTGTTGTTGTTCTTCCACTGAGTACAGGCCAGTGCACAATTGAGAAAACTCTCCAAGACTGTGGGGAACTCATCAGAAAGGATCAGGCATATCAATCACCAGGAAACACACATCCCTGTGACTAAGTCATGATATCACGAACTATAGTGAGGATACTGACAGAATAGAAATTCCTATGGGCTTTAAAATACAATTAAGAGGCTATTAAGAACAAGTTCATGCCAGTACGTTTGATAATTTCAATGAAATTTACTTAGTTTTTGATACACTGTAACTCCATTTAGAATACCAAGAATAGCATAACATCTAATAAGACATTGAATTTTTTTGTTTACAGATTTTCCACACACAAAAAAAAATCCAGGCCCACATAGATATCCTGGTGAATTATATAAACATTTAAGAAATAATTCAATGCCAATTTTATATTAAAATAAAAAAGGATGAAAAACTTTAGAATTTATACTATAAGACAAACATTGTTCTATCAAACTCAGGCATAGACATTATAAATAAGATGATAAAACAAGTATTCTTTGTAAATGTAAATTCATACAGCAGGTCCTCAAAGAATGTTGTTTCATTCAATGTCATTTCAGTATAATTTTAATCAGACACTGTAGAAAGTTAACTCTTATTTCTATCAATTATCATAAGGTAAAACTTGTTCTGTTATATGTGTTTTGCACAGTTTCAAGAGCATATGAGCAATGTTAAGTGAGAACCTACTGTAAACTCTTAACAAAATTATAGCCAATATATCCATTAATAAATAAAATGGTATATGGGATGTTCCAAAAAGGTACACACATGCTTTGAATAATTACAAAATCATTGTTTGTTAAAACATGTTTCCTATTCAAAATTGAGCTATAAGCTGTTAAAGTTGTACACATTTTGGGGGGATGCCCTGTATATAATACAGCATGAAAAACTGAGCTTTGTCTCATAAATTCATTTTTTCCAGCATTTGAAAACCAATCAATTTATTTGATTATACTATCGATATAACAATGGAAATTATATGATCATCTCAACAGATGCAGAACCATTTGATAAAAACTCAGTATTTATTTTTGGGAATAAAGTTTAGCCCTAGGCAGTGTGGCTCTGTTGGTTAGAGCACCATCCTATACATCAAAAAGTGGTGGGTTTCATTCCTGTCAGGGCACATACCCAGATTGCAAGTTTAATCTCCCAGTCAGGTTGCATATGGGGATAGCAGATCAATGTTTCTCTCTCTCCCTCTTTTGTCCTTGCTCTCTAAAATCAATCCTATCTAATAAAAAATGTAATATGCAAATTAGCTATACCTCCACCATACCCACCAGCCATGACCACCAGCCAATAGGAGTGAGCATGCAAATTAACCCAACCAATATGGCTATGGCCACAGAAAGAGCAGAAGGGAGGTGTGGATTGCCCTTGGCAATGGAGGAAGCCAAGCTTTCCACAAACCCTGGTGAGCCCAGGCCTCCACTTAAGGCAACAAAGTTTCAATGGCTGCCACTGCGGAGCGAGCGTGGAGCGGAGTCAGCAGAAGGTTAGCTCTACTCCAGGCTACAAAGTTTCAATTGTAGAAGATAAATAATCCCAGATACCAGGGCCTCCACGTGGGTTCCCAGGGACAAGGTAGGCCTGCAAATCACCACAGGCCCCTTGCCCAGGCCACTCCATGCCCCAAGGTAAAATCCATCCTGATCTGGGACACCCTTCAGGGAAAACCAGCTGGCCCCCAACCATGAACCAGACCTCTGTCCTATCTAATAAAAGAGTAATATGTAGACTGTCAATCACTCCAACACACAAGATGACTGTCCCCAGGTAGACTGTCCCCATAAGATGGCCAGTAGGGGAGGGCAGTTGAGAGGGACCAGGCCTGCAAAGGAGGACAGTTGGGGGTGATCAGGCCGGCAGAGAAGGGAAGTTGGGGGTGACCCGGCCTTCAGGGAAGGGCAGCTGGGGGGGGACCCAACCCTGCAGGGGAGGGAAGTTAGGGGCAAACAGACTGGCAGGGGAGCAGTTAGGCATCAATCAAGCTGACAGGGGAGTGTGCCAGAAAACAAACATTGTCTAACTATGAACAGGAGACCAGAAGGCTGGTCAACCTTAATTGCTCTGAAAGGGTCAGAGTTAATCACTCACTGTTTAGTTGAAACATTGTTAGCTGAAGCAGCCTCTACCTGTTTGTTTCATGTTAATTTCTGTTATTGTAATTTCCTGCCTAAAGGCTATGGGTGTGTCCCAGAGCCTTAATAAAAGGGAGAAAAAGGCCAGAGCAAGGGGTGGTCCTTTACACTAGAGGAAGGCTCCTGCCTCCCCTCCCCCTCCCAATATCGTCAAATTAATATTTTCTAGTCTCTCTTTTTGTTTGCGTGCAGCCTCCTCCAGAACCCAAACCCTGAACCAGGAACCCTGAACCATGTGGGACATGGAAAGAGGTTCCCACAGGAGTGGTTAGGGGTGATCTGCCTGGAAGGCAGAAGCAGTTAGGGGCAACCAGGAAGGCATGCAGGTGAGCAGTTGGGAGCCAGCAGTCCTGGATTGTCAGAGGGATGATATTGCCTAAAAGGGCAGTTGGACATCCCTCTAGGGGTCCCAGATTGGAGAGGAAGGAGGCTGGGCTGAAGAACATCCCCACTTCTCTCCACCCCGCCCACCCCTGCCGGTGCATGAATTTTGTGTACTGGGTGTCTAGTAAAAACATATTCTAGGATGAGGATTTTAAAATATGAAAAAAACAACATTTAGATAAATTAAAATGGAAGTAAACACCTTTACAACGATAAGGGATATCAATGAAAAATGTACAGAAATTAAAGGTAGTGTTTATTAAAACTCATTATGATGATAATTGAACATTTTTTCATTTAAGATTGGTAATAAGGATAAGATGTATGTCCTTGCCATTTTTTATTCAGCCTAGACAGTACAGTAAGCAAAAAATAGGAATAAAAGGCATACATATTAAAATAAAATTACTTCCTTTCTCTGTAAGAAAATAAATACATTATATAAGATATAATTCAGTAGTGTGTCATTTTAATCAAAGTCTTGTTATCCATAAGTTAAAAGGATAATATAAAAGGCCTTTGTAAAAATAAATAAATAAATAAATAAATAAATAAATAAATAAAACCCACTTTTTAAAAAAAATGTATGGGTACTTTTGCATATACAAAACCCAAACATCTAGACGTTGAAATAACAAAGCATGGTAAAAGAGGACAAAGGATACATTACAAAAAGGAAAATATTTATAACTCATAAACACCAAGAGTTAA
The DNA here is from genome assembly GCA_011751065.1 of Lasiurus cinereus. Classification (NCBI taxonomy): domain Eukaryota; kingdom Metazoa; phylum Chordata; class Mammalia; order Chiroptera; family Vespertilionidae; genus Lasiurus; species Lasiurus cinereus. The sequence continues at coordinate 35,329,253 of JAAGEH010000286.1, read as the reverse complement.
TAATTGCCTTAAAATGTGAGAAGCTTCTTAAGTCAATGTGAACAATGATTTATAATCTTACAGAAATATTAATATAAACTACAAATAGACACAGTTATAATGCTCCTCAAATATAAAAAAAATTCTATATTGAAATAACATGAAAAGAGTACTCACAATTATGAAAATCACATTTCATTTATAACATTTCAAATATTAAAAGTTTAAGCAAAATAGACAATTGAAACTACAATAAACTAAAATGCTTTTGCACAACACAGAAAATTATCAACAATACGAAAAGGCTATATACAGAATATAAGAAAATATTTGTAAATTGTATTTCTGATGAGGCTTAATATACAAAACATATAAAGAACTCACACAACTCTATAGAAAAGGATATTGTGATTAAAAGATGAGGAGAGGATTTGAGTAGACATTTTTTCCAAAGAAGACATACAAATGTCCAAAGTTATATGAAAAGGTGCTTCACATCAGTTATCATCCAGAAAATACAAGCAAAAACCACAATGAGAAACAACCACACATCTGCTGGCATAGCTATTTATAAATTATAAGAAATAACAAGTGCTAGTGAGGATGTGCAGAAAAAGGAAGCCTCCTGCACTGTTGGTGGGAATGTAAACTGGTGGTGCCACCATGGAAAACAGTATTACGTTTTTCTCAAAAACTTAAAATAGGGTGTATTTTAGGAAAAAAATCAAAATAACAACTTGAAAAGGTATATGCACCCCATGTCCATTACATCATTATTTCCAACAACCAAGCTATGGGTGCAATCTGTGTCCAAGTTAACAACAATAAAAAAGGATATATTCACTTATAAGTGTAAATAAAATCTGCCATATAAGACAACATGAGTTAACTATCAGGCATTAAGCTAAGTTAAATAAATGAGACAGAGAGAGACAAATAATGTATGATCACAATTATACGTGGAATTAAAAAAATAACAGGTTGATAATTGCAAAGATGGGATGGTGGTGGGTAAAATGGATGAAGAAGATGAAAAAGCCAAAACTGGTTTGGCTCAGTGGATAGAGTGTTAGCCAGCGGACCGAAAGGTCCCAGGTTCAATTCTGGCAAAGGCATGTAGCTTGGTTGTGGGCACATCCCCAGTAAGGGGCGTGCAGGAAGCAGCTGATCGATGTCTCTCTCTCATTGATGTTTCTAACTCTCTATACCTCTCCCTTCCTCTCTGTAAAAAATCAATAAAATATTAAATAAAAAAGAAGATAAAAAAATATAAAAACTTTCAACTATACAATAAATCATAAGGATGTAATAATGTATAGCATGGTGACTATAGTTATAATACTGTATTGTATATTTATAAATTGTTAATAAAATAAACCTTAAAATTTTCATCATAAGAAAAAGTATAACTGTTGGTTATGGAAGTTAAATAGACTTATGGTAATTATTTCACAATATATACAAATATCAAATCATTATGTTATATGCCTTAAACTAATATTCTGTTTAATGTTAAATATATCTATATATATCTATATATACATATATATATATATATATATATATATATTTTTTTTAATTTAGCTTGGTAATTCCCTGAGTTTAAGTGGGTTTCATGAAACAGGTACTCTTTAATATTGTTGAAGAGAGTAGACACTACATTGCTATGGAAGAATTTGAAAATGTCTATCAAAATAAAAGATGTTTAAATGCAACTCAACGATTTTATTACTGGAAATATATCCTTAAATTAAAAATATACACTAGCCGAGACCGGTTTGGCTCAGTGGGTAGAGCGTCAGCTTGCGGACTGAAAGGTCCCGGGTTCGATTCTGGTCGGGGGCATGTACCTTGCTTGCGGGCACATCTCCACTGTGTGACATGCAGGAGGCGGCTGATCGATGTCTTTCTCTCATCGATGTTTCTGACTTTCTATCTCTCTCCCTTCCTCTCTGTAGAAAATCAATAAAATATATTTAAAAATATATATATACACTAGGTGTGCAGATTATCATGACCACCCCATCAGTGTTTCATTGGGCCACCTTTTGCCTTCAATACTGCAGCGATTCTTATTGGCATTGACTCCATGAGATGTTAAAAGATGATATGAGGAATCTGACACCATGCCTAATGAATAAATAGTTCTTTGAGATTTGATGGTTGTGGAACCAGATGCCTGATGGCTTCTTTAGCATAGTCCCACAAATGCTCAATTAGAATGAGATATGGGGATTGTGGGGCCACCTAAGCATGGTAAAGTCTCCCTCATATTCTTGAAACCACTCCTGCACAATACGAGCACCATGGCATGGTGCATTGTCTTGTTGGAAGAAGCCATCTCCATTGGAATACGCCATCAACATGATAGGATGAACTTGATCAGCAATGATACTTAGGTATGTTGTATTATTCAGACGTTGTTCCACATGAATTAAAGGGCCCAAATCATGCCAGGAAAAAATGCCTCAAACCATAACACTGCCCTCACCAGCTTGAAAAGTTGTTCTAATGCATGTGGGGTATATGCTTTCATGCTGTTTCCACCAAATTCTCACTCTGCCATCTGTATGATGCAATTAGAAATGTGATTCATCAGACTACATGACTTTTTTCCAATGCTCAATTGTCCAATCCTTGTGCTCCTCTGTGAATTGGAGACATTGAATGAGGAAATAAATAAATAAACAAACAAATAAAAATGAACTTAGTGTTCTTCTCTTGTAATAATACCATCCATAGTTTGCAGGTATCACCTGGCCTCTTTGCATCACCCTGTATGGACTGGGGCACCAGGAATCAGTGCAAATAATAATACTCTGGCTGCTGTTACTGCTGGAAATAATGTCTTTAACTCACGAGTCTCATATCTCTTAACAAAATCCACAAAACTGTAGATGATAAACTGTAAATTTGCAAAAAAGTTAAAGTTTTAGACCATTAAGACTTTTGATAGACTAGTCAATCCATTACTGTTTGTGATATCAGATAGAAAGGTAAATGCCTAGCAAAAGGTACAGGTTCTGGTTAAATAAATTATGGTATACTAGTATACACAAAGTCTATTAAAATTTAGTATTATTAAATTATTAAAAACAAATTTAGCTCTAGAGACATTGAAGCATACAACAGACTGATGTATTTCATAGAGAAGGGGGTGGGGAAGAGATTAACCAAATAATTTATATGCATATATGCATATCCCATGGACAGCCAATGGTGTGGGGAAGGCTTGAAGAGGGGGCAGGAGTGAAGTGGAGGGGGTCAATGGAGAAAAAAAATGGGACATCTATTATACTTTCAACAATAAAGTTTAAAAAATAAATATAGTTGTATATTTATCAATATTGGACAATCTTGGGGATTTCTTAAAGAAGAAAGCAAGTTAAAAAATTTTGTAACATGTGATACCACATATATAAACAAACCCAGGAAAGAGTGACAAAGAGAGATAGAAACTCATGCATATGCATATTTCTATTTGGTTGACTGTATCTTAAATTTAAAAGTCCGAAAAAATATATTCTTTTAAAAAATAATACCAATGGGCTGTTCATTCCTTCTTAATTATACATAATATTCATTTATACTGATACAAAACTAATATATTAAATAATTTAGCCGTGGCCAGCATGGCTCAGTTGGACAGAACATCAAACCATGCATTGAAGGGTCATATGTTTGATTCCCGGTCAGGGCACATATCCAGGGTTCATGTTCCATCTTGTTAGGGCACATACATGATGCAACTAATTGGTGTTTATTTCTCACATCAATGCTTCTCACTGTCCCTTTCTCTCTCTCTAAAGTCCATAAAAACATATCCCCCAATAAGGATTAAAAAAATTAATGGTAAATTATTTTTGCATCCAGTCAATAATTGCAGTAGCTTTGTATAGATGGTTACTAGACTCTTTTTTTGTTTGTTTGTTTGTTTGTTTTTTGTGTGTGAAAGCAAAGCTTTATTACAGAAAAGCTCCCTGCTGCAGGTAGGGGATCCAAGCAGGTTCCTGGGCAGTTCATTTGTCTAGGAGTTAATATGTGCCCTGCTAATTTCCCATTAGTTGGTTTGAAAAATTCAGCCCTAGCAACATACATACATTTTAAACTTCAAGAATCCCACTCATTTTCTCCACCCAGTATCAGGGCCCTTTGTTCTTGTGATTTTATATGTGACAGTGTTTCTGGTGTTGGGGTTCAGCTGCACCTCCCCTTTACAGTCCTCTTCTGTAGTGCAGTCCCTGACTGCCTCGCCACTCCTAACTCCTCATCCCACCTCCAATTAGGAGTCCCTACCTGTTGTTTGTGAAAAGGGTCAACTGTTCCTACTGTTTCAGCTGGTAAGGAGCATTGGTGATGAGTGATAATCGTAAGGGCTCCATCAGAGGTGGGTGATAAGGGACCATGGAAGATGAGAGCTACCATTCAGGGTTCCATTTCTATGAACATTTGTAGCTTGATTGCCGCTATCCAGGTGGAAGCAAAACATAAGAGTAAATTCAAAAGGCAAGGTCTAAGTAGTAGTTCTAACATAAGCATAACAAGGAGGAGGGGGCAGAGGCAGAAAAAGTAATAACCATGACCACAAGGAATTTTTGAGTTGAGATAGAGTTATATGACAGGAGCCGGCTGGGGCCCTGTACTTCCTGTGATTTCAGATTGTCAATGAGTTTGATGTTTGATTTTTCTCCATTTCTGAAGACATATTAACCCACATGCAGCAGGTTTCATTTATCAGGGAATGTGTCCCTCCTCCCTCTATTGTCAGTATGTCTAGGGCCTTTGATTCTGGAGGACCCTGGGATAAGGAATTTAGTGATTCCTGTTAAGCTTCAATTGCCCAGACCATGGCCTTCCAAGACTGGTGGATTAAGGTTGTAAGGTTAGAAATAGACCTCTCTAGTAAGGAAATTCCAGCAAACCAAAAGAGACCTTATGGGATGGAGTGACCAATACCTGGCCTTTGGACTATGGGATTGTTATGGGCATGTCCACCCCAATCCCACTCCGCCAATCCTGGGGTGAAGCTAGATAGTGCCTTTATACCCATACCTGCTCTGTTTACTTTCTCATGGGTGGCCATACCTGAGGGTCAATCCCGGTCTCCACCAGGCAAGAAGAGTACTTGTTCTGGTGCATATCCTAGTACATATGGTAGTGCTGAAGCAGGCTAAGATGTTTCATCCTAGTAAGGGAGTCTGGTTTTCTGCCATGATCAGGAAGGTGAGAAAAATAGGCTGTCCCAATTGCAACTTAAAGACCATGAAAAATGCCTTGTTCCCGGCTTTCCAGACACCACTTTTACAGATACACTATGGGAGAAGGGGAGTCAGGCATTGGGGAAGAAAACAGAGAAGGTAGCTCCAGTGTAGAGAAGGAAGTTAATTTCCTTGCCCTCAACAGTAAGGGTTATCTGGGGCTTCTGGGTGGAAATGACAGTGTGGGAGCCTGATAGGAAGGCCCCAGGGGCCTGTCAATCTGCAGGACCACTTAGAACAAAGAATCAGCCCCAGGAGGCCTTTGCCCCTTTGGGAATCTGACTTCCAATGGTCCCCCTTGAAGATAGGACAGGGCCAGGTGGCTTCCTCTTTCCTCACAGGAAACCTCTTCAATGTACCCTGGTTGGCCACAGCCGTAACAAGTAACTTTGAGGGCTCCATGACCCGGGTGTTCCTGAGTTATTATATTGGCCTCTTGAAGTGCCACAATCAGAGCCACAGCCTTCTTCCTTCCTGTACATTTCTCTACTCAGCCTCCTCCTGACCTCTACTGTAAAAGACAGAGGGGACTACTTTTAAGAGGTTACCTAAGGTACTTTTGAGGCAGATTGTCAATATTTGCAGCTTCCTCCTAATGTCTGGTGCCAACTGAGTACCAAATTTGTCCTTCAAAATGAGTTGGCCCTCAAAGGGATCTGCATGCTCCAAAGGGACAGCTTGTTACCCAGTGGGGAAGTGTTCACTCCTTTCTTAACTGTCAGGCCCACAAGCATTAGTCATGTAAAAATTTATCTCCAAACTGCTGGGCAGCTTCTAAAATGGTTTGCTTCTCCAATCCTATGAGGGTCTGGTCTAGAGGAGCATTACATCTTTCCAGGACATATTGAAGGTTTGTGTTAGTCCCTGGATGACATCTATGTACTTATCAGGATCGTCTGAAAAATTCCCAAGTCACTTAGTTTGCTTTAGGTCCAATTTCACATCCTGTTACTATTTGGAGGGGATAGAGGATAATAGGGGCTTGGTTTATTCCTGCCTTGATTGTCCGGGGAGGAGCTTTCCTCCTAGGGGTTCAGGGTAAGGGGTTCAGAAGAGACCTGCATAGAACTTAGATCTTGTCTTTCTTTATGAAGGGGTGTATCTGAGGGGCCTTCCTCAGTTAAGGCTGCCAAGAGCAAATAATCAATTCTGCATTGTTGGCACAATTGTTGGCACAATGATTATCTTTTAAAAGGAAGAAAGCCTGCACATAAGGAACTTCCAAACACTTTCCTTGCTTTCTACAAAATAAAATATTTAATTGTAATATGTTACAATTAATACTTTCCTCTGGGGGCCATGTCTCTCCATCTGCAAGCTTGTATTGTGGCCAAGATTGAGTACAGAAGATCAGGTGCTTTTTCTTCAGGGTTTGCAGGTCAAATGTACCCAGTTCCTCAGTATACAATCTAGGGGGATGCTGACCCTGGTTATAGATGAGATGTTCCACATCATTCTGAGGAACCTCTCTGGGGCCTACAAAGATGCTATGCAAAATTTCTGTTCTGGTCTTAGTTTCTTGCTTTGAAAAATAGAAAAATGATTTACTGGACAAAGAGATGAGTGAAAGCAAAATTTTATTATAGAAAAGCTCCCTATTGCAGGGAGGGGACACAAGCAGGTTGCCCTGGCTACTTGTAGTGATTATTAGAGGCCTGGTGGATAAAATTTGTGCATGGGAGGGTGTCCTTCAGCCCAGCCTGCTCCTTCTCCAATCTGGGACCCCATGAGGATATCTGACTGCCTGTTTAAGCCCAATACAGGTAGGATCAGGCCTAAATAGGTAGTCGGTATCCCTCTCACAATCCAGGACTGCTGTCTCCCAACTGCTCACCTGCCTGCTTTCTTGATTGCCCCTAACTGCTTCTGCCTGCCAGCCTGATCACCCCCTAACCACTCCCCTGCCAGCCTGATTGATGCCTAACTGCTCCCCTGCCAGCCTTTTTGCTCCTAAATGCCCTACCCTGTGGCACTGGTCACCCTTAACTGCCCTCTTCTGCAGATCTGGACACTCTAAACTGCCATCTCCTACAGGCTTGATCACCCTCAACTGCCCTCCATTGCAGGCCTGGTCCCTCCCAACTACTCTTCCCTGCTGACCTGATTGCCCAAAACTGCCCTCCCTTGCTGGCCTAGTTCCTGCCATCTGCTGTTCCCTGCTGGTCATCTTGTGGTGGGCATATTGTGTCCACATGGGGGTAGGATCTTTTGACACATGGGAGCATTCATCTTGTGTGTTGGAGTGATGCTCAATCTGCATCTTACCCTTTTATTAGGATAGAGGCCTGGTACACAGTTGGGGGCCAGCTGGTTTGCTCTGAAGAGTGTCCTCAATCAAGGTGGGTATTCACTTGGGGTGTAGGGTGGCCTGGGTGAGGGGCCTGTGGTGGTTTCCAGGCTGGCTATGCCCCACCAGCAACCCAAGCAGAGGCCTTGGTATCTGTGATTTATTTATCTTCTACAATTGAAACTTTGTAGCCTGGAGTGGAGCCAAGCCTTCTGGTACAGCCATTGAAACTTTCTTGCCTTAAGTGGAGGCCTGGGCCTGCCAGGGGTGTGGAAAGCTTGGCTTTCCCCATCATCAGGGGCAACCTGAGCTTCATTCCATGGAGGCAGCCATTGAAACTTTGTTGCCTTAAGCAGAAGCCTCCACTGGCCAGGATTTGTGGAAAGCTTGGCTTCCTCCATTATCCAGGGGCAAACCAAGCCTCTTTCCTGCTCTCTCTGTGGCCGTAGCCATCTTTTTGGGTTAATTTGCATAATCGCTCTGATTGACTGGTGGGCATTGCTGGTGGGCATGGCTTGGTGTGTAGTGCAGGTATGGTCAATTTGCATATCACTCTTTTATTAGATAGGTGTCACTTGTATGAAAAATTAACATTTAGATAGGAATTTGGGAAAAGGAATAAAGTTATAATTACTAACATAATTAAACTGTCTTAATATATTTAAAGCTACCAACTATATAATTAAAAATTAATTTAGTGTAATTTTTATGTAAATATCTGCTAGAATGGTTTGAAAAGAAGCTAAAATAAGAATTCTATGCCATGATATTATGGTAGACATATATAAAGCTAATTTCTCCTGTGACATAACAGAAGGTAAATAAGACTTACTATTTACCATACAATATAAGTGAAAAGAAATAACTCATTTGGAGTATTATAGAAGGTTTATAGCTATTAAAAAACAAGATTTCAATTGGGACTTGAGTATGGATTTAAAAATATATAGAAATATATATATGTATATATTATATCAATTAAAAATTACCATAAATACTTTGAGTTGAGTGTAAAGATAGGAAAAGCTGAAGAATGTATTGGGATTTGGAACTAGTATAGTTTCTGTAAGAAGATACAGTGGTACCTCAAGATACGAGTTTAATTCGTTCCATAACCTTGAGGCGTGCGAAACTATGAGATGCTTAAGTTGCAGAAAACTGGTGGGTCGTGTGCAGCTGGCCGATCCATGCGATTACTCCTATCTCAAATGTTGCTCGTATTTCAAAGCAAAAATCCCTCGCTTGATGGCTCGTATCTCAAAAATCTCGTATGTTAGGGCACTCGTATCTTGAGGTACCACTGTATGTCAATATGTAATTGAGGTGGTAAGATGGAGAGTGAATTACTCAAGAAAGAGAATGGATACAAGAGAAGCAGTTAAAAAGGTATTGCAGTAATACTCTGAGCTAGTAATGATTATCTAACTTGTTTAAAGAAAAAAATTAAATTGGGTGATATTAAAAGTAACAATAGTATGAGGATGATAGGTTTTAGTTCTTCCTTGAATGTTTGGTAAAACTCCCTTGTGTAGCCATCTGGTCTGGGTTTTATTTACTGGAAGCTTTTTTAATTACTGCTTCAATTTCTTCCATAGTTATTGGCCTATTGAGATTGTTAGATTCCTCATGAATGAGTTTTGGAGGATTGTGTTTTTCTAAGAATATGTCTATCCTCCAGGTTGTCTAGTTTGTTGGAATAGAGTTATTCATAATATTTTTTAATAATCCTTTATATTTCTGTTGGCTTTGTTGTTGTTTCTCCTCTTTCATTTCTGATTTTGTTTATTTAGGTTCTCTCTCTTTGCTTCATGGTGAGCCTGGCTAGAAGTTCATCAATCTTGTTTATCCTTTCAAAGAACCAACTCTCGGTTTGTTGATCTTTTGCATTGTTTCTTTGGTCTCTATGACATACATCTCTGCTCTGAACTTTATTATATCCTTCCTTTTGCTTACACTGGGATTTTCTTGTTGCTCTTTGAGTTGTAGGATTAGATAATTTATTAGCATTGTTTCTTGTTTTTTGCAATAGGCTTGTAGAGCTATGAACTTTCCTCTCAATTCTGCTTTTGCTGTGTCCCAGAGATTTTGGATTGTTGTGTTTTCATTGTCATTTGTTGCCATGATGTTTTTTATTTCTTCTTTGATCTCTCTGGTAACCCAATCATTGTTTAATAACATGTTATTTAGCCTTTAAGTGTTTGATTTTTTTAAATTGTCTTTATTGTAGTTGATTTCCAGTTTTATGCTATTGAGATCTGAGAAGATGGTTGATATGATTTCTATCTTATTGAATTTGAAGAGACTTTTCCTGTGTTTTAATATGGGGTCTATCCTTGAAAATATTCCATGTGCACTGGAGAAGAATGTATATTCTGTATCTTTGGGGGTGTAATGTTCTAAAGATGTCAATTAAGTCCATCTGATCTACTGTGGCATTTAGGATTGCTGTTTATTTGCTGATTTTTTGTTTGTTTGATTTATCCAGTGGTGTCAATGTGATATTAAAGTCCCCTACTATGACTGTATTGCTATCAATATCTCCTTTGATACCTTCCAGAAGCTGTTTTATGTATTTGGGTGCTCCTATTTTGGGTGCATATATATTTCCCAGAGTTATATCTTCTTGATAAATTGCTCCATTTAGTATTATGTAGTAACAATCCTTATCTCTTATTATGGCCTTTACTTTGAGGTCTATTTTATCAGATATATGCATCACAACCCCAGCTTTTTTATCATTTCCATTTGCCTGAAAAATGTTTTTCCATCCCATCACTTTCAGTCTGTGTCAATCATTTGTTTCAGTCTGAGGTGGGTTTCTTGCAGAAAGCAAATATTTGGGTCCTGTTTTCTTATCCATTCACTTAACCTATGTCTTTTAATTGGTGCATCTAACCCATTTGTGTTTAATGTTATTAGTGACAAATTCATGTTAATGGTCATAACTTTCCTTAATGTTTGTGTTTCTTCTTGCCTTTCTCTTTCTTCTTTTTACAGCAGTCTCCTCAGCATTTCTTGAATTGTTGGTTTGGTAGTGATAAACTCCCTTAGTCCTTTTTTTGTCTGTGAACCTCTCATTCCACCTTCAATTTTGAATGATAGTCTTGATGGATATAGTGTTCTTGGGTTCAGTCCCTTGTTTTGCATCACTCTGTAAATTTCATCCCATTCCTTTCTGACCTGGAGTGTTCCTGTTGAGAATTCCAATGATATTTTAATAGGAGAACCCTTGTAGGTAACTTACTGTCTCTCTCTGGCAGCCTTTAAGATTCTTACTTAGTCATTGGTGTTTGCTAACTTAATTGTGATGTGTATTGGTGTTGATCTTCTAGGATTCATCTTGTTTGGGACTCTGTGTACTTCTTAGACTTGCATAGTTTTTCTTGCCAGTATCAGAGAACTTTTCTGTCATTATTTCTTCAAATAGTTTTTCTATTCCTTGCTTCTCTTTCTCTCCTTTTGTACCCCTATTATGTGAATATTATTTTGTTTTTTGTTGTCCCAAAGTTTCCTTAGGCTCTCTTCTTGCTTTTTAAGTCTTAATTACAGTTGTTGCTGTGTGTGTGTTTTCCTACCTTGTCTTCTAATTTGCTGATGTGGTCCTCAGGTTCTTCTAGTCTACTGTTTAAGCCTTCTATTGTGTTCTTCATTGCAGCTATGTCATTCTTCATCTACTCTTGGTCCTTTTTCATGCTGGTGACATTCTCATTCAGCTCCTTGTAATTTTCATTTAGCTGTGTGTATTTGTTATCCAGCCATTTAAACATCCTTATAACCATTACTCTGAATACTTTCTCTGTTAAGCTGCTGGCATCAATTTCATTAACACCCTTTCTGGTGTTTCCAATTTTTCTTTCCTTGAGGGTTGCTTTTTGTGTTTTCCCATGTTTTACTGTAATGTTTTAATTGTAAAACCTATTGCTTTGTGGCCCAGGCTCTTTTGGGAATGGTTTTACTTGTGTAGTCTCTCAGTTCTCCTGGGTTTGGTAATCTAGTGTAGCTCCCTACTTGAGCTACTTGGGTTCTCTTGATGTAGGTCCCTAAGCTTGTGAGGCACAACTGTGGAGTCTAGAAGTCAGCAGCTGTGGAGGGGGTGTCCCAATTTTGGCAGTCTTGCACTCATAGTTGAAATCACATGTGCCCATCGGAGAATAACTCTGCAACCCAGGAACTGTCTGTTGGGGTGATGGGACTCAGGGGAACCTGCACTCTGGAAAGGATGAGTGTGGTGTGCAGAGTTCTTTAGTTGTGCGGTGGGCAGATTAAAATTTTGCTGCTGTATCTGTAGTGGAACACTTTCAAACTCATTCTATGAAGCCAGCATAACCCTGATACCAAAACCAGGTAAAGACAACACAATGAAAAATAATTACAGGCCAAAATCTCTCATGAACATAAATGTGAAAATCCTCAGCCAAATTCTAGCAAGTTGGATCCAGCAGTACATCAGAAAAATCATACAACATGATCAAGTAGGATTTATTCCAGGGATGCAAGGATGGTACATCTCTGCAAATTAATAAATGTGATATATCACATAAACAAATTGAGAAATAAAATCTACATAGGCATATCAATTGATGCAGAAAAATCATTTGATAAAATCTAACACCCATTTCTGATAAAAACTCTCAGGAAGGTGGGAATAGAAGGATCATACCTCAACATAATAAAAGCTTTGTATGATAAACCTATAGCTAACAACATATTCAATGGGCAAAAACTAAAACCATTTCCCCTATGAACAGGAAAAAGACAGGGATGCCCACTTTCACCATTCCTGTTCAACATAGTACTAGAAGTACTAGCCATTGCAATTAAAAAAGAAGAAATAAAAGGCATCCAAATTGGAAAAGAAGAAGTAAAACAGTCCTTATTCCCAGATAACATGATACTGTACATACAAAACCCTAAAGACTCCATCAAAAAACTCTACTTAATAAATGAATTTGGCAATGTAGAAGGATACAAAAATAACACTAAGAAATGTATGGCATTTCTATAGAACAACAGTGAACTTACAGAAAGAGAAACTAAGAAAACAATCCCATCACTCCAAAAATTAAGCTACTTAGGAATGAACTTAATTAAGGAGGTAAAAGACCTCTACTCAGAAAACTACAGGACATTGAAAAAAGAGATAGAGGAAGACATAAATAGATGGAAGAGCATACCATATTCATGAATTGGTAGAATCAACATCACTAAAATGTCCAAATTGCATAATATTTGATACAGCAGAATTAGAACTTTGATAAATCAAAACATAGGCAATAAGAGTATTGTTTATAAACATAGATATATGTTTTTAAATATGTATATTAATAGAGGCCTGGGGATGTCCCTGAGCCCAGCATGCACCCTCTCCAATCTGGGACCCCTCAGGGAATGTCCAACTGCCAGTTTAGGCCCGATCCCACAGGAATTGGGCCTAAATCAGTTGGATTGGACCTAAACCAGCAGTCGACTTTCCTCTCACAACCTGATCCCATGCTTGCCAGCCTGATCACCTCCTAATCACTCCTCTGCCAGCCTGATCGATGCCTAATTGCTCCCCTGCCAGCCAGATTACCTCCAACTGCCCACCCCTGCAGGCCTGGTTGCCCCTAACTGCCCTCCCCAGCTGACCTGGTTGCTTCCAAATGCCCTTCACTGCCAGTCACATGGGGGTGATATCTTTAACAACATGGGGGTGACTATTTGTACTAGGGCATGAGGGTCAATTTGCATATTACCTCTTTATTATATAGGATAATATAGAAATGATACTTATACAAATTTGATATAAGGAAGGCTAAGCATTTTTCTAAATTTGCAAACATTTCCCATGTATTGTATATAATCTTAAGTCTAATTATTTTTAATATCTCCTTTTATAAGGTGAAAAGTCAAGTCATTTGTGATTTTCAGCGATCATTTGGGAGATAATAAACTTAGTTTTATGTGTAAAAAATATTCAGGATTGAAATTTGGGAAGGCATTAATTCAAAAATTGCCTGGAAGTATGAATACTGGTAAAGGAAGAAGATTTAACTTTGGGTTGTAAACATAAAATGAAACATATAGATTATGTATCATAAAATTGTACACTTGAAACATATAAAATTTTATTAATCAATCTTACCCCCAAGAAATGTTATAAAAATAATTAAAGATAATCATGTCACTGGAAAATAATACTTGAGCTTCATATTTACTTATAGTGACAATATCATTTTTTTACTAGTATAAGAGGTAACTTGATTGTCAAACCAAAGCCAAAACCTTACCAAACAATCAAATATGTCACTCAAAATACTGATTTGGGAGAATATATGCACCACTATGTTCATTTCAATGTTATTTACAATAGCCAAGATTTGGAAGTAGCCCAAGTGCCCATCATTAGAAGAGAGGATAATAAAGCTGTGATGGATTTACATAATGGATTTTACATCACAACAGTAAAAGAGAAGGAAATCTTACCCTTTGCAACAGCATGGATGGACCTGAAGAGCATCATGCTAAGTGAGATAAGCCAGTCATAGAAAGACAACTGCCATATGATATGACTTTTATGTGGAACCTAATGAAATGAACTAACATGCAAAATAGAGAGGAGGATGACAGCAGTTGGGGGAGTGGGTTTGGGGGGCAAGTAGAGAGATTGAGCAAAAAAGAAAGAGGATAAACTCATGAAGAAGAGAACAGTGAACAATGATGATTTTGGGGTGGGTGATAGGGGGAAGAGGTGGAGGAGGCTATAGGGGAATAAATGGTGATGGACAAAGACTTGACTTGGGGTGGTAAACACATAGTACAATGGACATAAGATGTGCTGTAGAATTGTGCACCTGATACCTGTGTAAGTTATACCAATAAATTATATATATATATATATATTTAAACCCAGTTTTCTTTGGTGAATAGTGCTAGCCTGTGGATCAAAAGGTTCTAAGTTTGATTCCCATTAAGGGCACATACCTTGGTTGCAGGCTCTTCTCCAGCCTGGATCCTGGTTAGGGCTCATGCAGGAGGCAACCAATGGGTGTATTTCTCTCATATCAGTGTTTCTCTCTGTATTTCTCTCTTTCTTCCATTTTCCCTACAAATCAATGGAAAAATATGCTCATGTGAGGTTTAATAAAAATAAATTTAAAAAAAATAAAGATTTTTTAAAAAAATAATTAAAGACATAATAACCTAAAATACTGAAAATTATTCTTATGAGACATACCACCCTTGCCTTTCATGCAAATTAAAACAAAAATCACACAAACTCATATACACAAATTGTTCATACCTTGCATACTTAATTTAGCCTAAGTATAATGTTTCAAGTAACCAAAATTAGCTTGGAATCTGTCTTTAACCTGATGTATTTGAAAACATAATTGTGTTTAAATAAAGTTATCCAAACTAATGACCATCGTTCCATCATTTGATCGATTTGCATGTTAGACTTTTATTATATAGGATCATGTCAGATAATTTAATGAAATATCCTTTATATATTTTTCACAATGTATGAGTTTAACAACTTCCACATTATAAAACACTAGAGAAGGTGTTCCCTAGCCTGGCCTGCCCCATCTCACAGTCCAGAAGTCCTCAGAGGTGGGAGGTGACCTGAAATCAGGGGAAGGCGATGCCTCCATCACACCTCTGCTGCTGCCACTGCTGACAGCACAAGCCTCTGCCAGCCCTAGTTACCTGAGCCCCAGATAGCCCTGGGCAGCTGGGCAGCCTCCATCTGAGGCTTGCCTGTACCTTGAGCTTTGGTTGAATAGCCATCATCTGAGGCTTGCCTGACCCCAGGCATTGGCTGGGAAGAGCCATCCGAAGCCTGTTTGTGCCTCTGGCCAGCCCTGGGTGGTTGAGCAGCTGCCATCTGAAGCTTGACTGTGCCTCAGGCAATGGCTGGGTAGCTGCCATCCAAGGCTTTTCTGTGCCTTGAGCCAAACCTGCTTGGCTGGGGGCTGAGGGGAAGGGGAATGGGGGACTCCAGAGGCAGGTATGTAGAGTGGCTGGACCCACCTGGGGGCTTGTCCAGCCACTCCGTAAGCCTGCCACCATGACAGGACTTAGGAACCATCTTATGACTGTGGGTGCTTTCATCTTTGAGGGCATGGCAGTCAATCAGCATATTCTCTCTCATTTGCTGTGGGCACTGCCATCTTTGTGAGGGTGCAATGGTCAATTAGCATATTACCTCTTTATTAGATAGAATAACAAAGGAAAAAAAGAATGTTAAATTTAATGTGGAAGGTAAAAAAAAAAATGTGGCATTGGTTAATTCATTTCTGGTTGTATGGGCATAGCCTCCCTCTGAAGGAAGTGCATAAACTTACTCAGGTTCTGGCTGACTGCCCATGGCTCTTGATTGCCCTGTTCTCAGGCACTTGATAGCAAGATCTTTTCTTTACAGATTTAGTTTGCCCATTATCTCCTTTTAAGAGATTCTCTCAAAAGACATGACCATAACATTTTCAAACTCTCTAGGGTCAATACCACTTATCTCTCTTTCACCTCTCCCTTATCATGTCTCAGGCTTCAGAAATTCATTTCAGTTTTCTTTTTTACTTTCTTTCTTTCTTTTTTTTTTTTTTTGTAAGCTAAAACTCTGAGAGTGCAGTTCTCAGCACTTACCAACTAGGAATGTTTATACAGCATGACAAAATCTATCCATTAATTTCTAAATTTATTCACATAATGAAGTCATTCAACAAAGTATTCATGATTCAAATGTAAGAAATTAAAGAATTATTATGTAACCCTTCTGAGGAGGCATTTAGCTCATGACTCATATCAGCTGCATAACTGTTTTACTTATGAAACTTAGAACATTCTAAGAATCACACTTTTTCTTTCATATTATGTCCGAACTAAAATTTTAGAGTAAGAATGTTTTAGTAATATAATGAATGAGATAATCATGAATGGTTGATTGTGGCTGATTTTTAGAAAAGAAAGAAAACACAAAACAAACAAATAAGCAAACAACAACAAAAAACATAGTTAACAATTTAAGATATTGGTTTAGTATGAAAAAAAATAAATCAATCAAAAGCAATAAATAGTGTTCCTCCTCCCAACTTTACTCCTTTTCCAACTTTAATTTTTATAAGGTGTATTTGGAGACAAAGAAATATACATGAAAATCTTTTACAGTTTCCTCTTTCTTTTTATAAGGCATTACTAATTCTAATGGAAAGATAACCTGATCTATTATAAGATTGTCATTTCTCAATGTTTACTAGCAGATTAATATTACATTATTTAATAAAACAAAATTATTACTGTAAATTATAAAAAAACAATTTTATAAGATTAAAATTTTATAGGATTACTAGTAGCTCTGTGCAAGAATCCATGTGCCAGTAGCTTTCTGAGGGGCCTGGCTGCTCCGTGCCCACTGCCCAGAGGCTCTCCATGGGCCCAAAGGCCCATCCACTACTGGGTGAGGAACACTTGCCTCATCGCCACAGCAAGGAAGCAGCTGCCTGCCCTGGGACTGGGGCACTCTGGTGGGCCTGAGAGGACTAGCCACAACCATCTTTGAGACAGAGTGATGGTTAATTTGCATATTACCCTTTTACTAGATAGGAAAAGCCTATATAATATTCTCATCAATAATTGTTAGGTTATGGTATTATCCATTTAAAAAAGAAGAAAATAATTGATAACAAAAACCTAATACATTAAAGCTAGCTAAAATTATGTTTAAGTTATATTTGTATATAATTAAATTCTGGAATCTTTATCTATAGAAGTTTGATTTTTATCAACAAACAAATGGTGTTCCCAAACTGTAATTTTTGGAGTCTTTCATAAATTGACTATATCAATGTGATTTTTTTTATTTAAATTCTTTATTTTTTTAAAATACATTTTTATTTATTGCAGAGAGGAAGAGAGAGGAAGAGTGAGATAGAAGCATCAATGATGAGAGAGACTCATTGATTGGCTATGTCCTGCACATTGGACCAAGCCAACAACCCAGGCATGTGCTCTTGACCAGAATCAAACCTGGGACCAATCCACTAAGCCAAACTAGTTAGCACTAAATTCTTTATTATTTAAAGTATTACATAAGTCTCTTTTTTCCCCCATTGACCTCACCCTATTCCCACAGCACATGCCCTCACCTCCTTTCCTGTCTATGTTCACTGGTTTTGCTCATATGCATGCATACAAGTCCTTTGGTTGATCTCTTACCCTCTCACCTCCAACCTTCCCTCACAGATTGGATAGTATGTTTGATGCTTCTATGAATCTGGTTCTATTTTGGTTTCTTAGTTTATGTTGTTCATTATATTCCACAAATGAGTGAGATCATGTGATATTTATCTTTCTCTGACTGGCTTATTTCAGTTAGCATAATGCTTTACATCCATGCTGTTCCATCCATGATGTTGCAAATGGTAAAAATTCATTCTTTTTAACAGCAGCATAATATTCCATTGTATAGATACACTGTCATTTTCTAATCCACTCAACTGCTCATGGGCACTTAGGCTGTTTCTAAATCTTAGCTATTGTAAATTGTGCTGCTATTAACACAGGAGTGCATATATCCTTTATGAGTGGAGTTTCTGTTTTCCTGGGATATATTTGGAGAAGTAATATTACTGGGTCAAATGGAAGTTCCATTTTTAATTTTTTGAGGAAACACCATACTGTTTTCCACAGTAACTGCACCAGTATGCATTCCCTCCAGCAGATTATGAGGGTTCCTTTTTCTCTATATCCTCACCAAAACTTGTTGTTTGTTGATTTGTTGATCATAGCCATTCTGACAGGTGTGAGATGGTACCTCATTGTTGTTTTGATTTGCATTTCTCAGATGATTAGTGACTTTGAGCATGTTTACATGTCTCTCAGTCTTCCATATGTCTTCTTTTGAAAGTTGTCTATTAAGGTCTTTTACCAGTTTTAGATTGTTTATCTTCTTTTGGTTAAAATGTATGAGTTCCCTATAAATTTTGAAGATTAAATCCTTTTCAGAGATAACATTAGCAAATATCTTCTTCCATGTAGTGGGATTTCTTGTTATTTTGTGGATGGTTACATAAACAAATGGAAGATATACACAGTGTTCATAAATTACTAGAATCAACATCATTAAAATGTCCATACTAACCAAAGCAATCTAAAGATTCAATACAATCACCATTAAAATACCAATGGTATATGTCAAAGATCTAAAATAAACTCTCCAAAAGTTCACCTGGAATAAAAAAAAGACCTCAAATATCTGTAGCACTTCTAAGAAAGAATAAACAAAGCTGGAGGGATCACAATATCAGATATCAAGTTATATTACAAAGCCACTGTTCTCCAAAACTGCTTGGTACTAGCACAAGAACAGACATATAGACAAGTGTTACAGAACAGAAAACCCATAGTTCAATCTGAGCCATTATACTCAATTAATATTTGACAAAGAAAAAGCAAGTGCATACCAATAGCATCTTCAACAAATGATGTTGGGAGAATTGGACAGATATATGCAAAAAATAGAAACTACTAGTAGACTACCAACTCACACCATACACAAAAATAACTCAAAATGGGTAAAGGACTTAACCATAAGATGGGAAACTATAAAAATCCTAGAAGAATCCATAGGCAGAACAGCAGACATTTGTCCTAGCAATGTCTTTTTTCTGTTAGTATTTTTTTCTCTTTATTGATTAAAGCATTACATATGAGTCCTTATCGCCCCATCGCCCCCCTTCCCTCCACCATGCCTTCACCCCTCTATTGTCGGTGTCCATTGGTTAGACTTATAAGCCTAGCAATGTCTTTACTGTTCATAGGAAAATGGAAACTAAGAAGAAAATCAATAAATGGGACTATATTAAAATAAACAGCTTCTGCACAGAAAATGTGGTTAAGTTTTAAGGGGGAAGCCCACAACAATGATGAGTACCTTGGAACCACACCTATGAAAGGATCCATTCTTATTAAGACCAGAAAAATTGAAAGATCAGTTTGTAGCCTTAGCCAGTTTGGCTCAGTGGATAGAGTGTTGGCCTTGGTTTGATTCCAGTCAAGGGCACATACCTCAGTTGCAGGTTTCCCAGCCCTGATTGGGGACCATGCAAAAGGCAACCAATCAATATGTCTCTCTAACATGGATGTTTTCTCTCCAGCTTTCCCTCTCCCTTCCACTTTCTAAAAATCAATGGAAAACTATCCTCTGGTGAGGATTAAAAAACAACAAAACACATCAGTTTGCAGATCATGAAGATGGTATATAGATAGTGTGAAGGTCTTGTGAATGGAGCTATCCTATCTAATAAAAGAGTAATATGCAAATTAAATGTCACTCCAACACACAAGATGGATGCCCCCATGTGATCAAAGATGATTGCCCTCAGGTGGACACAAGATCACCACCACAAGATAGCCAGCAGGGGAGGGCAGTTGGGAGGGACCAGGCCTGCAAGGTAGGGAAGTTGGGGGCAATCAGGCCAGCAAAGAAGGGTAGTTGGGTGAGGGGACCCAAGCCTGCAGGAGAGGGCAGTTAGGGTGACAAGGCGTGCAGGGGAGGGCAGTTAGGGGCAAACAGGCTGGCAGGGGAGTAGTTAGGGAGTGATCAGGCTGGCAGGCAGAAACAGTTAGGGACAATCAGGAAGGCAGGTAGGTGAGCAGTTGAGAGCCAGCAGTCCTGGATTGTGAGGTAGATGTCTGACTGCCCATTTAGGCCTGATCCCAGTAGGGGGCCCCAGATTGGAGAAGGTGCAGGCTTGGTTGAGGGACACACACACACATGCACAAATTTCATGCACTGGGCCTCTAGTGACTTTAATAAAGGGAGACAGCCAACCCATTGTAAATCTACAAGCAGAGAACAGAGAAAATAAATGTCCTAATTGCACTTACTGCCACACTTTAATCTTACTGGACAAGACACTGGATATTTTACTGGACGTTTTGCAATTACATTTTATGTTTTGAAATCATTCGTATTTTGATAATTCTATACTTTTAATATTCTGTTATAAATATATGTATGTATATATTTAAAGATATACAATTGGATAAAAAGGGAAAAGAAAACATAAAGGATCCTTTCATGTTTACTTCTTTTTGTGTGAATACACTTTTTTTCATTTAAAAATATTACCAAAGGTTCGTTTTGTTTTGTTTTGTTTTTCCTAGATTTGACTTTGAATAGAAATGCTATTTTTGAATTTTGGGTAAATATTTGTTGTTGAACTTAAAGATAAATCAACCTGTTGGGACTTCAGCAATAACAGAAAAGCATAAAAATGCTAAATAAAAAATGACAGAGTTTGTGAAAAGTCATGTTTCTTTTCCATTATAATTGTGTTATAAAGGAAATAAATCCTCAGACTATGCACCTTGTATTAAAATCAACTTATTAAACAGACTATGCATCTTGTATTAAAATTGTGGTAACATATTAAGGAAAAACAAACGCACACACAAGTAAAATATGTCCTATGTCATTTCAATAAATATTTGATAATAATGATAATGGTGATGACCAATAATATAGCTAAAATGCTTCCTATGATATTCAGCTGACTACTGACTGTGACTGTTAAATCCAACATATTTTGAGTGTGATTATGTTAGCAGTCTGATAAAGAGAAAGGCATTAAATAATCCTATCTAATAAAAGACTAATATGCAAATTAACCATACCTCTGCTACATCCACCAGCCATGCCCACCAGCCAACCAGAGTATTCAAATTAAACCAACCAAGTTGGCAATGGCCAGAGAGAGCAGGAGAGATGCTTGGGTTGCCCTGATGATGGAGGAAGCCAAGATTTCTGCACACCCTGGCTAGCAGGCCTCTTCTTAAGGCAACAGAGTTTCAATGGCTGTGTGAGCAGAAGGCTTGGCTTTGCTCCAGGCTACAAAGTTTCGATTGTAGAAGATAAATAAATCCTAGATATCAGGGCCTTTGCTTGGGTTGCTGGGGGCTGTGACTATCCTGCAAACCACCACTGGCCCCTCTCCTAGGGAAACCCACACCCACACTCTGATCCAGGACACCCTTCAGGGCAAATCAGCTGGCCCCTACCCATGCACCAGGCCTCTATCCTATCTAACAAAAGAGTAATACATAGACTGACCATCACTCTAACACATAAGATGACTGTCCCCATATGGTAAAAAGATGGCCAGCAGGAGAGGGCAGTTGGCAGGGACTAGGCCTGTAAGGGAGGGCAGTTGTGGGCAATCAGGCCATCAGGGAAGGGAAGTTGGGGGTGACCAGGCCTGCAGGGAAGAACAGTTGGGGTGACCCAGGCCTAAAGGGGAGGGCAGTTAGGTATGACCAGGCCCAAAGGATAGGGCAGTTAGGGGCAAACAGGTTGGCAGAGGAGTAGTTAGGTATCAATCAGGCTGGCAGGGGAGTGGTTAGAGGGTGATCAGACTTGCAGGTAGAAGTGGTTAGGGGAAATCAGGAAGGCAGGCAGGTGAGCAGTTGGGAGCCAGCAGTCCTGGATTGCGAGATGGATGTCCGACTGCCTGTTTAGGCCCAATTCTATAGGATCGGGCCTAAACGGGTAGTGGACATCCCTCCAGGGGTTCTAGATTTGAGAGGGATCAGGCTGTGCTGAAGACAACCCCCAACCCCCGTGCTTGAATTTCATGCACCGGGCCTCTAGTGAATTATAAAATATTAATTTTAGTATTTTAAGCTCTTTACTCTCCATGAATATGTTTTTCCTAAGAAAAATGAGGTTTGATGAATAGCAAAAACTTTTATGATGCACTTTTTGCAGACTGGATAATATCCCCAATTTATTTTTTAAACTTAATTTTATTTTTTCCATCATCATTTATGCTCGTTTTGCCTTCTTCCATCTCTATACTCCATCCCACAATCACCATGTCCATAAATTCTCTCTGCATGCCCATGAGTTCTCTCTTTTTTCCACTTTTTTGCTCATATACCCCTCTCTATCACTCTTATGCCCTCCCCTTCCCCCCGCCACCTCCCAGGTCTGATTGCCTGATCTCTATGAGTCTGTCTCTATTTTGATTGGCAGTTCAGTTTGTTAATTAAATTCCACATATGAATGAAATCATATAGTAAATATCTTTTCTCTGGTTGTCTTACTTCACTCAGCATAATGTTCTCCAGATCCATCTATGCTATTGCAAAGAATAAAATTTTCTTTTTTATTGCAGAGTACTTTTCCATTGTGTAATTGTACCACAACTTTTTTTTATCCACTCATCTACTGATGTACACTGGAAACCATAAAATCCTAGAAGAAAACATTATCAATAAAATCTTGGACATTTTTCATAGCAATATTTTTTTCTGATATATCTTCTCAGGCAAGGGAAAACAACATAAAAAGTAAACAAACAGGATGACATTAAATTAAAGAGATTTTGCACAGGAAAGGAAACCATGAACAAAATGAAAAGACAACTCACTAAATGGAAGAACATATTCACCATAATACATCTGAAAATGGGTTAATATACAAAACTTATAAAAAACTTAAAAAACTCAACACCAAAAAACAAACAAACCAATTGAAAAATGGACAAAAGTTCTGAATAGACACTTTTCAAGTGGATGGCCAATATGCACCCCTATGTTCATTGCAGAATTATTTACTATAGCCAGGAACTGGAAGCAGCCCAAGTGCCCAACATTAGATGAGTGAATAAAAAGAATTATGTGGTGCATTCGCAGAATGGAATATTAGCACTTTAAATGCTATTAGTAGTTGATATTATTAGTGCCTCACTCAGAACCCTTTTACTGAAGATATTCTTTTTAAGGCATAGAAAATATGTGTTCCCTTGGTAAAGGCCATAAGAAGTGGAGTAATATAAAAATACTTTAACCTGAAGTTTTATGTGTAGTGTTTCTAATAGTTATCAATAAAATAGAGGATATGAATAAACTGATAATATTTTGCATATCCTACACATTTTTGTGAATACAGATTTTATTAATATTTCTAAATATATTTGAATGCTTATATGTTCCCCTTTGTCCCTTCAAACATTTTTGCCCCCCAAAATTACTGCCTATCAAATAGCTTTGTTTAAAGAAAAATTATTTTGGTAGTGCCTTTCAGATTAGAAAAAAACATATAGTATTTTTTGATACTGAGTTTATAGGACTTCTACTTAATCTTTTCTCCCTTAATCTAATCATTAAGATTCTTTAAATATCATTTTTTCTTAGAATATTATCTTACAGATGTATTAGAACTGCTAAAATATGTGTCTGTATATTTGTGTGCCAGCCTGAATTCAAATGTAAGGATAAACACACCAAGTAAAAATTATTCCATAGAATATTAGAGTGAAATCATTAAGTCAAAGATTGTACTCTGTGTAATTCTGTCTCAAAAAATTTGCCATCAATTGATTCTACAGACTATATGAGAATATCCATATACTATAAACCACTAAATATTATCAATGTTTTCCTCTTAATGTTATCAATTATACTCTGCTATTAACTTTGCAATAATATTTTGCTATTATTACTAGTAAATATTTGCCAGTATATTTCTATCTCTTGATATTAACTTTTCTTCAGTACTTCTGTAAGAATAGTTCTTTAAAATAACAAGTAGTTTGGTTCTGCTTTTGAAATACAGCTTTAGTAATAAATGAACCAAGTCACTTAACGTTCAGATGCAATTTATTATATTTTAATACTTTAATTCTGTTTTCTGTTTGATTCTATTTTGTATACTAATTTTTTAAAATTTTCTTGGTTTTCAATATATTAAGTACTTTGTCTTTTGTTCTATTTTCAACTCTATATGTTAACCCTTCTAGTAACTATTTTCACATTTCTGAAATTTTGACTATATCTATGTCCTAATCATTATTATTGATACCCAAATAGAGAGACAAAGTTCTTCCCAGGATCATGTCTCACAAAGTTCAATAAAATCAGGGACAAAAACAATTAATGGAAACAAAGTTTATTGGAAGAAGCCAGTCCTGGAAGTATAGCTGGGGTTCCAAGAGCAGGCCAGTATCTGGAGCTTCCCCATGATAAAATCAGGAGTAGTTTAGTGTCTGAGCTAATTAAAGTCTAATAGTCTGGGTGTGGAGGCCCACAGGGCCATAAGCCATGTGGACGCAGGAATGTATTCCCTTGCTATAGGTATGAATGTCAGGAACCCATTGTGTGCCAGGAAGAAGAGAAAGAATGAGAGAAAGTGCATTCCTGTTAATTTAAGGGGTGCGTAGTCTTGCTATCTCCTAATTGGTCTTTTCAAAGAATTCTGCCTTAGCAATATCCGGGATTGATTTATATGCCTCATTGCCCTGTGATTGGTTATCTGCACACTTCCTGCCTTAGCAACATCTATACCAATGAAAGGGTAATACGCTAATTAGACTGGATGTCTTCTGGACAAAGTCACAGCAGCTGTGAGGGTCAAGGACCAATGGCATAGGAGGCGGCAGCGCAGGCCAGTCCAGCACCACAGCTCCTTTCACAGAGTCCACAGGAAAGCCTGGTACTATGCAAGGGGGTAGGGCCACGTGAGAGGATAGGGCCACGGCCACTTTTGCAGAGTTAGCATAGGAGAAGCCTTGGCACAGGACAGGCCGTGGTGTGGGCCAGTCCAGCACTGTGGTCCCTTCTGCAGAGACAGCCACAGAGGAGTGGTATAGGCCGGTCCCAGTGCCATACCTCCACAGTGGCTGGACAGGGTGCAACCTGCTGTGCCTCATCCTTCCACAGCCTCTGCCCCAGCCAGCCTGACCCCAGATAACCCTGCCCCCCCCATACCATGGGTGGGGGAGAGAGAGCAAGCACTAAGAAGCAAGAGCCACGGGCCAGCAGTGGCAGCAACAGTTGGGTGATGGGGGCAGTGCCTTTCCCTAATCACCCAGTTGCCTCCCACAGATGGAGCGCGGAGCAGGCCTAAGCCACCAGTAGGACATCCCCTTAGTGCTGCTGGACTTTGAAGGGGCAGGCCATGGTGAGGGACATCCCTAAGCACAAATTTTCATACACCAGGCCTCTAGTCTGTAATAATAAAAGGGTAATATGCTAATTATACTGGATGTCTGGACTTCCTACCTGACAAATCTGGGGCACAGGGAAGCCAGCCCTGTCCCACATGCCTGCAGGTGGCCAGAGGAGGGAAGCACAGGTGCCTGTGGGCAGCCAGGGGAAGGAAGGCCTACTCTTGCACAAATTTCTGTGCATCGGGCCTCAAGTATGTTATAAAGCACATTGGTTAGCACTATCCAATACCATGAATCTCTTCCTATATTGAAATTTAATAGTTTACTGATTTGATTTCAGTGAGGAGTATTTTCCTCAGATGCCTTATGTGCTGAATTACTCTCTCAATTGCTATATATAAACTGCTATCTTCCCTTAATGCTAGTAAGAATATTAGAAAGTTTGGGAATTCTTAGGATGCTAGTGTCACTGTACATCTTTATCTGTAGTTTTTAGCTCTCACTAGGCTGCTTTCCTTATAGTGTGTTTTGAATGAAGAGTCAGATGACAAGTATTCTCTTAACAAGATATGTTTTTTAGTCAGAAAACATTAAACTTTTCTGGTGTAATTTATTTTTAAATTGGTCCTTTTTATTTTATTTTATTTTATTTATTTTTATTTGTATTTATTGTGTTACATGTATACATATCTTCCCATTGCCACTCCCAATTCCAGGCATACCCCAACCCCCAGTGACTTGTGTTGATTGGTTATGCTTATATCCATGCATACAAGTCCTTTGGTTGATCTCTTATCTACCCCACCTCTCCCTAACCTTCCTGCTATAATTTGACAGTCTGTTTGATGCTTTACTGCCTCTGTATCTATCCTTTTGTTCATCAGTTTATAATGTACTTTATTATGCACAAACGAGTGAGATCATGTGGTGTTTCTCCTTCACTGACAGGCTTATTTCACTTTGCATAAGGGTCTCCAGTTCCATCCAGGTTGCTGCAAATGGTAAGAATTCCTTCTTTTTAATGGCAGTATAGAATTCCATTGTGTAGATGTACCACAGTTTTCTGATCCACTCATCTGCTGACGGGCACCTAGGGTGTTTCCAAATTGTAGCTATTGTAAATTGTGCTGCTATGAATATAAGGGTGCATAAATCCTTTCTGATTGGTGTTTCTACTTTCTTAGGATATATTCCTAAGAGTGGGATTGCTGGGTCAAATGGGAGTTCCATTTTTAGTTTTTTAAGGAAACTCCATAATGTCCTCCACAGTGGCTGGACCAGGCTACATTCTCACCAACAGTGCACAAGGGTTCCTTTTTCTCCACATCTTTCCCAACACTTGTCATTTGTTGATTTGTTGATGATTGCCATTCAACCCCTGTAAGATGGTATCGCATTGTCATTTTGATTTGCATCTCTTAGATAATTAGTGACTTTGAACATGTTTTCATGTGTCTCTTGGCCTTCCTTCTGTCGTCTTTCAAAAAGGTTCTATTTAGGTCCATTGCCCATTTTTAATTGGATCATTTATCTTCCTTTTATTAAGTTGTATAAGTTGGCTGTAGATGGAGATTAAACCTTTATCAGTGATAACATTTGCAAATATGTTCTCCCATACAGGGGTCTTTCTTGTTGTTTTGTTGATGGTTTCTTTTGCTGTGCAAAAGCCTTTTATTTTGATGTAGTCCCATTTGTTTATTTTCTC
Organism: Lasiurus cinereus; assembly: GCA_011751065.1. Classification (NCBI taxonomy): domain Eukaryota; kingdom Metazoa; phylum Chordata; class Mammalia; order Chiroptera; family Vespertilionidae; genus Lasiurus; species Lasiurus cinereus. The sequence goes on along the minus strand of JAAGEH010000286.1, from coordinate 35,302,091 downwards.
TTTAGCTTCCATTGCCCTTGGAGCAGTATGAGTGAAAAAGTTCTTTCGGCATATGTTTGAGATTGTGCTGCCTGTGGATTCCTCTAAAATTTTTATGCTTTCCCATCTAATGTTTAAGTCTTGTATCCATTTTGTGTTTATTTTTATATTTGGTGTAAGTTGGTGGTCCAGTTTCATTTTTTTGCAAGCATGTGTCTAATTTTCCCAACACCATTTATTGAACAGGCTGTCTTGGCTCCATTGTATGTTCATGCCTCCTTTGTCAAATATTAATTGAGCATAGTGGTTTAGGTGGATATCTGGATTCTCTATTCTATTCCTTTTGTCTATATGTCTGTTCTTGTGCCAGTTCCAGGCTGTTTTGAGTTGCTTTATAATATAGTTTGATATTTGGTATTGAGATTCCAACTACTTTATTCTTCTTTCTCAGGATAGCTGTGACTACTCACAGTCTTCTTTTTTTTCAGATGTGTTTTTGAAGAGTTCTTTGTAGGTCTGTGAAATACGTCATTGGTATTTTAATGGGTAGTGCATTGAATCTTTAGATTGCTTTGGGTAGTATGGACATTTTAATGATGTTGATTCTCCCAATCCATGATCAGGGCATGCTCTTCCATCTGTTTATGTATCCCTCTATCTCTTTTGTCAGTGTCTTGTAGTTTTCCGCGTATAGGTCTTTTACCTCCTCAGTTAGGTTTCCTCAGTATCTTAATTGTTTTGCTGAAACAGTTAATGGAATTGCTTTTTTAGTCTCTCTTTCCGTAATTTCACTATTAGTGTATAGAAATGCCATAGATTTCTTGGCATTGATTTTATATCCTGCTGCATTGCCGAATTCAGTTAGTAAGCCAATTAGTTTTTGGTTGGAGTCCTTCAGGTTTTTTATGTACAGTATCATGTCATCTCCAATTAAGGACAACTTTCCTTCTTCTTTTCCAATTTGGATGCCTTTTATTTCTTCTTCTTCTCTAATTGCAATGGCAAATACTCCCAGTACTATGTTGAACAGGAGAGGTGAGAGTGGGCATCCCTGTGTTGTTCCTGTTCTTAGGGGAAATAGTTTTAGTTTTTGCCCATTGAATATGAAGTTAGCTGTTGTTTTATCACATATGATTTTTATGATGTTGAGGTATGATCCTTCTATTCTTAGCTTGCCGAGAGTTTTTATCAAGAAAGGGTGTTGGATTTTGTCACATGCTTTTTCTGCATCAATTGATATGACTATGTGGTTTTTATATCTCAATTTGTTTATGTGATGTATCATGTTTATTGATTTGTGGATATTGTACCATCCCTGCATTCCTGGGATGAATCCTACTTGGTCATGGTGTATGATCTTTCTGATGTACTGCTGAATCTGATATGCTAGAATTTTGTTGAGGATTGTGGCATCTATGTTCATGAGAGATATTGCCCTATAATTCTCTTTTCTTGTGTTGTCTTTATGTGGTTTTGGTATTAGGGTGATGCTGGCTTCATAGAAGGTGTTTGGAAGTGTTCCTTCTTCTTGAATATTTTGGAGTAGTCTGAGGAGGATAGGTTTTAATTCTTCCTCGAATGTTTGGTAAAACTCTTCTGTGTAGCCATCTGGTCCTGGGCTTTTGTTTGCTGGAAGCTTTTTGATGACTGCTTCAATTTCTTCCATAGTTATTGGCCTATTGAGATGTTTAGATTCTTCCTGATTGAGTTTTGGAAGTTTATATTTTCTTAGGAATATGACCATTTCTTGCAGGTTGTCCAATTTTTTGGAATAAAGTTGTTCATAGTATTTTTTAACAATCCTTTGTATTTCTGTGGGGTCTGTTGTTATTTCTCCTCTTTCATTTCTGACTTTGTTTATTTGGGTCTTCTCTCTTTGCTTCTTGGTGAGCCTGGCTAGAGGTCCATCAATCTTGTTTATCCTTTCAAAGAACCAGCTCTTGGTTTTGTTGATCTTTTGAATTGTTTCTTTGGTCTCCATGTTGTTGATTTCTGTCTGATCTTTATTATTGCCTTCCTTGTCCATACATTGTGCTTTTCTTGTTGCTCTCTTTCTAGCTCTTTGAGTTGTAGGGTTAGAAAATTTATTACCATTGTTTCCTGTTTTTTGCAGTAGGCTTGTAGAGCTATGAACTTCACTCTCAAGACTGTTTCACTGTATCCCATAAATTTTGCATTGTTGTGATGTCATAGTCATTTGTTGCCATGATGTTTTGTATTTCTTCCTTGATCTCCCTGTTTACCCAGTCATTGTTTAATAGCATGCTGTATAGTTTCCATGTGTTTGATTTCTTTGTATTGTTTTTATTGTAGTTGACTTCTAGTTTTATGCCACTGTGATCTGAGAAAATGTTTGATATGATTTCTATCTTCTTGAATTTGAAGAGACTTTTCCTATGACCCAACATATGGTCTATCTTTGAAAATGACCCATGTGCATTGGGAAGAATGTATATTCTGTGGCTTTGGGATGAAATGTTCAAAAGATGTCAATTAATTCCATCTGGTCTAGTGAGTCATTTAGGATTGATGTTTCTTTTCTAACTTTTTGTTTAGAGGATTTGTCCAGTGTTGATAGTGGGGTATTAAAGTCTCTTACTATGATTGTATTGCTGTCAATCTCTCCCTTAATATCCTCCAGGAGTTTTTTTATGTATTTAGGTGCTCCTGTATTGGGTGCATACATGTTTACCAGAATTATTTTTCCTTGTTGGAGTACTCACTTTAGTATTTGATTTAGCCTTCCTTATCTCTTGTTATGTCCTTCACTTTGAGATTTAATTTGTCAAATATAAGTATTGCAACCCCAGGTTTTTTCCATTTCTATTTGACTGAAATACCATCTTCCATCCCTTCACCCTCAATCTGTGTGCATCTCTTTTTCTGAAATGGGTTTCTTATAGACAGTAGAGATATGGATCATGTTTTCTTATCCAATCGGTTACTCTATGTCTTTTGATTGGAACATTTAATCCCTTTACATTTAAAGTTGTTATTGATAGGTACTTATCTGTCGCCATTTTTAGTCTTTACTCCCAAGTTCCTTCTTTGCTTCCTATTTTTTTTTTTTTACAGCAGACCCTTTAACATTTCTTGCATTGCTGGTTTGGTGGTAATATATTCCATTAGTCCTTTTTTGTCCGTGAAGCTTCTGATTTCACCTTCAGTTTTGATTGAAAGCCTTGCTGGGTACAGTATTCTTGGATTCAGACCCTTCCTTTGCATGACTTTGTATATTTCATTCCATTCCCTTCTGGCCTAATGAGTTTCTGTTGAGAAATCAGTAGCTAATCTTATGGGGTTTTTTTTGTAGGTAACTTTCTTTTTCTCTCTGGCCACTTTCAAGATTCTTACTTTGTCATTGGTGTTTGGCAATTTAATTATAATGTGCCTTGGTGTTGGTTTTTTGGGTTCATTTTGCTTGGGACTTTGTGAGCTTCTTGGATTTGTGTGGGTATGTTCTTTGCTCTATTGGGGAACTTTTCTGTCATTATTTCTTCAAACAGGTTTTCTTTTCCTTGCTTAGTTTCCACTCTTTCTGAAACCCGAAGTATGAGGATTTTTTTTGTTTCATGTTATCCCAAAGTTCCCTTAAGCTCTCCTCTTGCTTTTTATTTTTTTTCTAGAAGCTGTATTTGGGTATTTTTTTCTACCTTGTCTTCTAGCTCACTGATGTGGTCCTCTGCTTCTTCTAGTCTACTTTTGATGCTTTCTATTGAGTTCTTTATAGCATTGTTGTCATTTTTCATTTCTTCTTGATTATTCTGCATTTCTTCTTCATTTCCTCTTGGCTCTTCTTCATTTCCTCTTGGCTCTTACTCCCATTGTAGATTTTGTCTTCCATTCTTTTCAGCCACCATATGACCATTTTTCTGAACTCTTTCTCTGGCAGGTCCATTTCTTCTTCTATTTTGTTTACTTCCTTTTCTGGTGATACCTTCTTTTCTGTCATATGCCGGCTGTTTCTTCATCTGCCCATGGTCTTTCTTCTCTGAGTTTCTGGTTATATAATTCTCTCTCCTATGTTGATTTAAAGGCACAAATTACAACATGACCAGGTACAACACACAAGGGTCTTATTCCAGGCAAAATCTGACCTTTCCGTGTGGCATGTGAAGCTCCTCTAAGTCTGAGTGTCTATACAGATTGGAGAGCTGTTTTCTGTGTGCCCCTGCTATTTGGTGGGTGCATGAAAATAGGTTTCATATTTCTTACTTACTCATATACTTTATAAATTCTTGCCATGTCCTAGTTTTTTATATTTAATATCTGATCTTACAAGAGTTTCAACTAGGAATTAATATGGGAACATGTTTTATGTATACAGTATGGCATATAAAATATATAGTGATGGAGAGAATAGAAGATAGATCTATTTAAGAGTATATCATGATCATGAAATTAAAATAAGCAGTTATTATTTTTTGTCTGTGCTTGGTATAATCCTGCCACATATCAGTAGCATGACCATGAAAAAGTTTTTACAACATGAAGTTTTAATTTATCAATCCATGCAATGGGAATAATGGTAATACTACTTTTGGCAGATATACGTGTTTATGTATACACTTATAATGATACTTCAAGAACTAGGTTTTAGCCCTGGCCAGTTTGGCTCAGTGGATAGAGTGCCAGCCCATAGTTGAAGGATTCTGGGGTTGAATCTACTCAGGGGATTTTTACCTCATTGCAGGCTCCATCCCCAGTGATGGTGGGGTGTATGTGAGAGGCAACTTATCTATGTTTCTCTCTATATATATATTTCCCTTCTCTTCTATTCTCTCTGAAAAATCAGTGCAAAAATAAGCTCAGGTGAAGATTAACAGAAAACAAAAAAGACTTTGGTTTTAGAGTTCAATTCTAATATGTTATACTAGAGGCCACATGCATGAAATTCATGTATGGGAGGGAGGGTTCCTCAACCTGGCCTGCGCCTTCTCCAATCTAGGACCCCTCAGGACTGCTGGCTCCTAACCACTTACCTGCCTGCCAGCCTAGACCCCCTAACTGCTCTCCCCTGCTAGCCTGATACCCTGATTGCTCTTCTGTGATGGTCTGATCTCCCTAACTCAGTGGTTCTCAGCCTGTGGGTTGCGACCCCTTTGGGGATTGAACGACCCTTTCACAGGGGTCGCCTAAGACCATGAGAAAACACCTATTTCCCATGGTCTTAGGAACCAATAGATCGCTCCTCGGTGTAGCAAATTGTAGCAATGTAGTTTACTATTGTCATATGAAGACTGTTACCCATGCTACACCATGATTCAAGACAAAAATTTCATTTATTTATAATTAGAAATAAATATTTCACAATATATAATTACATATTGTTTTTGTGATTAATCACTATGCTTTAATTATGTTCAATTTGTAACAATGAAAATACATCCTGCGTATCAGATATTTACATTACAGTTCATAACAGTAGCAAGATTACAGTGATGAAGTAGCAATGAAAATAATTTTACGGTTGAGGGTCACCACAACGTGAGCAACTGTATTAAAGGGTCGCGGCATTAGAAAGGTCGAGAACCACTGCCCTAACTGTTCTTACCTGTCTGCCTGATCCTACTTACTGTTCTCCCCTACTTTCCTGATCACCTCTAACCACCTCTGCCTCAGCCCCAGAGGAGGGCTTTGTCTGAAAGGATGTCCAAAAGGTCATCCTAAAGATGTTCACTCTAATTAGCATATTACTCTTTTATTAGTATAGATGCCACCTTGTCCTAAAAATGCAGGTTGTTCTCAGGTTTGGAAGGGAGCTTGCAGTAGCATCCTGGGTTCTGACCAGGGCTTATGCACTTGTGCTTTATCTCCAAAGATGTGATTCCTAAAAGAAGACACTTGGATATACCTTGAACATTTCTATCGATTTTGCCAAATCATCCTCCAAAAATGTTGAACCATTTTAAACTTCTAGCAGCAACCATGCATGTGCTCTCTGTCCTATTTTGATGGCAATATCATTGATTTCCCCCTAGAAGCTTTCCTCCCCTCAGTCTGGACTGCTTGGCACTTGAGCCAAACTCATTGTTCAGCCTGGGACTTGATTTCCCAAGAGCATTATGGAGGAGAAAAAATAGTTTTCCTCTACCCTTCTGAGTTCTTAGCAGAAGCCCTTGTATTGAAAGACAGATCACCAAGAGTAAAAGAAAATTTCATTAGCATGTGTACCTTATGTGTATGTGGGAGATCCCAGGGAAAAATGAGTAACTCTCCAAGGTGGCTTAGAATACAGATTTAAATACCTTCTTCCTGGGAAAGGGGATTTGAGATATAGGCCTCTTAGCAGAGAGTAAATGGTTTTTAGGCAAGATGAATGGGGGTGAAGGGAGATAGTTTACGACAAAGTTTGGGTGTGATGTCAACATCTACTCTCCTGTCCTGTGTCAGGAGTCAGTCTTCTCTGCCTGATGACATTTCTCCTGTCAAGGGAACTTAATGACATTTAAGCTCCTTTAGAGGGGGGTCTGATTTTATGCAGATCAGGAGACTTCAGTGAAAGCCTCTCCTTGCATTTGCTGTTTTTTCAAGCATTTGCCTCAAGATCATCAATATAACAACACAGAATATGTAGGGGTGGCATGTTCTCTGATATTCAGTATAAACCCAACAAAAGCTTGTTTCCTCTCTTAAATGATTTGCCACAGTAGCATTATTCCCTGGAGACAGTATTCTGACCAGACCTTCCTGGCAGTGGTCATAACATACCCTGTGCTTGTAGAAAGGTGTGGGCCACATCACTAAATAAGTCAGGGGCAGTTTTCTCATCTTGTGGAAAGGGAGATAACATTATGATAAGTTATCTCCCTTTCCACAGGTTTCTGTGGCTGCAGGACTTTGAGTTGCTGGGTGCTGAGCACCGCTGCAGGCTTGTGTCTCTGCTCCTCTGGCCCCTGCATCAGTGATGCCGAAGCAGGCCCAGAGGCCCTCCGCAGGCAGGGTAGGGAGGAATGCCTACACAGATGAGGAGTAACAGTCAATTTGCATATTCACTTTTATTGGCTGTAGTAGCCGCCCTCTTAGTCACAGAGTTACAGGTCAATTTGCCTATTCCCTCTTTATTAGATAGAATTTTGAATTCTCATTATTCATCAAAGATGAAAAAAATAATGAAAAATTAATACACTATTATTGTATATGAAAGTATATTTTACTCCTAAGGTTACACAAACATTGACATCAAACTTAAAATATAATGAGTTGATATTGTAATTAAAATTTACATTAAATTTTAAGTTAATGGTGAATATGAGTCCCATTAAGTAATTCCTCTTTAACATGTTTAAACTATAAAATTTCTTCACAAAAAGTTATAAAATTTGATCCAAAACAAATTTTCAGCATATAACATTTCTTTTCACATATTCACTTTGATTCTTGCTCACTTAGTACAAAAAACATATTCAAAATTATTTAATAGAATTAAGGAGATTCACTACAAAAACAAATGCCAATTTTATTTTAGCTGATTGACTCCTTGTAGATTTTGTTTTCCTTTTGAACTAATAAAGAATAACAATGTGGTACTGAAAGGATTATAATTTTTTAAAAACATATTCAAATTGAAAGGCTTTCAGGAAAGCATGGCTTAGTGGTAGATTATTGACCTATGAACCAGGAGGTCATGGTTCAATTCTTGGTCAGAGCAAATGTATGGATTATGGGCTCAATTCCAAGTGAGGGTCATGCATGAGGAAGCCAATCAGTGATTCTCTCTTATCATTGATATTTCTATCTATCTGTCCCTCTCCTTTCCTCTTGAAATCAATTAAAATATATATTTAAACAATAATAAAAATAGTAAAATAAATAAAATTGAAAGGCTAATTTAATGTTAACATACATAAAATTGAATATAATAAAAATAAATAATTAAATGTGTTTAATATAAATTTAAATTATAATAATTGATTATAGACCCTGATACAAAGTAGCTAGTCAATAAATATTTTTATAATTAATGAGTTTTCACTCTTTATTGGAGATGGGCACTTTATTATATCTCTCTTTCAGTACAACAATGGTAATCAGCTAATTTCAATTTCCCAATATTTCTATGTATCAGACATAGTTAGATCTTTAAATAGACTTTTTAAAATTATGCTTATCTTCAGGATGTTGGTACAATTTGACTAATTTTATTTGATTAATTTTATATTCATTCTTATTCATTGGTGGTGTCTTCTTTTAAAAAGTGCATCTTATCAACTTGTTGATTAAATATCTTCTCTTAGCCTCTCATGAGCCCACCTCTAATGGCCTTTATTGTCATAGATATATGTCTATATTCAACCAATTGACTATGAGCTTTTGAGGAAAGGTGTCCTGAATATTTAATTCATGAGTTTTACCCATTCTATAACTAATAGCTACTCAGTAAATATATTTTTCTTATTTTTTTAATCGATACCTGAGGATATATTGTTGTTGTTGTTTTTAATTGACTTTAGAGAGAGGAGGAAGAGAGAGAAAAACATTAAGGTGAGATATAAACATCAATAGAGTGCCTATTGCAGTGATTGGCAAACTCATTAGTTAACAGAGCCAAATATCAACAGTACAACAATTAAAATTTCTTTTGAGAGCCAAATTTTTTAAACTTAAACTTCTTCTAATGCCACTTCTTCAAAATAGAGTCTCCAAACTGTGGAATTTTGCGGAAGAGCCACACTCAAGGGGACAAAAGCTGCATGTGGCTCATGAACCAGTTTGGCAACCATGAGCATGTTGTATATGCCTCAACCAGGTATTGAAACTGCAACATTTTGGTGGAGGGGGTGTAGGGGATGACACTCTAAACAAGTAAGCCACTCAGCCAGAGCTCAAAATATTTCTTTTTTTCTTTTTGATTGATGAGAGAGGGAGAGAGAGAAAGGAGAGAGAAACATTGATGTGGGAGAAAAACATTGATTAGTTGCCTTCTGCATGCAGTCCCAACTGGTATCTCACCTAAAACTTCTGACTGGAATAAAATCCACAACCTTTTGGTGCACAGGACAACACCCAAACAGCTGAGCTACACATCCAGTGTTCAATAAATATTTCTTAAATGAATAAAATATGTGCTGTCATAATTTAATGGGTTTTATCCTGTTCCCTTTCTATAGAATATTCTCTACATCAAAACTGGTGAACTTTCACACATCCTCAATAGTTTAGCACAATTTCCCCTTTCCCTGTTAAATGTTATCATTTGTGCCACACTTATTAAGAGCTATTTGAGATTTCCCACACATTATGCAGTCAGCATGTGTAGTCTATTTTATCACATATCTGTCCATTATAGCTTGACCGTGCATTATAGCTTGACTAGGGATTGGAACTTGGTTCTGTTTGTCTTCATATCCTCAGTACTTAACAGATTACCTAGCAGATCCTATCTAATAAAAGAGTAATATGCAAATTGACCATACCTTCGCTACACTCACCAGCCATGCCCAACAGCCAATCAGAGCGAGTATGCCAATTAACCCAACCAAGAGGCTACGGCCACAGAGAGAAGGAGGGAGACTTGGGTTGCCTCTGGCGATGGAGGAAGTCAAGCTTTCCCCAAACCCTGGCCATCCAGGCATTCGCTTAAGGCAACAAACTTTCAATGGCTGTACGAGCAGAAGGCTTGGCTCCACAATACAAAGTTTCAATTGTAGAAGATAAAGAAATCCCAGATACCAGGATCTTTGCTTGGGTCACTGGGGTGTGTGGCTCGTCTGCAAACCACCACAGGCCCATCACTCAGGCCACCCCACTCTTCAAGAGAACACCCACCCTGACCTGGGACATCTTTCAGGGCAGACCAACTGGCCCTCACCCATGCATCAATCCTCTATCCTATCTAATAAAAAAGTAACATGCATATTGACCATGACTCCAACAGACAAGATGACTGCCCCCCCCCATGTGATCAAAATATCCTGCTCCCATGTGGACATAAGATGGCCACCACAAGATGGCCAGCCAGGGAGGGCAGTTGGCAAGAACCAAACCTACAAGGGAGAGCAATTGTGGGTGATCAGGCCAGAAGAGGAAGGCAGTTGGGAGGGACCCGGCCTGCAAGGGAGAGCAGTTGGGGGTGATCAAGTCTGCAAGGGAGGGCAGTTAGGGGAGACCAGGTCGGCAGAGGAGGGAAGTTGAGGGTGATGGGCCTATAGGAAAGGGCGGATGGGGGAAACTCAGGCCTGTAAGGGAGGGCAGTTAGAGACAAACAGGCTGGCAGTTGAGCAGTTAGGCATCAATCAGGCTGGCAGGGGAGTGATTAGAGGGTGAACAGACTGGCAGCAGAAGTGGTTAGGGGTAATCAGGAAGGCAGGCAGGTGAGCAGTCAGCAGCCAGCAGTTCTGGATGTGGGAGGGATGTCCGACTGCCAGTGTAGGCCCAATCCAGGTAGGAACATTCTAAACAAGCAGGTTGACATCCTTCAAGGGGTTTCGGATTTGAGAGGGAGTAGGCTGGGCTGAAGGACAATCCCCTGCCCCCTTAACCCACCTGTGCATGAATTTCATGCACTGGGCCTCTAGTAGTTTCATAATATGTAAATTAAAAGTGCTTATTCTTTTTTTATAGGACATAATACCATGTATTTTAGGAAAAAAGGTCACTCTTTTAGATATTATAGGGATTTAGACATGATAGTGATGAAATAAAAATAACAAACTATATTGTAGTAAGAGAGAAGATATCTTTAATCTTATTTGTAGATAATTTTAAAGTGACTCTAGATCATATCTCTAGCTGATAAAGTAAATAAATCTACTCTGGATTACTTCATTTTAATTTTCAGTATGAATATAGATTATGAGAATTATATTTCATGATTTTAATGTCATTTTACTAGTTGTAAAATTCCCAGAACTATCAAATTTTAGATAAACTAAACATAATATTTTTAAACCCTGAAATAATGATGAACCATTGAAAAGCTTTGCAGAGTAGCTACAATTTTGAATTATTTTTATTATTAAACATTCCACTTTTCTTTACAATTATTTATCAGTATGATATTCACATACAGAAGAAAATAAAAAGGACATACATAGGGCCAATAGACATATGAAAAGATGCTCAATGTCACTAATCATCAGAGAAATGCAAATTAAAACCACAATGAGATATCACTTCATCACCTCAGAATAGCTATCATCAATAGATCCATAAACAATTGTTGGCAAGGATGTAAAGAACAGGGAATAGTTGTATACAGTTGGTGGGAATGCAGATTGGTATAGCCACTGTGAAAAGCAGCATGGCCTCAAAAAATTAAAAATGGAACTGCCTTATAACCCAGTGATCCCACCTCTAGGGATTTATCTGAGGAAAGAATATATGTACCTCTATCTTTTTGGGACATTATTTACAATAGCCAAGATTTGGAAGTAGCCTAACTGTTCATCAATGGATAAATGGATAACAAACTAATGCATTTACACAATGGAATACTGCTCTACCATAAAAGGGAAGACAATGGTGCCTTTTTTGAAATTATGGGTGGACCTTGAGTGCAGTATACTGAGTGACATAAGCCAATCAGAGAAAAATCAGTATCATATGATTTCACTCATATGTGAAATCTAATGAGAAAACTGAACTACCAAGCAAAATAGAGACAGATTTGTGAATGGAGAGCAGCCAGAAGCTCTGCTGGGTGGGTTTTTTGGGGGTGAGGAGATTGAGCAAAAAAAGAAAAAGAGAGAGAAAATTCATGGACATGGGCAATAGTGTGGTGAGTATGGAGGAGATGTGGTGAGTGGAGATGGACCAGGGCATAAAGGGGATAAAAAGTGATGGAAATTTTTTTTTTTCTTTATTGATTAAGGTATTACATATGTGTCCTTATCTCCCCATTGCCCCCCAACCCACTCAACCCTTAACTGCCTGGTGTCTGTGTCAATTGTTTAGGCTTACATGAATGCATACAAGTCCTTTGGTTGATCTCTCCCTTTTACCCCCACACTCCCCTACCTTCCCTCTCAGGTTTGATGGTCTGATTGATGTTTCTGTCTTTGGATCTGTTTTTGTTCATCAGTTAATGTTGTTCATTATATTCCACAAATGAGTGACATCATTTATCTTTCTCTGACTGGCTTATTTCACTTAGTATAATGCTCTCCAGTTCCATACATGCTGCTGCAAATGGTAAGATTATTATTAATTTAATATTTTTTAAAAAAGAAGAGAAAATGCAAATCATTTTGTGGCTTCTGAAATCCTCTGTTGAACTTATTCCAAAGAACACCTTATTTAAAAGTGTTTGTACAATTCGGCAATAAGGTGAGTTAGCCTTTTACCTGACAGCATTTCTGTCCAAGTAGAAAGAATAATTTCAGAGTCAACTTTAATACAGCTACTCTCTAGAACAATGGTTCTCAACCTTCCTAAGGCCGCGACCCTTGCATACAGTTGCTCATGTGGTGGTCATTTCCAACCATGAAATTTTGCTACTGTTATGCATTGTGATGTAAATATCTGCATTTTCTGATGGTCTTAGATGACCCCTGTGAAAGGGTCATTCGACCCCAAAGGGGTCGCGACCCACAGGTTGAGAACCACTGCTCTAGAAGATACGTTAAGAAATAAACTAAACACATCTCTGCAGAAAATTGCTTGGGTTGGCTCAGTTCTTCACTGAAATGTATAACTATATTTGCTTTACTTTTATTTTTATGGGAAGGTAGCTTTAAATAAGTTATGCTTTAATGGGGCTACTTTAGAAACTGAGAAGAAAGTAAAACTACCACTGAATATAATTGTCTCCAAATCTAGGTTATTTTAGGAAATGTTTAACCATCAGGACAGTTACTTTTTCTGATATAATCTTCATTGGCATATTTCCATTGTTGATCCAGCTAACATAAGTATTAATCAGTAGCTCTAGTACAGATATTTAATAACAGAATATAAAACATCATATAAAGCAAGTATATACTATTAAAATATAACTTATTTATTTTTATAATCCTGCAGTTTTCTATGTTCCTGGTATGTTATGGGTTGTTTTTTTTTTGCATAAAAATCAACAACTTTATGCTATTTTTGGATAATATAAACCCATTTTAATATTGTGTCATTATGGTTATAAATAAACATTATTTAATAAATGAAGCAGCATGCAAAAATTATAATTCTCTTGATAATTTTTTTCAAAAATATTATTTTTCTTTGCAATTTTGTCTACCACCATTCTTTTTTTAAAAGTATATTTTATTGATTTTTTTACAGAGAGGAAGGCAGAGGGATAGAAAGTTAGAAACCTCAATGAAAGACATAGATCTGCTGCCTCTTGCATGCCCCCTACTGGGGATGTGCCCACAACCAAGGTACATGCCCTTGATCGGACTCAAACCTGGGACCTTTCAAACCATAGACCGACGCTCTATCCATTGATCCAAAACGGCTTTGGCAACCACCATTCTAATATACTGGTTCATGATCTAATTTGCCATTTCTTTAGAGATAAGGATTCTTGGAAAATGTTATTTATTACGATTTTCTAAATATAACAAAAGTCTAAAAAATGCATAGTTTTAAATACATATGGTATAAGTAGGATTATAAATAGGAATGCTCCAATTCCATACCCTTAGAATGAAAAGAAACAAAAAACAAAAAGTGTATTAAATTATTTAGTTGGAAATATTTGATTCAATAAAAGTTAATTTTTTCTGCATTAAAATAATTATATAAATATAATAAAGTACTATGTGTTTATGAGAAGTTGTGATCATTACCATGTTGTTATAATATTTACCCCATAAATAATTCTATATCTTATTCTCTCCCATATTACTAAAATCCTAAATTATTTTAGTAGTCTCTTACAACTATTGTAATTTTAAAGCAGTTAGATAAAAATCACTGAGATATAAACAATCCAATTAAAAATGGATGAAGGACCTCAATAGATACTTCTATAAAATGGACATACAGAAGGCCAAAAAGTATATAAAAAGTGCTCTACCTCACTGATCATCGGAAAGATACAAATCAAAATGACATTGAGGTACCATCTCACACATGTTAGAATGGCTATCATCAACAAATAAACAACTTCGTGTGAGGATGCAGAGAAAAAGGAACCCTCCTGTACTTCTGGTGGGAATGCAGGCTGATGCATCCTTGGTGAAAACAGTTTTTAGTTTTCTTAAAATATTAAAAATGGACCTCCCATTTGACCCAGTGATCCCACTTCTAGGAATATATCCCAGGAACTCAAAATACCCATCAGAAAGGATATATGCACCACTAAGTTCATAGCAGCACAATTCACAGTAGCTAAAATTTGGAAACAGCCTAAATGCCCATTAGCAGATGAGTGGATTAAAAAACTGTGTTACATCTACACAATGGAATACTATATAGAAGCAAAAAAGAAAGACATCTTACCATTTGCAACAGCATGGATGAACCTAGAGAGCATTATGCTAAGTGAAATAAGCCAGTCAGAGGAAATCCAAGATGGCGGCATAGGTAAACACCTACACTGTTGCCTCGCACAACAATTTCAAAACTACAACTAAAAGACAGAACGGACATCATCCAGAGCCACAGGAAAGCTGGCTGAGTGGAAGTTCTACAGCTAGAGGGAAAGAGAGGGGTTCACAGAAACCCAGAGGAGCTGCAAAAAGCTGAGGTACGGAGACGAGCGCTGAGAGAGCGGGTGCCGGAGTACCTAGCTGGCTTTCTCTGGCGGGAGGGAGACGGAGACTCCCAACGGCATTGAACACCTTATCTTACGACACTAAACCCCAGATCCAGCCGAGACTCATACGGGGGGAGTTTGGACTGTGAAAAGGGAGAAGTGCATGGAAATTTAGGGGATTTGCAAAGGATCGGAGGTCTGGTCGCGCACGGCACCACGCAGAGGACGGATTGCTGATTTTGCCGCTGGCTTTCGCGAGTGGGCGGGAGACAGACCCTCCCAACTGTGCCACTTCTGAGTCCACTGAGCCCCTGTTTTGGGCGAAACCCTGGGGACCTAGACTCGTGTGGTCCTGGTTCGCAGGGGAGCCGGAAAGGCAGCGGTTAGAGGTGCTGCGGGTGCTCACGCGCACAAGGACCGCTCCAGCCATTACCCAGTCACGTGAGACTCAGGGGCCGTGGAGGGCGGGGCCGACTGGAAGGCAAGGCGGTCCCTTAAGCCCTGAGACTCCACCCCTCCTAAGCTCAACCGAGGCTTCTGCGGCTGATTCCAGCAAAGAAGTTTCCCCGGCATAGTGAAAATGCCGAGACAAGGGAAGGGATTACAAACAAAAGAAATGGAGGAAAAAAAAAGACTGGATATAGAGTTCAAAACCACGCTTATAAGGTTTTGCAAGAATATGCTAGAAAAGATGGATAAATTTAGTGAGACCCAAGAGGAGATGATAAATACACTGACTGAAATAAAAACTATTATGCAGAGTACTAACAGCAGACTAGAGAAAGGCAAGGATCAAGTCAAAAATTTGAAATATAAAGAAGCAGAAAACATTCAACTGGAAAAGCAAGAAGAGAAAAGAATCTAAAAATGTGAAGATAATGTAAGGAGCCTCTGGGACAGCTTCAAGCGTACCAACATCAGAATTGTGCGGGTGCCAGAAGAAGAGAGAGAGCAAGATACTGAAAACCTGTTTAAAGAAATAATGACTGAAAACTTCCTACATCTCGTAAAAGAAATAGACTTACAAGTCGAGGAAGCACACAGAACCCCAAAGAAAAGGAACCCAAAGAGGACTACACCAAGACACATCATAATTAAAATGCCAAGAGCAAAAGAGAAAGAGAGAATATTAAAAGCAGCAAGAGAAAAACAGTTTATTACCTACAAGGGAGCACCCATACGACTGTCAGCTGATTTCTCAACAGAAACGATGCAGGCCAGACG
This sequence comes from Lasiurus cinereus, assembly GCA_011751065.1. NCBI lineage: Eukaryota > Metazoa > Chordata > Mammalia > Chiroptera > Vespertilionidae > Lasiurus > Lasiurus cinereus. Next base: position 35,286,253 of record JAAGEH010000286.1, on the reverse strand, counting down.
GGAGTGGCAAGAAATATTCAACGTGATGAATAACAAGAACCTACAACCAAGAATAATCTATCCAGCAAAGCTATCATTCAGAATTGAAGGGCAGATAAAGAGCTTCACAGAGAATAAAAAGCTAAAGGAGTTCATCAACTCCAAACCAGTATTATATGAAATGCTGAAAGGTACCCTTTTAGAAGAGGAAGAAGAAAAAGGTAAAAGACAAAAAATTATGAACAACAAATACACATCGGTCAACAAGTGAATCTAAAAATTAAGTGAATTAAAAATCTGATCAACAGAATAAACTGGTGAATATAATAGAATCAGGAGCACAGAAAGGGAGTAGACTGATAATTCTCAGGAGGACAAAAATCGTAAAGCATCAAACAGACTGTGAAATTATAGCAGAAAGATTAAAGTTAGGTGAGGTAAATAAGTGATCAAAGTACTTGTATGCATGCTTATAAACATAACCAATGATCACAGACACTGGGGGGTCGGGGTACGCCTGGGAGGGAGGGGGCAATGGGGAGATATGTATAAAAAATTAATAAAAATTAATAAAAAAAAAGAAAATATCAAAAAAAAAGAAGTAAAAAAAAAAAAAGAAAGAAGCCAGTCAGAGAGACTTAAACATCACATGAACCCATTCATATGTGGACTCTGATAAACAACAAACTGAGGAACAAAAATAGACCCAGAGAAAAGGAAACATTGAATAGACTGTCAAACCTCAGAAGGAAGGCAAGGAGGGAAGAGATCACCAATGCACTCAGATGTATATGTTATGGGTTATATGCATAACACAGACAATGAGTGGGGAAGGCTTGGGAGGAGGGGAGTGGGAGATGGCAATGGGGATAAAGTGGGACATATGTAATACTTTCAAAAATAAATATTTATTTTAAATTATGAATGAGCTGGCTATCTTTTTTAATCAATTAAAATTATAAAATAATTTATATATAGATTTACAATTTATTTGGACAAAGTTCTTAATTTCTACATAATTCTATCAATATTTGGGTGTAATGACATCTGTCCCAAAGAAATAACTGTGATTTATCATTTAATTATGAGAAAGATAAGTTTACATATTTACTATATATATAATATTTATTATCTAGAGGCTTATTTATTATGTCATATGTAAAAAAAAAACTATTTTTATGAAATTATATTAAACTGAATTAAAAGAAGAAACCACTCTATATAAAAGGAAAAAATACATAGAGAAAGACAGGGAAAGAGAAAAAGAGGGAAGTAAGGAAGTAAAGAAGGAAGGGAGGGAGAGAAGAAGAAAGGAAGGAAACAAAAACATGATATTGTCCATCCTAAGCCATTGTCCCTTAATTATAACTTCAATCATATCAATTACTAATTGAAATAATGGCAATGTTTCTGAAATTCAGGCCTTTAATCAATCATAATCAATGAAATTATCTTGCTAATTCTTATTTTATTTAGTTTACTTATTTTATTTTTTAACCAGTTCTACTAATTTACTCTACTGCTTTTCTTTACATGAATGTATATTCTCTATCAGAATATTCTCCAAAAGGAGACTGATTTTATAAAGTACTAGAAGCCTGGTGCACAAAATTCATGCACAGGGGTATGTGTGTGTGTCTATCAGCCCAGCCTGCACCTCTCCAATCTGGGACATCCCTCTCACAATCCAGGACTGCAGTTCCCAAATGCTTACTTGCCTGCCTTTCTGATTGCCCCTAACTACTTCTGCCTGCCATCCTGATTACCCCCTAACCACTGCCTTGCCAGTCTGATTGATGCCTAACTGCTCCCCTACCAGCCTGATTGCCCCTAACTGCCCTCCCCTGCAGGCTTGATCACCTCCAACTGCCCTCTCTTACAGGCCTGGTCCCTCCCAACTGCCCTCCCTTGCTGGCCTGATCGCCCACAACTTCCCTCCCTGGCAGGCTTGGTCCCTGCCAACTGTCCTCCCCTATTGGCTACATTGTGGGAGCCATCTTGTGTCCACATGGGGCAAAGATCTTTGTGTGTTGAAATAATGGTCAATTTGCATGTTACTATTTTATTAGATAGGATAGAGGCCTGGTGCATGGGTGGGGGCCAGCTGGTTTGTCCTGAGGATGTCTTAGATCAGGGTGGGGATTCCCTTGGAGCATGGGGCAGCCTGGTGGAGGGGCCTGTGGTAAATTTCAGCTGGCCACACCCACGGCAACCCAAGCAGAAGCCCTGGTATCTGGGATTTATTTATCTTCTACAATTGAAACTTTGTAGCCTGGAGCAGAGTCAAGCCTTCTGCATGCTTTGTGGTGGCAGCCATTTCTGTTGGGATTTATTTATCTTCTTTAATTGAAACTTTGTAGCCTTGAGTGGAGCCCTGGGCCAGCTAGGGTGTGGAAAGTTTGGCTTCCTCCATTGCCAGGGAAACTCAAGCCTCCCTCCTGCTTGTTCCATGGCCACAGCCATCTTGGCAGGGAATAATTTTCATACTCTCTTCTGATTGGCTGGTGGGTGTGGCTTGTGGGTGTCATGGCATGATGGTTAATTTGCAGATTATTCTTTTATTAGATAGGAAGATCTATAATAATAAAAGCATAATATGCTAATTAGACTGGATATCTTCTGGATGTCATTTTGATGTCCTTCCTAATGAAGCCACTGCCTGACGGAAGCAAGCCCAGGTCCTGGGTGCCTGCTGGTAGCCAGAGGAGGGATGCCCAGGTCCTGAGTGCCAGCAGCCAGGAGAAGGAAGGCCTACTCTTGCATGAAATTTATGTAATGGGCCTCCAGTAAATCTATAAACAGTGATTAATTTCTTCCCATCCTCCTTCCCCCCTTTCCTCTGAGATTTGTCAGTTTGTTCAACCAAAGAACTTATATAAATAATAATCCTGTGAACACAGGTAACAGTCCTGTGAAGGCCTAGGGTGGGGCAGAAGACTGATGAAGAGGAGCAATGGGGTGAGGGGAAAGGGATGCAACTGAAATATTCTCAACAATAAAGATACATTAAAAAAATGAATGGAGGTGAAATGAGTTAGAGATACACATGATTATTTAAAAGATCTATCAAACATATAACTTCTTAATTGAAAACAAATTGCATGACAATGGAGTGTTAGTTTATATAAAGATTGTAAATTCAAACAATATAAAAAGGTATAAAAGTTTAATATTTTAAGAAAGATAAACAATGATGATAATACATATGAACATGTTTTGTACATCCTTGTGGTTTTATTTTGTTCATTTTTATGTATTTTATTACCTATGGTAACATTTCAATGATTAAAAAGCCTTTCATCAGATGTGTGTAATAATCAATACATCATTATTTTACAAATATTATGTGTAACATATAAAGCAGAATTAAAAAGAAAAAGGCTATATATCTTTAAAAACTCTTTCCTATACTGTTTTACCAGTGGTTTTTATGGATGACTGCTGAGTGTATTCTAAAACACCCAGCACTTAGCCATAAAAAAGTGATGAAATATTGACATTTGCAACCATATGGATGGATCTTGAGAGTATCATGTTAAATGAAATAAATAAGATGAAAAAGATCAAGATTTCACTCAAATGTGAGGTATAAAATAGAAAGCAACAATCAAAACAAACATTCCCATAAACACAAACAACAGAACGGTGGTTACCAGAGAAAAGTGAGGTGGAGGGAGGATGAAGAAAATAAAGGGGGTCAAATTATGGTGATGAAGGAGACTAGACTCTGGTTGGTGAGCACAAAATTTGACCTACAGATTGTGTATTACAGAATTGTACACTTGAAATGTATATGAGGTTATTAATTAATGTTACACAAATAAATTGTGTGAAAATTTCCTTTTTCCAAGCATTGTGAAAACTATTTTACTTTTAACTATGTTAGATATTTTTTTAAAAAAGATTTGATAATTTAATGGAGAAAGTTAGTTTGTAAAAATCTTTTCAAAAACTGAAACTTAATTATGTATTTTAATAGTTTCTCATTAAAGATAAACCACATATATTACTTCCATGTCATTTCATTATTATTATCATATCACATTCTATAAAGTTTTTTATAATTTTTATTCATTTTTAATTCAAATTTACAATATGGTATCAGTGTCCATCTAAAATTATAATATGTCAGTCATGCTTTCCTAATTCTGAATAATTTTTTTTTTGGCTCAAAGCACTATGTTTAATAAGGATATGTGGGTAATAAAGTTTTTTAGCCTGGTACCTTGCAAATAAGCAAGAACATGGAAGCAAGAAAAAAATTCTTAAATCACAATGTAAAGGGAATGTTAATTGACAAAATAAACAGGGTGATCTAAAAGTGAGTATTATATTACAACTATGCCTTAATTATATACCTGGAGATGCATTGAATTACTAACCAAAGAAACAAACAAACCAACCAGAGAACCATCAATGTAGTCTGTTGAGAAAGGACAGATGATGCATCAACTCTGAGCCCTTTGTTCTAACATTGCACTGAATTCCCAGAGTGTGTGCTTTCATGGTAAATTCCAAAGGTTGTGGAATATTGGAAAGCCTGTTTGTATCATTTTTTTTCTCTATGTATCAACTATTACAATTTCAAATTTTGTCTCTAAAGCAAGAAAATCAAAGGAATACAATGCTTTAAGATTTGAAGATTAAAAACTTACTAATAGCTTTGATTTTCAGAACACAAAATCATTTTCCACTCTTTATAGTTTCTTCTTTTGCAGTATTTAAATCCACTCAATTATCTCCTACTCCAAATCTTTCATTAGACTACCTCCTATCAAAGTAGTTAAAATTACTCTTGAGCTAAATATGAATGCACACTATGTGCACTGGACAGATTTTTCAATGCATAACCTGAGGATCTTAAGAGTCTTTGAAGGAAGTTAAGATGTAAGCATAAAATGGAATTATAATGTAAGAATGGCTTTTCTTGTTAGATGACAAAAAGCATTCAAATATATTATTTTCTATACTTGTCATTAATAATCCAAGCTATTAATGGAGCAAGAAAAGAAAATGTCAGGAGGAAGCTATATTTTATTAGGCTTATAATTTTAAATAGTTTTTATAAAGACTTGTTGGGCAAAGAGCTATTATGAGAATATGAGATTGACACTAAATCAAAAGTGTATCTATACTAATAAAAGAGAAAGATGCAAATTGACCATACCTCTGCCACACCCACCAGACAATTAGGCGTGAGTATGCAAATTAACCCAACAAAGATGGTGGTTTAATTTGCATAGACACTTGTTCAGCAGCCAGGGTCCTGGGAACATATTCAGGAGATAGGCTACTCTGAGCCTGTAGGCCCACACATAGGTCCTGAGCTACTGGGGTCCCAGAATGCCCCTGGCCACTCCTGGCCTCCAGGTTTTGGCATCAAGTGGCCAGGGGCAGAGCAGCAGAGGCTTGAGCAGGCCCTAAGCATTGCCAGGGGCCCTGCTCAAGCCACAGCAGAGACTTGATTGGAGCCGGGGAGCGCTGGCCAAGCCACAGCAAAGGTTTGAGCAAGGCTGGAGAGAAGCTGGGCGCTGCAGAGGAAACATGTTTTCTGACCACTCATTGGCTAAGCTCTCTGTATGCCACTGGTAATGTTCTTAGTAGCTCAGGTAATAAGAATACAAAAAGGTGATCTAGGGTTTTTCCATCACACTCCTGGAGGAAAAAAGGAAGGTTCATTGCTGGAGGGCTAAGAACTTTCATATCCTGCTTAGAGGATTTAGCTCAGTGGATAATGCTTTGGCCTGTGGACCACAGGGTCTGGGTTTGATACTGATCAAGGGCATGCACCTAGGTTTCAGGCTCCTCCCTGGCTGGGGCTCAGGTCAGGGCTCATGAAGGAGGCAACCAATCCAAGTGACCCTCTCACATTGATGTTTCTCTCTATCTTTCCCTCAAATCAATGGAAACATATCCTCCGATAAAGATGAAGGAAGGAAGAGAGAGAGAGAGAGAGAGAGAGAGAGAGAGAGAGAGAGAGAGAGAGGAAGGAAGGAAGAAAGGAAGGAAGGAAGGAAGGAAGGAAGGAAGGAAGAAAGAAAGAAAGAAAGAAAGAAAGAAAGAAAGAAAGAAAGAAAGAAAGAAAAGAAAGAGAGCTCCTAGTCTGTGAGAGGGGAAGGCTGGTCTGAGAGACCCCCATAGTGCATGAAATTTATGCACTGGGCCCCTAGTATTTACATAAAGGTGAAAATTTCTGTAAAGATTAGAAAGGAAATTCACCCCAGAGAACAATGATGCATAGGATATAAGTTATATGTAATTTCTTCTGAAAAATATTTCAATATGTTTTATCCTATCTAATAAAAGAATGATATGCAAATTGCCTAAACCTCCACTATATCCACAAGCCATGTCCACCAGCCAATCAGGAGCAAGTAAGTATGAAAATTAACCCAACCAAGATGGCTGCAGCCTCAGAACAAGCAGGAGGCTTGGGTTTCCCCAGCAATAGATGGAGCCAAGCTTTCCACACACTCTTGCTGGCCATGGACTACACTCAAGGCTACAAAGTTTCAATTTTAGAAAATAAATACCCCCCCCAAAAAAAAATGGCAGCAGCCATGGAGCTGGAGAGAGCAAAGGGCTTGACTCTGCTAAAGGCTACAAAATTTCAATTATAGAAGATAAACAAATCCCACATACCAGGGCTTCCTCCAGGGAGTGTGGGTGGTCTGCAAACCACCACAGGCCCCTCACCCAGGCTGCCCCATGCACCAAGGGAACTCCCACCCTCATCTGGGTCACCCTTCAGGTCAAACCAGCTGACCCCCACACATGCACCAGTTTGCTAGCCTACCTAATAAATGAGTAATATGCAAACTCCAACACCAGATGGCTGTCCCATGTGGTAAAAGATGGCTGCCTCCATGTGGACACAAGATGGCCACCACAAGAGGGCCAGCAGGGGAAGGTAGTTGGGAGGGACCAGGCCCGCAAGAGAGGACAGTTGGAGGTGATTAAGCCTGCAGGGAAGGGCAGTTAGGGATGATCAGGCTGCAGGGGAGGGCAGTTAGGGGTAAACAGGCTGGCAGGGGAACAGTTAGGCATCTATCATGATGAAGGGGTGTGGTTAGGGTGTGATCAGGATGGCAGGCAAAAGTAGTTAGGGGCAATCAGGAAGACAGGCAGGTGAGCAGTTGGGAGCCAGCAACCCTGGATTGTGAGATGGGCAGTCAGACATCTCTTGAGGGGCCCCAGATTGAAGAGGGTGAAAGCTGGTCTGAGGGACACAACCCCTGTGCACAAATTTTGTGCACCAGGCCTCTAGTTCCAATATAAAGTAATAAGTTATGTTTCATATCTCACTTTTACAGAAGGTGTCTATTTAATGCAATAAAATATTTTTCCTGTAAAGTGACATTTTACCTTATTTAAAATAAGTGCTAAGGAAATTCAAGTAAATGTGAAACCCAAGCATACTTCCTATGGGCATGTGTTACTCATGTTATAAATTGTTGTAGTGGTGACATGCTTTCAACCAGTGACTTCTCTTTACTTTTACAGTTGACTTTTTGAAAAACTGTCACCAGTTCCCTCCTAATCACCTTCCAAGATTTATCACATTGTCACTGGCTCATTTTGTAAGGTGCTCACCCATTTCATGAAAAAATAAAATTCTTATCTTTAACTTTAGTATGATTCTTCCTGAGCACTTCTGCAGCTCCTCAAGCATCTTCACTTTTTCACTCACCACAATACAAAGTAATGGCAGCAAGAGATCCCATGAGTGAGGAGACAGATAGGCAAGTGACACTCGAACTAAGGAAAGTACAGTATAACAACATGGTGTTGTCATTTATGGTTGAGCATGTCAAGCAATACTCTTGTAACCATACTATTGGGTGTTATAATAAATATAACTTGAGGACATATCATGTGTCCTCAATAAATGCATGTATATATGAAGGATCAATAACTATAGATATTAGTTAATTAGATATGTTTATATAGCATGTACAGGACATAATTCAGCCAAAATTTATTGATTTTATTAAATGCATTTATACATTTTATCTAATAATAGACAAAAATGTAAATTGACCATACCTCTGCTATGCCCATAGCCAATCAATGAGTATGCAAATTAAACCAACAAAGATGGTGATTAATTTGCATACACAGATGCCCAGGGTCTGGGTCCCAGGAACATCCTGGCATCCAGGTCACTCTGAGGTAGGCCCTGCATGGGCCCTGAGCAGCCTGGGGGGCTCCTGGGCAGGGCCAAACCTGCAATCAGAGCCTAGGGGGCAGGCGCAGAACAAGCAATTGGAGGGAGTGGGGGTCCCCTGCTCAGGCCTAAAGTGTTGGTCAGAGGCTTTAGGCCTGGGCAGGGACAAAGCTGACAATTAGAGGGAGCAGGGTGGGAGGGGGCCCCTGCCCAGTCCTAAAGCCTCAGCCACCCAGAGGCTTTAGGCTGGGGCAGGGCCCAGCTGGCAATTGGTGTGAACTCGGAGGAAACCTTTTCTGACTGCTCATTGGCTAAGCTTCCTGTATGCTACTGGTAATATTCTTAGTAACTTGGGTAATAAGAATCTAAAAAGGGGATCTAGGGTTTTTCCACCACACTTCCGGAGAAAAAAATGAAGGTCCACTGCAGGAGGGCTAAGAAATGTCATATCCTGCCCTAGTAGGTTTGGCTCAATGGATATTGCCTAGGTCTGCCCACTGCAGGATCCGGGTTTGATTCTGATCAAGGGCATGTACCTAGGTTGCAGGCTCCTCTGGGACCCAAATCAGGGCTTATGCAGAAGGAAACCAATCAGCCCTCTCTCTTCCACATTCTCTAAAAGACAATGGAAACATATCCTCAGATGAGGAAAGAAAGAAAGAAAGAAAGAAAGAAAGAAAGAAAGAAAGAAAGAAAGAAAGAAAGAAAGAAAGAAAGAAAGAAAGAAAGAAAAGAAAGAAATGCCATATCCTATGAAAGATACACCTTGAAAATGCCTAAAGAAAGTTGTCATTTTTTCATGGTGAAGGGACTGGAATCCCTGTTGATGAAAACACCTTGGTCAAAACAAAACAAAACAAAACAAAACAAAACAAAACAAAACAAAACAAAACAAAACAAAACAAAAAACACATCGTGGTGGCTGTGGTGACTGGCAGTGGCTGCAGCAGAGGGGTAATACCTTCCCCTGATCATCCTGGTCGCCTCCCACAAAGGGAGGCCAGACAGAGACTTAGGTGTGCTCCCCTAAGCTGTCAGTAGGACATCCCCAGAGGGCTTTCAGTATGTGAGAGGGGGCAGGTTGCTCCCTTAGTTATTGTGTATTTAGTTAAATACTTAGCAATAACCATAAGTTCTTACACTGTTTCTCTGTTAACTAGTTATCCAACTGACTTATTTCCAAATGATGCTTATAGTCTGAAATTTTTCTTACAGTATGTAATTTCTAAACTACCTCAATTAAGACTCTTTGAGGACAATTGCTATTTTCTTTCTTTGTCAAAATATTGGTTTTATAGGAATACTTAAAGACTATTTGGAAATTAGCAAATTAAATATTAACATATAGTACATAGAAATACTTTAATAATTTATATTAAAATATAAAACTGCAGTAACTTTAGAAAAATATAAAATCCTTGAAATCTAAGGCTGAGCAAAGAGTTTGCAGATGACACACACAAAAAATACAATCCATAAAAAATGAAAATGGAAATTGTAGCTGATCAAGATGAAAAACATTTGCTTTGTAAAAGTACACGTAAAAACTTTAAAAAGACAAGCTAAAAACTGTTTAAAATGTTTGCAAAGCATTTATCTGGTGAAAGATTAGTATCTAAAGGTAATAAATATATCAAACTTGAACAGAAAATGAGTAAAAAATTGAATGAACATTTAACTTAAGAGAGTATACAAATTGAAAAAAAAATTAATAAAAAGAAGTTCAATGTTATTAGCCATTAGGGATATCCAAATTAAGCCAAATAACATAACCTATAATATATCAGAATTGCTAAAATGAAAAATAGCAGCAATACCAAATATAGATAATGATATTAAAAAACAGACCAATCATACATTGCAATTCTGCGAAACAATATGCACATTTCATAAAAAACTATGTATTTAATTTTCCAGCAATTGCAGTCTTTTGCATTTAACCCAGATAATTAAAGGCTGATGTTTATGTAAAGCTTCTTTATGAATTTTTCTATAAACTATTTGTAATAGCCCAAAACTAGAAACAGCTCAGATATCCTTCAGCAGGTGAATGGTTAAACAAACTATGACATGTCCATGCTTTGGGATACATGGGACCTATACGAGCAACAAATTATTCTTGTACACAATAACAATGTTCAAAGAAAGGTGTCACATTCATAATGTATAATAACACGTATACAATATTTTCTAAGTTTTAAAATTTTAGAAATGAGGAAACAAATTCCTTGTTTACTAGGGGCTAGTGATGGGGCTCGAGGTGGGGAGAGAGAAGAGTATCATTAAAGGGCTATTGCACCATTCTTGTGGTGATGGAACTGTCCTATGTTTACACTGTGGTGGTGAGTCCATTAACTGAACATATGATGAAATTGTGTATAACTAAATCCGTACACACAGAGACACGCACAACAAATGAAAGTAAGTAAAACTCAGGAAATCTAAATGTGATTGTTAAATATATCAATGTCAATATCCAGGCTGAGGCATTTGCTATAGTTTAACAAGATGTTTCCCCCACTGGAGGAAACTAGAAAAAGAATGTCAGAGATCTTTTTGTATTGTTTCTTATGACAAGTACATCTAAAATTATCTTAATAAAAATTTCAGTACAAAATATTACCCTGAAACACTATTTTTCAACTATGATATTGGAAAATTACTAAGCCTGAGAAAACATTCTTTTAGTGAGGCAGTGGGGAGTCACTTGAATATTGTCTGTCAAAAACAAAATGGGTATATTTGCAGAAAATTTGGCAATACATAATAAAATGATGCATGTGCCATCCATTATTAATTTTTACCCTGCCTATTCTACAACAATGCCATATATGTCCACATTTACTCCATTGTTTCATAAATGCAATATTTTGGAAATAGCCTAAATATTTGAGCATTGGAATGTGCATTTACCTTCACAATGGAATATCATGTAACTGTTAAAAACATTGTAGAATATATTTATGAACCAAAACCACAGGGAGCAATTCCGGAGATGTAGTTTCAAGGACAAATAACAAAATTAAAAAAAGGATACCAATAGTATGATACTAATACTTTTTGTATAAGAAATAGGAACAAATGCATATGTCTACTTATTTTTCCTAAATAAAAGAAATAGTGAAGAGTGACTACTTATAGGGGATGGTTAAGAGTGAAATAAAAGGATTAAGTGTAATAAATACGAAAAAGCAACAGTTCTCTGAATATAGATTTTTGTAGTTTTGACTCTTGGAGTCATGTTAATCTTTAATAATTCAGGAAAAAAACTTAAAAAAGATTGGGGCAAAAAATCTACAAAGAAAAGCAAACAAAACTAATAAATTCAACTACATTTCAGTTGACTGGGGATAACAGTGGCAAACTAAATTCAATAACTATTAAATACCATATTTTTTATTTTAAACACTCAGATTAAGACTATAAATATACAAAATAAACTAAAAATACTAATTATCTCCCAATGTAGTACTTTTATCATTCCAATTTTAAAGACAAGAAATCTAAAACACTAATGTTTTTTTTGAAGCTGACATATATATATTTGAAAGTACAAAATATTGATACAAACAAATCAATGCTTATAATAATTATTTTAACCATAATTCCAAACACATTATTTATACATGTTAATACTTGAAAAACTCAGTATGGAGAATCAAAATGTTCTCAGTTATTATGTGCCACAGTAGACTCAGAATTCATTAAACTACTAAATAATAATATTAAGAACCCAATTATTTCAATTACAGAAAGAAACTAATTGCAAAATAATAAATATTGATGCTAAAAACATCTTGAATAACAAAAGCATAATATTCTAATTAAACAACATTCTGGACAACATTCCAGATGAAGCTGGGCTGCAAGTGCTGAGGAAGAGGCAGCTGCCATGGTGGTGGGTGATGAGGCAGCTGCCTCAGTAGCAGGAGCCAAGCCCCTTACATGCATTTCATGCATCAGGCCTCTGGTATATTATATTGATGTTAGGGCCTATTGCATGAAGAATCATGCAAGAATCCTTCCTTTGGCTTTGCTCCTGGGAGGCCGGGAGCCTGCAAGTCCTTGCTCCTGGCTGCTGGGAGCCTGCAAGACTTTGCTCCAGGCCAGAGTGCCACTCCTGTAGCTCCTTCCATGCCCTGCCTTCCCCCTCATAGCAGGCATCCTTCCCTGCCCTGCTGATCCACGCCTGTGTATGCAAATTAACCCACCATCTTTGTTAGATTAATTTGCATATGCACTCCTGATTGGCTGATGGGCATCTCAGAGGCACAGTCAATTTGCATAGTTCTCTTTTATTAGTGTATACTAGAAATTTTGTCTGGGGTAGTTCCCTCAGGCCGGTCTGCACCCTCTTGCAGTCCAGGAGCCTTTGATCCTTACTGCCCACTTGCTTGCTGCTCCTTATTGCTTGGCTCGCTGTTCCTTAATGTTGCCATGGAAGTGGGAGAGGCTCCTTCCACCACTGTGTTGAGTGTCTGTTCCCTGGTGGTCAGTGTGCATCATAGCGACTGGTCATTCTGATCATTCTGCAGTAATGGTCGCTTAGGTTTTAATATGTAGATTTATACTCAACTAGAGGCCCGGTGCATGGATTCATGCACCGGTGGGGTCCCTCAAGTTGGCCCTTGGGAATCAGGCCAAAACTAGCTCTCTGACATCCACCGAAGAATCCCAGATTATAAGAGGGTGGTTCTCAGATGACTCATCCTGGAACTGGGCTTCCTCTTCTCTGGTTCTGGGTGTGTTACCCAAGAACTGATGCTGCCAAGTCACTGCAGTTCAGCAGCTCCTGCATTAAGCATTTTCCCCCAGGTTGCACATCATAGCTACAGGTCAGATGGATGGTCAACCTATTGGCCAGTTGCTTAGGCTTTTATATATATGTAGATATTAATCCAATTTAATTATTTTATATTAAGCCAATTATGTCAGTGCATTTAAATTTTTGTAAAAGAAATGCCCACAAAATAACTGCTACCTTCGTTTTGTTGTTGTTGTTTTGCATTAATTAGTTTCAAGATATACTCTAAAATTAAAATATATATTAGTTTATTACACACTAATTTCTCAAATAAAATACAATTCCATTATATATTATTTATTCAGGCAGAGAAATAATGACAAATTTTCATCAGAATGTATTGAAACAAAACTAGCTGAACATTAATGATTGCATATAAGTTATCCTAAAGAGTTATTCTAAAACTATGCTAATCCCTAGCCAGTTTAGCTCAGTGAATAGAGCTTTGGCCCACAGATAGAAGGGTCTTGGCTTTCATTATGGTCAAGGACACATATCTTGGTTGCAGACTTGATCCCTGACCCTGGTCAGGTCCTATTCAGAAGGCAACCAATCATTGTCTCTCTCATATTGATGTTTCTCTCTCTCTGTCTCTCCCCCTTCCTTCCACTCTCTCTAAAAATCAATGGAAGAGTATCTCCAGGTGAGGATTAACAACAAAAAAATTAATATTAAAGCCATGCTGAATGATTTATATTACTGCAATAAAATTTATATATAGACTTTTTGTTATTTCATTATGTCAAATCTATAATAATAAAAGGGTAATATGCTAATTAGACCAGACATCTTCTGGACATTGTTCTGGACATCCTTCCTGACAAAGCCGGGGCTGGAGGGAAGTCAGCCAGGTCTTGGGTACCTATGGGCAGCCCAGGGGAAGCCAGCCAGGATCCCAGTACCTGCGGGAGGCTCTGGGGGAGAAGCCAGCCCAGGTCCTGGGTGCCGGTGCCAGCAACTGGGGAAATGAAGGCCTATTCTTGCATGAATTTTCATGCATCGGGTCTCTGGTTTTATATATGTGTCTACTTTTCTTAGATTCTGTAAAGAACAGTTATAACTATTTTAAGTCTGAGTAACAGATAGCCAAGGGTAGGTAATGCAGAATGCTTAGCATGTGTTTAATGAGATGATATCCATTAATTACCTAGATTTCATTAAAATGAAGTTTTATATAAACATATCATAAATATCTCAAAATTGTATGTGTAAAATTTTATAGCAGCATACAAGCCAATTTAATGTGTTTGAGAGATTTTTTTTTTTCCTTAAGGTAGATCAGTAACGTGGTTTCAAAAATTGATTCAGTTTTAGGAACTGAAAGAAGATTGATGCTTGGATTCTTCTATACTCCCTAAAAGAGTATTTGACAGCGTTCCATTTTTTTATGCTATTTGACCTGAAACGAATGCCCTTTGAAATATGCATTTATTATATAAATCCTTTGATGCTAATAGAATTCTCATATGCCTTCTGTGATAGGCAAATGTGCCAGACAACAGCATTCCAAAGATGTCCTTCAAAGTGAGACAAGATATAAAATGGGTAGAACTTGACCTCCAGAAATGCCAAAAATGGTTTATGAATGAGTTTGTCTTCTTATTCGCTAGGGCAGTTTGATGTGTATCATTTCATGGTGATTTGAGCATCAGGTCTCTGAGTCCATCCTACTTGGAGTATATATAAAACATGTAGATTTTAATTTATCCTTCATGCTTTAGTCTGTGATTTGAAGTCCTATCTTCTTTGATGCTCTATTAGAAATACCAGGCAAGCAGAAATATGAAAAGAGGGAAAGGGATGCTTGTATATACATGCTTATCATATATGTGTGTGTGTGTGTGTGTGTGTGTGTGTATACACACATATATGTATAATTAACATTGGTATATAAAATTTAACTTTTAATTTATAATTCAATACAATATTTAAGTGACTTTTAAGGGATAATTAAACCAATATTTATTCAATTAAGGTTAAAGCATTCAATTGTTCTATTCAATATTTTAGGTGTGAATTTCAGGCTTTATTTTTGATTGGTCTAGCTCCCTGGTCTATAGCTATGGGTTATGTTTCAACACTGGTACACAACATTTTTTAATGTATAATTTAATATCACATGCAAGTGGCTTTTAAGGGATAATTAAACCGGTATCTATTTATGAATGTTAAAGCATTCAACTGTTCTATTCAATATTTTAAATGTGGTTTGAAGGCTTTATTTTGGATTGGTCCAGTTCTTTGCTGTACAAACTATGAACTATAGTTCAACACTGACCCACAACATACTAATGAACATAAAGTTTTACTAGAACAGCTTTTGCACTAGTATGCATGTGGACGAAAGGAGCCAGATGTTAACCTGACAAGCTCAAGGGAGGCCTGAATTGGCAGTCTTGCAAACTCAGAGACCTAAAATAACCATAAAAGATGGTAAATTAAATATTTAATTACAAACAGGTTATGGTGGGCATCATTTTCCCTGACAAAGATCAACTTAGATCTTTACTGAGTCCATTTGCCTTTTAGCCTCTAAGATAATATATCTGTGAGATGTCTGGATAACTTGTAACTTCCCTTTTTCTGGACCCCCTGGGGCACAGCCAGATGTAGTGGGCACCAGGACAGATATCACAAATTCCTTCATTATCATGTTAATTGTTCCTGCACTCACTTAAGTATGTGTCCATCATTTTACTTTTTATCCAATCCCAGGGGTTTCCCACCACTTTGATTTACCCCACCTCCTTGATCCATCACCAGAATTTCATATAACCCACCTTTGTTTCTCCTTTGATTGTAATGTATAAATGCAAATGTAACCCACCATTCTCTGGAGCATTATCTCAACTTGTTGAGGTTTGGTTCCCGGCATATGCTGACTGTTTGGCTCAAATAAACTCACAAAAGTTCTTTACAGGTTTCAATGTTTTTTGTTTTGTTTTGTTTTGTTTTGTTTTGTTTTGTTTTACATTAACCGCATTATGCATAACATTTTGATTCTGGAAAATATTAATAAGTCAAAGTCATCATACACTTACACCAAGAGCAAGCAAAACTCAGTAGTTTGAATTATCAAATGTTAAGGTGAATAGAATAAAATAAAGGCAAGAAAAAGTTATAATGGCATAACTATGGCATTCAATGTACTTTAAGGTTAATTTCTGTTCTTTAAAAATATATTATCTTGCCGAGACCGGTTTGGCTCGGTGGATAGAGCGTCGGCCTGCAGACTGAAAGGTCCCAGGTTCGATTCCGGTCCGGGGCATGTACCTTGCTTGCGGGCACAACTCCAGTAGGGGGCGTGCAGGAGGCGGCTGATCGATGTCTCTCTCTCTCAACGATGTTTCTGACTTTCTATCCTTCTCCCTTCCTCTCTGTGAAAAATCAATAAAATATATTAAAAAATATATATATATATATATATATATATATATATATATATATATATATATTATCTTGGCTGAGACCGGTTTGGCTCAGTGGATAGAGCATCGGCCTGTGGACTGAAAGGTCCCGAGTTCGATTCTGGTGTGGGGCATGTACCTTGCTTGCGGGCACATCTCCAGTGTGGGGTGTGCAAGAGGCGGCTGATCGATGTCTCTCTCTCATTGATGTTTCTGACTTTCTATCCCTCTCCCTTCCTCTCTGTGAAAAATCAATAAAATACATTTTTAAAAAAATTATCTTGGACACTGCCAATTTTTCCTCTTACAATACAAAAAATGTTTAAAATATAATTGCCTCACTCTGGCTGGTGTTGTTCAGTGGTCAGGGTCTTAAACCCAGCACTGAAGGCACCTGCCTGGGTTGCAGGTTTAATTCCTGACCACCTCAGTTGGGGTGCATATTGGAGGATACCAATTAATGTGTCTCTCTCACATTGGTGTTTCTCTCTTTCTCTCTATCTCTCATCCTTCCTTCCCACACTTTAAAAATGGAAAAATATCTTCAGGCAAATTTTAGCAAACAAAATGTAAAAAAAAAAAAAAGATAGTTGTCCTTATATTTTTCCAAATAGTATACTATAGAGAGCTAAATGAAAAAAAAATTTACATTTCTTTTGTATGCACATACTCTTTTAAGTCTGAAGTGAGGGAGCAGGAGCAGGAGTGAAGGGGGTTAATGGAGGTGGAGGGGACATTTGTAATGCTTTCAATAATAAAGATAAATTATAAAAAATGAAAGTGACTCAATATTTTTATAAAAATAATGGGTAATGTTCTAAAATTTTATAAAAGTAATGTTCTCTATAGAAAACAGCACAAAGAATTTTTTCTTACCATATATTTGTTTTTAGGAGTAAACTTATTCTAAATGGAAAAACAACTTCAAATCTATTATATGCTATCTTTCCATTGGAATTTTTATTTGAAATGTCAAAAGCTTAGTTATATTATCAAACAGTTCTTACTAAATGTCAATAATAAAATATCTTAATTATTATGGCACAAGTTTATAATTAGAACAAATCTTTTTTATGATACCCAAGTACTAATTGAGTTTTGCATATGTATAACTGATGTTACTCAGTTCTAAATATAATTGAAATTTACAAAAAACACACAAACAAAATACTTGCAAACACAAACAAAATATGCCCATTTGTGAACCTCTCTAAGTTGAACTCTGAAATCAATAGTTTATTTTGTAGAGAGCCAATTCTGCCCAATTACTTAGCACCTCATTGTTTTTTCCTGAGGATCTGTCTATATCATACTCCCTAATAGTCCTTTGAGATTGAAAATGCTTTGATGTAAAAATCTATCAATTTCTATTTCTAAAATGTCAAAAATACCCACAACCAACAAATATCTAAGAACCCATGTTTTCATCATTTTCATTTTTAGCAATTTAAACTAATAGAATTGGGGAAAATATTTTCTTAGGTTTTAAGTCTTAATTTAAATTCTAAATAAAGCAACAACTAAAGTTATAGAAAATGTCTTTATGTAAAATAAAAAATATTAAATATTAACATAAAAACATCCTATATAATAAAAGACTAATATGCAAATAGACCAAATGTCAAAACAACTACAACTGGTCGCTATGACATGCGCTGACCACCAGGGGTTGTGCGCACAGAGCACAGTGGGTATTGGCAGCAGGTGGCAGAGTGTGGAACATGGTGGTGTGGACTGTTGTGGAATGGTAGAGCAGGTGAGCTGGGGCACCAGAGCAGGGTGGGATACTGGTCGCTGTCATCAGGATGAGCCCCTGATGATTACTGAAAATTCTTTGCTTCACACCTACTGACATCCCCAGACCCACATGCATCTGTCCAGATCGCTCAGTGCTATCAGTGGGTGCCAGCAGTGACTGCTGGCCCTGATTGCCCCTGTGGGCTTCTCTACCTCTCCCTGCTCCTGATAGGAAATCAGGGTAGCAACTGTAATTCATACCCACTGATGGTGCCATCCCCCTCACACCTGCTGTTGGTACTGACCCCAATCACGGTAGTGGGGTTACTGGAAGACAGGGAATCGGACTGCAGTGGGAGGGACCAGGCAGAGGCAGGAGGATAGGCTGAGATCTGCCTCTATACCCACCACAGCCTTGCAGCACATTCTTTCAAGGTGTATGAATTCATGCACTGGGACCCAGTAAAACAATAAGTATAAAACTGATTGGGTCATATCATAGGAATGAAATAAACAGTAGGCTATACGTATCTCAATAAACAGTTGAATAAGAATTCCATTTGCAGGATTTGATATACCAAAGGTCTCAATGAGCAGTTTAATGGCCTTATCTTGGATTTATATAAATTGTTTATTTAACACTAAAGTGCAGACTCTAATTGATAAAAGATTTAGAGAAATATAGCAGTCATCTATAATAATAAAAAAGTAATATGCTAATTAGACTGGACGTTCTTCCAGATAAAGCCTGGACCAGAGTGAAGCCCAGGTCCTAGGTGCCTGCCAATGGCTATAGGAGGGAAGCTAAGTTCCTGGGGGCTGGAGGAAAGCCAGTGCTGGCAGCCAGGGCAATTAAGGCTTAGTCTGGCGTGAATTTTCATACATAGAGTCTCTAGTGTAAAAATAAAAGCTGAGGGAAATTTTTTCATAAAAATTCATTTTTTGTTTATAAAGATATAATTTAATAATTTATGCATAGCCTTATTTCATCACTAATATTGATAAAAAATAAAAGAAAGATAGCAGAAAATTATATTTTGAACAATTGCTAAGGCCCACATGAAATAGGAAAATACAGAAACCCGGAATGTAACTTAGAGTAGTATTATTTTAAATGTATTTAAATTACAAAACAATAAATATATAAATCTACAATTTTGTTTAAAGTGACATATTTGCCCAATGCAATGTTCATATATGTGTATTAATAACTGACCAACCATGTGTACAAAAAAATAAAAAAGACACTTCATTACATTTTACTTGCTTTTTTGGCACATTATTATCAGTTTTTCTAGTGTTATATTTTCCTTTTGAACTCAATCATTATTTATTTTCCCAGGCCCCCTAAATACAATACATTTAATAAATTCACTTAATTATATTACCTTTACAAAAACCTATGCTACTATCATTTTTAATTCAGGGATATCATTTTATTCTCTAACAATTATTAATTCCTTGCATTTTTTAAAACAAGGTAAAATTTCAAAAATTATTTGGCTTTCAATTTGCATGATGATTTTAATCAGTTTAATACAATATATTTAAAAACATTAATCTCATTTCCACCTGAAACCTACTAAAACATTGTAAAGAGTAAAAAGCAATTAACAATATGCTAAAGAAAGGAGAAAAGATGGAACCTGATGAATGATTTGGCAGACAGAAAATACTGAAACCTAGGCATAGAAAAAATATGAGTGGGGAAGGTGAAATTATATTTCACAAATCCACAAATGCTTAAAGATAGGAGATATCAGTATTCTCTAAGACTGGGAGCAGATTATGGCTGAAAAAGAGGGGTTGTTTAAACATACTTATGAGAAGCACTTAGAGCTCCAGATCACTTCCTACTCCAGAGTGGAACACAAATGTCTCTGCACTCAGAATGAAAAACCAAAGGATAGAATGAAAGGTCAAAGAAGGTTTTAAATTAAAATCTAGAATTTAATCATAAGACATGAAAAACTTTTTTTTTCTTTTCTTTTATTTATCAGTCAGAATGTTGGCAGTGTATTTCATACGTTCCTGGAATCAAAATATGTCTTTTAGGGGGGAAATCTATATAACCTAAAATAAAAGGCATGCTTTTAAGGATTTCTAACTATATTTTGGGTCTATGCCCAATCACTATACAGTGAACCAACATTTCAGATTACTAATACTACATAATTAAACCCTAATATGCTAAGTGTCTGGTCATCTGGTCAACCAATCAAAGCATAATATGCTAATGATGTGCTAAGGCCTCTCAACCACTAGCTATGGCATGCATTAACCACAAAGTGGCAGACAGTCACCTGGTTGACCAGTTACTATGAGGTACACTGACCACCAAGGGATAGATATTGGTGTAAAAAAAGAGGAATTCTTACCCTTTAGAACACATGGATGGAACTGGAGAGCATTATGCTAAGCAAACTAAGACAGTCAGAGAGAGATAAATATCACATAATCTCACTCATTTGTGGAATATAATGAACAACATAAACTGAGAAAAAAATAGAACTAGAGTTATAGAATCATCGAACAGATGGTCCAAATATGAGGGAAGGCAGGAGATGGGGGAGTGGGCTAAGTGGGTAAGAGATCAACCAAAGGATTTGTATGCATGCATATGAGCATAGCAAATGAACACAGATAGGGGTAGTGGGGGTGAGGGCATATTATGGGGGTTGAGGGCTGCTGGAAGAGGTCAATGGGGGAAAAAGGAAATTTATGTAATAGATTAAACAATAAATAATTTAAATTTAAAAATGCAGATTAGTTTTTCATACTAAATGATCATCTAATCCTCATGATTATTTGTTATAATAATTATTATTATTATCATTGTTACTAGAGGCCTGGTGCCTAAAATTTGTGCATGGAGAGGTGTCCCTCAGGCCAGGCACCCTCTCCAATCTGGGGTCTCTCCAGGGATGACTGACTGCTCAATTAGGTTCAATCCCAGGGATGTCTGACTAATCGGGCAGTCGGACATCTCTCTCACAATCCAGGACTGCTGACTCCCAATTGCCTGCCTGCCTGCCTTTCTGATTGCCCCTAAATACTTCTGCATGCAAGCCTGATCATCCCCTAACCACTCCCCTGCAAGCCTGATAGATTTCTAACTGCTCCCCTGCTAGACTGATTGCCCCTAACTGCCCTCCCCTGCAGGCCTGGTCACCCCTAATTGCCCTCCCCTGCAGGCCTGGTCCCCCCCACCTGCTCTACCCTGCAGGCCTGGTAACCCCCAAGTTCTCTCCCCTGCAGGTCTGTTCACCCTCAAGTTCCCTCCTCTGCTGGCCTAGTCACCCATAACTGCCCTCCCATGCAGGCTTTATCACCCCCAACTGCCCTCCCTTGTAGGCCTGGTCCCTCCCAAATGTCCTCTCCTGCTGGCTGATTGCCCACAACTGCCCTCCAATTCAGGCCTGGTCCCTCTCAACTGATCTTCCTTGGTGGCTATCTTGTGGTGACCATCTTGTGTCCACATGGGAGCAGCCATCTTATGTGTTGGAGTGATGGTCAATTTGCATATTATTATTTCATTAGATAGGAGGATAGAGGCCTGGTGCATGGGTAGGGGCCAGCTTGTTTGCCCTAAAGTGTGTCCCACATCAGGGTGGGGGTTCCCTAAGGGCTTGTGGATGCCTGGGAAAGGGGCTTGTGTTGGCTTGCAGGCCGGACATGCCCTCTGGTAACCCAAGCGGAGGTTTGGTAGCTGGGATTTATTTATCTTCTATAATTGAAACTTTGTAGCCTTAAGTGGAGGCCAGTGGCAGCCAGAGTATGCAGGAAGCTTGGCTTCCTCCATTGCCAGAGAAACCTAAGCCTCCTGCTTGCTCCATGGCTGCAGCCATCTGGTTGGGTTAATTTGTATATTTGGTCCTGATTGGCTGGTGGGCATGGCTTGTGGAGGTATGGTCAACTTGCATGTTTCACTTTTATTAGTGTGGATTATTATTTTTATGGAGAGAACAAAGAAATGATCTAAATACAGCTCACAAAAATATCCCTACCTCATTACCTATTCACATAAAGGGTATATTAGAGAAATAGTAAGAAAATATAAATGGTTTCAGGAAATGCATGTCACCAGGTTTAAGATAGAAATGTTAATAGTAACATTCTTAGAAAAGTTTGAGGATTCAGGTGCCTGATGGAGCATGCCTGGAGGCTTAGGAGAATAGCTATGGGAGTGAAAAGAGAAAGTTGGAAAATTAGGTCAGCTAAAGTGATGCTAAATGTCATTTGGGTTGTGGATTCAGGGTTATGAGATAACCTGAAATTGGGGTTTCTTATGGAAACAACAAATGAGATAAATATTATATAAATAACCTTGTTCATTACCAGGGATATACTGTTGGTGAAGCTGAGAGTACTGGATTGTAAAAGAGAAAAGAGGCTTTTTTTGTAGAATGATTCATGACTCTAAGGTTCCCTTTCACTCTTGCTAATGTAGTTTGAAATACAGAAGTATAAGTATGTGCACACTCTTCATTCATTTACACTGGAATATGATAACTGGTTAGCCAAGGATTTCTCACATTTTAAAAAATCTATTTAGCAGTACACTAACCCCATCCTCTTCTGTGGCATTCCAAGTTTGGTTCAGACTAGAGTAGCATAGATTATTCATAAATACATTGAACAAAATCATAATCATAAGATTTTTTTCCATGATCTAAAATGCATCTATTTTATTTATTAGATTGCACATATAAATGAGGTCATGTGATAATTGTGTTTCTCTGGCTTATTTCACTTAGCATAAACAAAACAGGAATGCATGAAACAGATCAACAGATTTCAGAGGGAAAGAGGGGTTATATGGGGAAAAATTAAACAAAGAATTTATATGCATATATGCACAGCCATGGACACAGACAGTAGTGAGGTAAAGGCCTGGGGTAGGGTGAAGGTGAACAGAGAGGGGCAAAGGAGGAAAACTGGGGACATCTTTAATACTGTAAACAATAAAAATGCATTAAAATAAAATGTAACTTATTTTAACCATTTATTCATTAGATTAATATCCATTACCTGGAATAAGATATTTATATTGAGAGTTTATAGTTAAAATATTAATTTATTTTGTTTTCACCACATGTGACATATGATCTCATAATCAATGCAATCAAATAAAAATAATTCCAGGACCACTAAAAAAGCCCACAAAATTTAATAAATTTTGCATTTAAATAAAAAGCACATTTTTTGCTTATTGTGTTTAAATTGCTAATATATCTAGTGTATGGTATATCTAGTTTTGGTTTTGACATTAAACAAGAATATTTAATAGAGAAATTATATTTTCAAATGTCTTATGATACATAGCAGCTTTTTAAAAACATAAAATCATGATTTAGTTATCCTACAATTATTTCCTTTATTGTGACATTGTTTTAAAACAATATAGATGTTTATTAAATACTTATAATTTTAAAATAATTTCAATAAAACTGAAAAAAATGAATATGTAAATCCATGACATTTTTATTAAAAAATAAAATAATATATAGTGTTTGCATTATTGCTATAATTATGAGTTCTGTTGAACTACTTTCTTGGATATTTAATATTGTACTTATATAACTTGTCAAAACAAAAAGGTCAGCTATTTTACATGTCAGATTAAGATCTAATTGGGTATTTCAGTGCTGTTGTGCAGGGAATGTGAATCTCCATGAGTTGAGCAGACTGAGATAGAAATATAGAAGCAATGAGAAGTTAGAATTTTTCAAGCAGAGTTCCAGAAGCCAGGGAAGAGAACATCTGAGGAAAGAACAATCAATGGAGATCTGTTAAGACTTATAAATCCCAGAGCTCAAAGAGAAAAAAAGTTCCTTGAGCTCCATACAAAAAAAGTGGTTAAATCTCATTGAATCAATAGGCATTATTAGAAACCACAGTGAGGCCTATTTTAGAGAAGGGGCACAGCTAGTCCTAGAATAGAGATTACTCTTTACTCATTCTAAAAGTTCTTAAATGAGTCCTTAAAAGATCAAACTAACCCAGAGGTAACACAGCTGAATAACATAAAATAAAACATCAAAAAACAACTTAAAATGCCAACTATTCAACATAAATCAGATAAAAAGATTGGTAATTTAAAAATATATCTTAATTTCAAAATGAATTTAATACTTAAATTAAAAAACTTTAATAAGGTGCAGTTTAATGTAGGTATATATTAACTATTAATCTTCTGTAAAATAATTCAGCTTTCACAATGTGCAAAGGAATGCTCCATGAAAGTGAAGTAGAAACATAACAATATTTTAGTATATTTGTTGTTGAAGCAACCATGTAACAACATTTGAAAAGAATAACAATAATAAAATAAAAACAAAATGATTAGGTCACTCACTTAACTTGTTCCCAATATTTTTTAAATGGGTTGTGACCTTTCTTTCTACCATATGATAGAGAAACCAGAACCCCTTAGTCACTCAAAGAATATATGCTAATAAAAGCCTATGTGGCCCTCGCATGTGATGTCATCACAAGATGGCCACCACAAGATGGCCACCATAAGATGGCCACCACAAAACTTGCCACCACAAAGATGGCTGCCACAAGATGGCCATCACAAGATAGCTGCCACAAGATGGCCATGAGCACAGTAGAGGCGGGGCCTTGTGGCCACTCCATGCAGTGATGCCTGGGGATCTGGCAGTTCCACATGGCATGGAGGAGGCAGGTTTCAGTATCTGTACTGCCTTGAGTTGGGGAGGTGGGTCCCAGAGGAGGAGGCGGGTCACAGCAGGGGAGGGCAGTTGGGGATGATCTGGCCGCCAGGAAAAGGCAGTTGGGGGTCATTGGCCCAGCAGAGGATGGCAGTTGAGGGCGATTGGGCCTGCAGGGGAGCAATTAGGGGGTGATCAGGCTGGCAAGCAGAAGCAGTTAGGGGTAATCAGGTAGGCATGCAGGCAAGCAGGTTAGGAGCCAGCAGTCCCAGATTGTGAAAGGGATGTCTGACTGCTGGTTTAGCCCCACAGGGATTGAGCCTAAATTGGCAGTCAGACAACCCCCAAAGGATGCCATATTGGAGAGTTGGAGAGGGTGCAGGCCAGGCTGAAAGATACTCACCCATGCATGAATTTTATGCACCAAGCAACTAGTCTTACATAATAAAAGCCTAATATGCAAATTGTCCCCTCAGGTGGTCATTTGACCTGGAATTTAATCAGGAGACCAGTAGTTTTATCACTCACTATGACATGCACTGATCACCAGGGGGCAACACAGTACTTGGCAGGCATTGGTGATGCCCTGCAACCTCTCACCAGCTACCTGGTGGCAGAGGTGACAGGGATGGAGGTGTGGTGAGAATGCTAGGTATCTGCCAAGCTCACTCTCACTCCCCCTGTACCTTACCCAAGCCACCAGAGCTTGCTTAGTAGGCAAGCCCCTACAATGAGGTGCCTACCCTGTACCTGTACAGCATCTTCTGGGTGAGCTGGGCTGCAGCTGATGGCACTATAGGGGCTGCTCATGCTCCCCATGAGATTATGCAGGAACTGGTCTGTGAGGCTGGCTGGGAGAGAGTGCATTGTCTGCCCGACTTCCATGCAGTGCCTCTGGGCTGCCTAGAGGCCCAGGCTGTGCCCAGCCCACAGCACCCAGCTATGCTTATAGCATCTCCTCTTAAGGATTCGGGTGCCATGACTCAAGTGGAGGGGGGTACACAGGGACTTGGGGGCCCAGGTGCTTCCCAGGGCCCAGAGATCAGCTGGAACCTGCCTTTCCATGCCAGATGCTCGTGCTTTGATCACCAGCCAGGCCTAGGGACTGCGCCCATGCACGAATTTTGTGCACAAGCCTCTAGTAAACTTATAAAAACATATTGAATATTTGGGGGCAGCTATATGGTCTTCTATAAATTAAAATGCCAATTCTTCCAATCTTGGCTATTGTAAATAACTCTGCAACAAACATAGGTGTACCTATATTTTTTCAGGTTAGTGTTTCTGGTTCTTTGGATATATTCTCAGAGGTGGAATTTGTGCATCATAAGGCAGTTCCATTTTTAATTTTTTGAGGAAATGCCAGACTTTTTCCTCACTGGTTGCACCGATCTGAATTCTCACCAACAGTGCATGTGTCCATATCCTCTCCAAATTCTCTCCAACACTTCTTTGTTGATGTACTGATGATAGCCATTCTGAAAGGTATGAGGTGGTGCCTCATTTTTATTTTAATTTTCATTTATCAGAACATTAGTGACTTTAAGCATTTTTTCATATTCCTCTAGGCCTTCTCTATGTCCACTTTCAAGAAGTGTCTATTCAGGGCCTTTGCCAAATTTGTAATTGGATTTTTTATTTTTTTTTTGGTGTGGAGTTTTGTAAATTCTTTATAAATTTTGGATTTTAAACCCTTATCAGATGTATCATCGGCAAATATGTTCTCCCATTCAGTGTTTTATCTTTTCATTTTGGTGATGTTTTCCTTTGCTGTGCAAAAACCTTTTAGTTTAAAAAAGTGAATTTTGTTTATTTTTTCTTTTGTTTCCCATGTCTGAGAAGACAATAGAAAAAATACTGCTAAAAGAAATATCTGAGATTTTACTGCCTATCTTATCTTTTATGATTTTTATGTGTTTGAGTCTTATATTTAAGTCTTCAATTCATTTTCAGTTCATTATTCTGTATGGTATAAGAAGGTGCTATAATTTATTTTTTTGCAAGTGTCTGTCCCATTTACCAACACTATTTATTGAATAGGCTATCTTTACCCCATTGTATCTTCTTTTCTCCTTTGTTGAATATTAATTGACCATGAAGGCATGGGGTTATTTCTGGGCTCTCTATTTATGTTCCATTGGATAGACACAGAGAACAATATGGTGATTACCAGAAGGAAATGGGGATTGGAGGTAGAAGTGGTTAAAGTGCAATGAATGGGGACAGATGGAGACTTGACTTGAGTGTGGCAAACACATAACACAATATACAGGTGATATGTTACATAATTGTATTCCTGAAACCTATATCATTTTTTAAAATTTATTTATTTTTATTGTTGACAACATTATAGATGTCCCCAACTTCCCTTTGGTCCTCCTCCACCCAACCCTCATTCCACCCCAGGCAGTCACTGCACTATTATCTGTGTTTCTGGACCATGTATGAACACATACAAGTTCTTTGGTTATTTTCTTTCTACCCTTACTCCTTTCCCTCTGAGATCTATGTTTTTATTGACATATGTCACCCCAGTAAGCTCAATATTTTTTTTAATTAAAAAAATAAAATACCGTTATTTTTTCCATTTTCTCATTCTTTCATTCTTATAATTATACTAGCGGCCTGGTGCACAAAATTTGTGCACTCAAAAGGGGGTGTTCCTCAGCCCTGCCCGAACCCTCTTGCATTCCAGAAGCCCTCAGGGGATGTCAGACTGAAGCCTGCAGTCAGATATTCTTAGCGCCGCTGCGGAGGCAGGAAAGGCTCCTGCCACCACCTCTGTGCTTGCCTGCCATGAGCTTTCTGGCTGAGTGGTGCTCCCCTGCTTTGAGTGTCTGCTCCCTGGTGGCCAGTGCATATTATAGCAACTGGTTATTTTGCTGTTTGGTCAATTTGCATATTAGCCTTTCATTATATAGAATTCTTCAATTGAGAGAGCTTTATTTATTTAATTTTTTAAATATATTTTATTGATTTTTCACAGAGAGGAAGGGAGAGGGATAGAAACATCAATGAGAGAGAAACATCAGTCAGCTGCCTCCTGCACACCCCCTACTGGGGATGTGCTGCAACCAAGGTACGTGCCCTTGACTGGAGTCGCACCTGGGACCTTTCGGTCTGCAGGCTGATGCTCTATCCACTGAGTCAAACTGGTTTCAGCCAATTGAGAGAGCTTTAATCAATTATCCTGAGTATTAGTTATCCAGTTTTTTTTAAGACACCCTTCCTAAACATTGCCTTACTTAGAATCAATATAAGAATTATAGTTACAAATTTCTTTATTTTTCTCCATACATAAAAATCCATTCAGTTCCTTGGTTGTTAGCATTCTATATGTGATATTGACACTATTTGATGGGGCTTAAATTCTGAGAAAATTATATCTTCGTGATTAAGAATGAACTTCAATGATTTTTGAAAATAAATATATTCTAAAAACATAGAGCATTAGAATAAGTAATCTTTAAGTGATTCCTTTTGTCTTCTAAAACAAGGTAAGTAATTAATAACAGTCAGATAATAAAAAGACTAGAGCACCATGCAAAAATTGTGAAAGAATAGATATTCCTTCCCTCAGCTGCCGACACCACCTTCTCTCTGGCACCCAGGACCTGGGCTTCCCTTGCAGCCCCAACTTCATCCAGAAGATTGTCCATAAGGACATCTGGTATAATTTGCATATTACACTTTTATTATATAGGATGTGATAGCAAACAGGTGGTCTTGCAATCTTAAGGTTTCTATCATGAAATCTTTAATAAAAAGATTGTTCTTAGCAGTTATAAGGCCATTCTACACCACTCTTCCCCCATATTCAAATCCTAGAAATCTACTAGAAGGCCAAAGAAAACTAGAAAGTTGAAAGTGAAGAGCTTGCATCAAAAGTTAATAAAACAGGAGTCGGCGAAATGGCGGCGAAATAGAAGGATGCATCTGGAGCTTTGTCTCTGGGCAGAGGGAGAGAAAGCAGCTGAGAGTCGCAAGGGGAGTGTTTGTTGGCAAGTTAAGAGTCAGTTATCCTCCAGGAGAAGGCAGGGAACTGCTGGATGGGGCTCTCCTGGCCAGGCAGCCCCACTGCCATGGGGTTTTTGTCGGCTGGAGCCTCCAGCAAGAACACGGAGACCACGCCATCTTGCAGAGGGAGGTGGATGTCTGCGGCGTTCTGAAGGCTGCGGCTGAGGCACCCACCAAACAGTCGGGGACCCAGAGCACCACTCTCCAAACGGTGCAGACACGTGGGTGGCTGATTCAGAGATCCACACAGCACACAGAAGGTCAAATTTCACCTGGGATAAGGTGAGGTCTCCCGCCCCCGCAGAACAGAGATGTGCACACTGTGGGAGTCGGGCTATGGGAAAGCTGCCTCTGGAGAGGACCGTGGAGGTGGGGCAGGTGGTGATCCCTAAGTGTGGAAGCAAACTCTTGGAGCTGTTGACAGAGGGGAGCTCTGGAAAACGACTCATTTTTACCTGTGGCAGAAGGACAGCCTGGGAGTTATTACAGTGTCCTGTTGCAAAATCCCCACAAACCGGTTTTGAGAACCACAGAGTAGCAGGATCTGAGCACAGCCTAGAGAGGTCCTGTGCTTTGTCTCAGAGATCAATTCTGAAACACTGCCACCCAGTGGATGACGCACAAATTGACTCTCGCATAACCACAAAAGAACAAAGAGATTAAAACATTAACAATGGAACACAGGGAACTGCAATACCTTCCCTACTGGAAAACAGGAATGCCAAACAGAATAGTAGTGGAAATGAATGACCATTCTATTTTTTTTTCTTTTTCTTCTTTTCTTTTTAATTTTTTTTTTCATTTTTACATATTTTAATTAAAAGACTTTTTTTTTCTTTCCACCTCAATTGATTTTACCTTTTTAATTATTACATTTTTGTTTTCAACTAGTATTATTACTACTAATATTCTACCTTTTTGGAAAAAAAACAAGTGTGATTTTGTTTTCTCTTTATTTTACTTCAGGATTAGAGTTCTACATTCTAATTTCATCTTTCCTTTAGCATAATTTTACTCCAACTCAACTCTACTTTATTCCAACACTTTCCTCCTAACTTTCCCCATTTTGCTGTCTTGTTTCTCTTTCCCTTTTCCAACTTTAGATTCTCCCTATTCTTTCTCTTTACCTGGTTAAAATTTTACTCCACTTATATATCAAATCTCAAATCACCTACTAAAAGTCCATACAAACCTCTCTCTTTTTGTCTTCACTAGCCAAAAAGTTGTTTTTTCTCTATGTCCTTTTGTTGCTATTTGCCTGAACAGTGATTATATCGATTTTTTGAATTTTTTGTGAGATTGTTTTAGGGTATTCTACTTGTTTTATTTTGCTTTTTGCTTGCTTTGTTTTTTTATCTCTCTTCCCTCGCCTCCCTAATTCCAGTTGTCATTTGCAGTTTGTATTAATCTCTAGATACTGGTTGCTGGCCTTTATTGGGAGTAGTGACTGTTCTATTGGAGTTTTCTCCTGATATCTATATTTTGTTCCCCTTTTCTCTCTTGTCCACTTTCTTTCCTCTATGACTTTGATTCTCTTTCCTTTTCTTTTTCTTCTTCTCCTTTATTTTATTTTATTTTATTTTATTTTATTGTTCATTTATTTACTTATTTTCTTTTCTCCCTCTCCCAATTAGATTTTGGCACTTCTTTCCTTTCTTTTTCCCTCATTTTCCTCTTTTTCTTTTACTACTTACCCCTAAATTGTTTTTCATTGGAAGTCACCTTATTGGTGATTATTAACATCATGAATACATTTATGTTCAGTGCCTTGTGTGCTGTACCAGGTCGTGTTATAGTTTGTGACTTTGAATCAATGTAGGAGAGAGAACTATAAAACCAGAAATTGGAGAAGAAAAACCATGGGCAGAAGAAGAAGAAGCCTGCATACGACAGATAGGCAAGTATCACCTGAAAAGGAAGTAAACGAAATAGAAGCAGAAATAAGCCTGCCAGAGAAAGAGTTCAGAGAAATGATCATAAGGTGGATGAAAAGAATGGAAGACAAATTCCACAATATGTGTAAGAGCCAAGAGGAAATGAAGAAGCAAGAAGAAATGCACAAAGAAATAAAAAATGACATCACTGCTTTAAAGAACTCAATAGAAAGCATCAAAAGTAGACTAGAAGAAGGAGAGGACCGCATCACTGAGCTAGAAGACAAGGTAGAAAAAAATACCCAAGTACAGCAGCTTCAAAAAAAATTAAAAAGCAAGAGGAGAACCTAATGGAACTTTGGGATAACACAAAAAAAACAACAACAACATCTGCATAAATGGGGTTCCAGAAAGAGTGGAAACTGAACGAGGATTAGAGAACCTGTTTGAAGAAATAATAACAGAAAATTTCCCCAATATAGGAAAGAAACACCCCATACAAATCCAAGAAGCTTACAGAGTCCCAAGCAAAATTAACCCCAGAAAACCAACACCAAGGCACATTATAATTAAATTGGCAAACAGGAACGACAAAGCAAGAACCTTAAAAGTGGCCAGAGAGAAACAGAAAGTTATCTACAAAGGAGCCCCCATAAGACTAGCTATTGATTTTTCAACAGAAACTCATCAGGCCAGAAGAGAATGGAATGAAGTATACCAAGTCATACAAAGGAAGGGTCTGAATCCAAGAATACTGTACCCTACAAGGCTTTCAATCAAAATGGAAGGTGAAATCAGAAGCTTCACAGACAAAAAAGGACTAAGGGAATATAATACCACCAAACCAGCAATGCAAGAAATGTTAAAGGGTCTGCTGTAATAAAAAGAAATACAAAAAAAAGAAGGATCTCTTGGCTAAAGACTAAAAATGGCGACAGATAAACACCTATCAATAATAACTTCAAATGTAAATGGATTAAATGCTCCAATCAAGAGACATAGGGTAACCGATTGGATAAGAAAACATGATCCACATATCTGCTGTCTACAAGAAACCCAGCTCAGGAAAAGAGATGCACACAGATTGAGGGTGATGGGATGGAACATGGTATTTCAGGCAAATGGAAATAAAAAAAAAAGCTGAGGTTGCAATACTTATATCTGACAAATTAGATCTCAAAGTGAAGGACATAACAAGAGATAAAGAAGGCCACTTCATAATACTAAAGGGAACAATCCAAGAAGACGAAATAACTCTGGTAAACATATATGCGCCCAATATAGGAACACCTGAATATATATAAAAAAAAAAGACTCCTTGAGAGTATTAAGGAAGAGATTGACAACGATACAATCATAGTATGACATTTTAATACCCCACTGTCACCACTGGACAAATCCTCTAAACAAAAAATCAGCAAAGAAACATCAATCCTAAATGACTCACTAGACCAGAAAGAATTAATTGACATCTTCAGAACATTTCACCCCAAAGCCACAGAATATACATTCTTCACCAGTGCACATGGGTCATTTTTAAAGAGAGATCATATGTTGGGTCATAAGAATAGTCTCTTCAAATTCAAGAAGATAGAACTCATATCAAGCATTTTCTCAGACCACAGTGGCATAAAACTGGAAATAAACTATAACAAAAACAATAAAAAGAAATCAAACACATGGAGACTAAACAGCATGCTATTAAACAATGACTGGGTAACCAGTGAGATCAAGGAAGAAATAAAAAAACAAACAAACATCATGGCAACAAATGACAATGACAGTACAACAATACAAAATTTATGGGACACAGTGAAAGCAGTCTTGAGAGGGAAGTGCATAGCCCTACAAGCCTACTGCAAAAAACAGGAAACAATGGTAATAAATTACCTAACCCTACAACTCAAAGAGCTAGAATGAGAACAAGAAGAAAAGCCCAGTGTATGCAGAAGGAAGGAAATAGTGAGGATCAGAGTGGAGATAAACAACTTGGAGACCAAAGAAACAATTCAAAAGATCAACAAAACCAAGAGCTGGTTCTTTGAAAGGATAAACAAGATTGATGGACATCTAGCCAGGCTCACCAAGAAGCAAAGAGAGAAGACACAAATAAACAAAATCAGAAATGAAAGAGGAGAAATAACAACAGACCCTGCTGAAATACAAAGGATTGTTAAAAAAAATATTATGAATAACTCTATTCCAACAAAATGGACCACTTGCAAGAAACTGACATTTTCCTAGAAAAATATAACCTTCTGAAACTCAACAAGGAGGAATCTAAACATCTCAATAGGCCAATAACTATGGAAGAAATTGAAGCAGTCATCAAAAAGCTTCCAGCAAATAAAAGCCTGGGACCAGATGGCTACACAGGAGAGTTTTACCAAACATTCAAGGAAGAAATAAAACCTATCCTCCTCAGACTAGTCATAAGCATTCAAGAAGAAGGAACACTTCCAAACACCTTCTATGAAGCAAGCATCACCCTAATACCAAAACCAGATAAAGACAACACAATGAAAGAGAATTATAGGCCAATATCTCTCATGAACATAGATGCCAAAATCCTCAACAAAATTCTAGCAAATCAGATCCAGCAGTATATTAGAAAGATCATACACCATGACCAAGTAGGATTCATCCCAGGAATGCAGGGATGGTACAATGTCTGCAAATCAATAAACGTGATATATCACATAAACAATTTGAGAGATAAAATATCACATAGTCATATCAATTGATGCAGAAAAAGCATTTGACAAAATCCAACACTCTTTCTTGATAAAAACTCTCAGCAAAGTGGGAATAGAAGGATCATACCTCAACATCATAAAAGCCATATATTCCAACCCACAGCTAACATCATACTGAATGGGCAAAAGCTAAAACCATTTCCGCTAAAAACTGAAGAAGACAGGGATGCCCACTCTCACCTCTCCTGTTCAACATAGTATTGGAAGTACTAGCCACTGCAATTAGACAAGAAGAAGAAATAAAAGGCATCCAAATTGGAAAAAAAAAGAAGGAAAGCTGTCCTTATTTGCAGATGACATGATATCGTACATAAAAAACACAAAGGATTCCATTCCAAAACTAATTGACTTAATTAATGAATTCAGCAATGTAGCAGGATACAAAATTAATGCTAAGAAGTCTGTAGCATTTCTATACACTAATAGTGAAATTACAGAAAGAGAGACTAAAAAAACAATCCCATTTACCATTGCTCAAAAAAAAATTAAAATACTTAGGAATAAACCTAACTAAAGAGGTAAAAGACCTATATGTAGAAAACTACACGACACTGAAAAAAGAGATAGAGGAAGATGTTAACAGATGGAAGAGCATACCATGCTCATGGATTGGGAGAATCAACATAATTAAATTGTCCATACTACCCAAAGCAATCTATAGATTCAATGCACTACCCATTAAAATACCAACGACATATTTCACAGACCTAGAAAGAATTCTTCATAGATTCACCTGGAACAAAAAAAAGACCACGAATAGCTACAGCAATTCTGAGAAAGAAGAATAAAGTAGGTGGGATCTCAATACCAGATTTCAAGCTATATTAGAAAGCAACTGTTCTCAAAACAGCCTGGTTCTGGCACAAGAACAGACATATAGACCAATGGAATAGATTAGAGAATCCAGATATCCACCCAAACCACTATGCTCAACTAATATTTGACAAAGGAGGCATGAACATACAATGGAGCCAAGATAGCCTCTTCAATAAATAGTGTTGGGAAAATAGGACAGATACATGCAAGAAAAAAATGAAACTGGACCACCAACTTACACCAAATACAAAAATAAACTCAAAATGGATAGAGGACTTAAACATTAGAAGGGAAATGATAAAAATACTAGAGGAATCCACAGGCAGCACAATCTCAGATATATGCCAAAAGAACTTCTTCACTGATACTGTTCCAAAGGCAATGGAAGCTAAAGAAAAAATAAACAAATGGTACTACATCAAAATAAACAGCTTTTGCACAGCAAAAGAAACCATCAATAAAACAACAAGAAAGATCACTGTATGAGAGAACATATTTGCAAATGTTATCACTGATAAAGGTTTAATCACCAACATCTACAGCCAATTTATACAATTTAATAAAAAGAAGATAAACCATCCAATAAAAAATGGGCAATGGACCTAAATAAAACCTTTTTGAAAGACGACAGAAGGAAGGCCAACAGACACATGAAAACATGTTCAAAGTCACTAGTCATACGAGAGATGCAAATCAAAACGACAATGCGATACCATCTTACACCTGTCAGAATGGCAATCATCAACAAATTAACAAACGACAAGTGTTGGTGAGGATGCGGAGAAAAAGGAACCCTTGTGCACTGTTGGTGGGAATGCAGACTGGTGCAGCCACTGTGGAGAACAGTATGGAGTCTCCTAAAAAAAACTAAAAATGGATCTCCCATTTGACCCTGTAATCCCACTCTTAGGAATTTATCTTAAGAAATCACAAACACAATCAGGAAGGATTTATGCACCCCTATGTTCATAGCAGCACAATTTACAATAGCTACAATTTGGAAACAGCCTAGGTGCCTGTCAGCAGATGAGTGGATCAGAAAACTGTGGTAGATCTACACAATGGAATTCTATGCTGCCAATAAAAAGAAGGAACTCTTACCATTTTCAGCAACCTGGTTGGAACTGGAGAGCCTTATGCTTAGTGAAATAAGCCAGTCAATGAAGGAGAAGCATCACATGATCTCACTCATTTGTGGATAATAAAGAACATTATAAACTGATGAACAAAAAGATAGATACAGAGGCAGTAAAGTATCAAACAGACTGTGAAATTACAACAGGAAGATTTAAGTTAGGTGAGGTAGATAAGAGATCAATCAAAGGACTTGTATGCATGCATATAAGCATAACCAATGAACATAGACACTGGGGGGGTTTGGGTATGCCTTGGAGGGAGGGGGGCAATGGGGAGATATGTATAAAAATTAATTAAAAAAAAGTTAATAAAACATCTTTATTCCACACATCTTCTTAGGTTGGTTGCAGCATTTTTACATGGTACAATGTCTGTTTTTTATTTAAGGGATAGAATATTTCTTATTCAGGTGCCAATTAACAAGTTATTTTGAAGGATTCTTCTTGAAACTTTCTTTAAAGTAATGTTTTCACCATTCTTTATACTATATGACTAAAAATAAGACTGGGTGTAACTTTATTTTAATTTTTATTGTGATTATACCATTGCTTGTATTGTTTACTGATATAACAAATATTTATTTGCAATATGTATAGTTCATGGACTATTTGATTCTGTTTGAATATCAAATTTGCTATTAATAGTAAAACTATGAAAAATAGAAAAAGCCTTCCTTGGCAAATGAACACTGAATGTAAGAACCAGACATTTCTCCCATCCTTTTGAAAAATGTCAAAAACATAAGAAAATAAAATAACAAAAAAACAACCAAAAATTATCATATGACCTCTGTAAGAATTCATATATTCAGATTTTTGGGAAAAAATATAAATACATATATGCTTTCTGATATGATTGAGAGGATCTGTGACTTATACCTTTAATCTCTCCAAAGTGTCTGATTAAATATTTTGATCCTTTGGTCCTAACCAAATATTAGGAAAAGGCTCAAACATAACTTCAATCTTTCTCTAGAGCATACATTCCAGGCAGTAAATATTAGCAATTTTTTTAATCTTGATAGACTAACATTTTTCCAAATTATCATTTCATGGTTCCCTTTTGTTTAGTAATTTTTCCTCAACTTCTTTCATTCCTTTCATATTTTACTATTAGTATAAAATTATCCAGTCCACATTTTCAACATTTTTCTTAGAAATTGCTTTAGCTAAATGTACAATTTTATTGTTTACAAGTTTTATTTTCTACTTAACTGCAAGATTTCCTTTCCTATAGTTTCCAATAACATGTTTCTCCTTTTCTTTTGTGTCTACAATTTTTTTAGTGTCAATATTCCTACCAACAGATGGTTTAGGTATTATCTGAAGTAAAATATAATTTCTACAGCTAGATTCTCTCTTCTTTTCAGATATTAACTAGCAAAAATTGTTAGCATCTATGTATATAAGGATGGGAGAAATCTCTGGTTCTTACATTCAGTGTTCATTTGCCCAGAAAGGCTTTATATATGTATATATATAGCAATCTTTTAAAGGCAATCTAAACCTTTTCTACCTTTTTCCTAAAATGTCTTTCGACCTTTGCTCACTGCCCAATACTGAAGCAACATTAATTTGCAGGTATTTGTTACAGCAATATTCTACTTCCAGGTATCAAAATTTTCATGTTTCCTATTGTTGTTGAAGCAAATTACTACAAAATTATGCACTTAAAGCAACACAAATTTATTATCATACAGTTGTATAGGTCAGACATCCTAGATAGATTTCATTGATTTAAAATCAAGGTTTTGGCAAGGGTGTATTATTTTCCAGAGGCTGTCGGAGAGAATCATTTTTCTTACTTCTTTCACATTCTAGAAACTTTTTCAACTGTCTTCAAATCCAGCAATTTTTTATATCTATGAATTGTTTACTTGTAGTGACATCTCCCTTCTTTCTTCAGTTTCTCTTTTCCATTTTAAGAATCATTGTGATTATATTGGATAGTATGATGTACCCATCTGAAGTCAAGTTCCTTAACTCAATTATATCTGCAAAATCCCTTCTAAAGTAACATATTCATATAGATGTTGCAAAATGAAACCAGATATGAAAATATACTAGCCACTCAGAAAACATACTAACCATTGGTTCTTCTGTGATATGTCTCCAAATTTGGTTTAGAGGATATATTAAGATTCTATTTAACCTTTTATTATTATTATTATTATTATTATTATTATTATTATTACTATTACTATAGGCCTGCTGCACAAAATTCATGCACTAAGGGTGTGTCCCTGACCCCAGCCTGCATCCTCTCCAATCTGGGACCTCTTGGGGGATGTCCAACTCCCAGTTTAGGCCTGATTCCTATGAGGCTAAACCGGCAGTCAGATATACCTCTCACAAATCGGGTCTGCTAGCTCCTAATCACTCACTTGCCTGGCTGCCTGATTGGCCCTAACTGCTTCTGCCTGCTAGATTGATCACCCCCTAACTGTCCAATTGCTCCCAACTGCCTTCCCCTGCCAACCTGGTAACCCCCAACTGCCCCCGCCCCTTGCAGACCTGGTCATCCCTAACTGCCATCCCTGCTGCCCTGGTTGCCCCTTAACTGTCCTCCTCTGCTGACCTGGTACCCCTCCACCTGCCCTCCCTCCCCTGCAGGCCTAGTCAACCCCAACTGCCCTCCCCTGCTGGCCTGATCATCATAACTGTCCTCCCCTACTGGCCATCTTGTGGCAGCTATCTTGTGATAACATGGTGGTGGCCATCTTGTGTGAAAGAGAGATGGTCAATTTGCATAGTACCTCTTTATTATATATGATTATTGGTCTAAACTGGTGCATCTTAAATAGTAATGTGTATTTGAAGCACTTGGGAAACTGATTAAATGCAAATTATGAGACAATAAACCTGAGATGGGGTCTAAGTATCTTCAATACCAATAATTTTAATATGATGACAATCCTATTATTTATTGACTAATTAATAACAAGCATACATATCAATGATGGGGAAATAAATAGGAAGAAAGTGCAAGACTCAGCAAGATAAAGAATTTTGTTGCCTAAAATAAAACAAAATTCGAAGCTTTAAGAAAAATCTGTGCTCTGTTGAACCTTAGGTACTAATGAGTTGGGTTGTTTTCTTGAACAGAATGCAAGGGTGATTTCTTTCCTGGGTTCTTGTCCAGACAGATTCAAAGACTAAAGCCACAGACAAAAGGTCATAGGTGAAAAGGGTAAAAAATTATTGGAAGCAAGGGAGGGGGCTCCAAGGGAGTAACCCACCAAGCTCTTTTCTGCTAAGGTTGATAAGGGCTACAGTTTTTTGTCTCTTCATTCTGCCTTCAATTGGTAGAATATCAGCTTCAAAACCCAAACTCCATCTAGTGTTCCCCTCTTTCTAACCCCTTTCAAGGATAGAATTCTCTATCTCCTGTGAAAATCTGTTTTCCTCTTTCTCCCATTTGTCAGCATTTTTCTATTCTCTGTGAAAGTTTGTTTCCTCTTTCTCCCCATACCCTGAGGCTTTTCCCTTTCTTATGAATGGATGTCTTCCTTTCCCTTATCCTGTGGCACCTTTTATTTTATTTTTTATTCTCTCTCTCTCTCTCTCTCTCTCTCTCTCTCTCTCTCTCTCTCTCTCTCTCTGTCTCTCTCTCTCTCTTTCTTCTCTCTCTCTCTCTCTCCTATGCCTTTTGGCAGCTCCAAGCCCTCACCTATGCCTTCCTCCCCCATGGACCGCCTTTATTCCTAAAACTCTAAAACTCCTAAACCTGCCTATTAAATCTCTAAAACTCCTTTCACTAATAAAGTTAGTAACAGTATGGAACATAATACTCTGATTATCAGCCCGAAAGTGCTTAATGTGAGAGAAGAGCTTGGAGCCAGTTACAGAGTTTAAAGCTAGCAGCTGATATGAGGTAACTCTATCTTAAAAACCTGCTTAAAAAAAAAAAAAGCTTTTCACATTAGGCTTGTTGTGAAGGCTTAAGAGCAGTGGTTCTCAACCTTTTTAATGCCTCGACCCTTTAATATGGTTCTTCATGTTGTGGTGACCCCCAAACATAAAATTATTTTCATTACTATTTCATAACTGTAATTTCGCTACTGTTAATGAATCATAATGTAAATATTTGTGTTGATAAAAGTATATAAACAAAAGTTATTTTAAAAATTGAGGCATATAACAATAAATATTAAAGTCTCTTTTTTCTTATTACTTCATTTTTTTAGAGTCAGTTAAGATTCAGAGCAAAATTGAGGGATTTCCCAGATACCACCTACCTCCACACATGCATAGCTTCCTCCATTATCTATATCCCCTACCACACTGACACATTTGTTATAATTGGTGAGCCTACATTGCCATATTATAATCATTCAAAGTACATGCTGACATAAAGGTTCATTCTTTGTGTTGTGCATTCCATGGGTTAGAACAAAAGTAGAATGACAAGTATTCATTATTATGGTATCACACAGATCATTGTCACTGCCTTAAAGATCCTACATGATCTACCTTTTTATCCGATCATATCCTGGAACCCTTGGCAACCACTGATGTTTTTACTGTCTCCAGAAATATATGTCTTTTCCACAGTGTTATATAGTTGGAATAAAACAGTATTTAACCTTTCAAATTGGCTTCTTTCAGTTGCTAATATGCATTTCATGTTCCTCCATGTTATTTCATGGCTTTATAGCTCATTTCTTTTTACCTCTGAATAATAGCACATTGTCTGTAGGTACTATAGTTTATTTATCCAGTCACTTGTTGAAGGACAAATTGGTTGCTTCAAACAGATCTTTTTAACAGAGGTTCTAAGAAAGGTTTCAAATAAGTTCCTGAATCCTCAAATTATGCATGCATACTTTGGAGCATATGCTTATAATTCTAAGAAATAATTTTGTTAATTTTCACCGTATTCTAAAATCTATACAAGACTCTTTGAGAATATATGTAATTAAATGAATGACTTTAAAATAAAACTTGTACAATTTGAGGTATTTATTATCAAATGAAGATTTTTAACAGATTTAACTATAAATATATGTGTAGTATATTATATGGGTATTTGAAAAGAATGGTGTGGCAATGGGAAATGGGGGTAACAGTGTCTTTGAATTTTATTTATTAATCTAAAAATACATATGAAGATGCAATACTCTAAGAACAAAGAAATTATTGAAAAAAATTACCATACTATACATAAAGACCTCCTATAAAACTACAGAAATTAGAACAATGTAGTTCTGAGCAAGAATGAAAAATTACACACCCTAATTAAAAAAAAACAAATATCAGTGGAGAGACAGAGCAGCACATTAATTGACATTTTATCTGGGGCAAAGTTGCAGAATACTGGAGAAAAGAGCCTCTTTAAGAAAGAATCCTGGACTGGTGAAGGATGATGGCAGCTGGCAGGATGGAGGTGAGGGAGAGGAAGTGAGTGAGGGGACAAAAAGAGAGAGCGTGTGTGTGTGTGGTGGGTGTGTGATTGATGAGGGACAGTTGAATCTCCCGGGAGCAGTGGGGGCTGGCAGTCCAGGCTCTCTTGGACGGGGAGAGACAGCCATTGCGCTTTCACTCCCGGACTGCAGAACTCGGGTGCAGAGCCCAAGCCACCTTGAAGGGAAACAGGGCCTTTCTTTGGGAACTCACCAACACCGCCAGCCATACAGGCATTGAAGCTGCCCTGTGACCCAACAGTCACTCCAGGCAGAGTCCCGCAGACCCCTGGACCCAGCATCCCCATGGACCCTGCATTCCCGCCGACCCGGGACCTCTACCTCCAAAGCAGTGAGTGCAAACTCCTCCTCCCCAGCAACAGTGGTGCAGCTGCTGCAGTGGCCACACAGGGGTTATGGCTTGTGATCATCTCACCAGTCACCACGCACATCTTGTGCAGCGGGCCTTCATACCAGTTTCCTGACACCCTAGTCCCTGTGATTGCCCATCATCGGGGTCGCCCAGGCTGTAGGTTCAGCTGGGGTTACACACTAGCCCCCCACCCCCCACCCCTGCCCGCAGAACTCTGGGGTCAATGTGTTCCCACGCACTTCAGCATTCTCTCGCACGTCAGCCATGGGCCTTCAAGCCAGCTTGCTGACACCCTAATCCCTGTGTTTGCGCTTAAGGGCTGCCCCATCTGTGGCGCCCTAGACCCTGTGTTTGTGTGTTCTGGTTTCCCTGTCTGTGGCATACCCTATTATCTGGTTTGTGGAGCTCCCTAGTCCTCGGTGTTTTCGGTGCACCCTCCAGGCCGCCACCCAAGGTGGGTTTTCAGCAGCACGTTTCTAGTGGTCCACCCCTTAAACAGTGCCTGGGAGCCACTGGGAGCCTACGTGGGTGTGATTTTTTAACTCTGGACACCATACCCACACCTCTCCTGGATGTAGGCCCCTGAAACACATCACCCAGACAGACGGGTCCTTGGTGCCACTGTGTATCCCCACTGGGCACGCGTGATCTCAATTAAAGGTGCAAAACAGCAAAAATAGGGACACTCCTCTCCATGGCTGCTGACTTCTAGACACCACAGTTGTGCTGCTGAAGATCGCAGATCTACATCAAGAGAACCCAGATAGCTCAAGTAGGAAACTACAATATATTAACAAACACAGGAAAACTGAGAGAATACACCAGTAGCACCACCCCCTGATCACCCCCCCCAAAAAACAAACAAACAAACAAAAAAAACACACAAAACCTTGGGTAGTAAAACAATTAGATCTATAATTAAAACATTACAAGAAAACATGGGAAGACGTAAAAGCAATCCCCAAAGGAAAGAAAAAGAGGAATCACCAGAAAGGGTGTTAGGGGGTTGGGGTATGCCTGGGAGAGAGGGGGGGGCAATGGAGAGATATGTATAAAAAATTAATAAAATTAAAAAAATCCAATAAAAAAAAACAAAAAATAAATAAAAGAAAGGGTGTTAGATGAAATTGAAGTGAGCAACCTTTCAGAGAAAGAATTCAGAGTTGTGGTTTTAAGGATGTTTAAACGGATGGAAGACAGTTACACACAACTCAACAACAATATCACACAACTCAATCAGAACTATAAGGAGCTGAATGAGAATGTCACCAACATGAAACAAAACCAAGAGGAGATGAAGAATGACATAGCTGCAATAAGGAACACAATGGAAGGCCTAAAGAGTAGACTAGAAGAGGCTGAGGACCGCATCAGTGAATTAGAAGACAAGGTAGGAAAAAACACAGAAACACAGCAACGACTGAAAAAAAGACTTAAAAAACAAGTAGAGAGCCTAAGGGAGCTTTGGGACAACACAAAACGAAATAACATATGTTTAATTGGGATACCAGAAGGAGTGGAAGAAAGGGAAGGAATAGAAAACCTATTTGAAGAAATAATGACAGAAAATTTCCCTGATATTGGCAAGGAAAAAACTATGAAAGTCCAAGAAGTACACAGAGTCCCAAACAGGCTGAACCCAAAAAAACTGACACCAAGTCACATCATAATTAAATTGGTGAATACTAACGACAAAGTAAGAATCTTAAAGGCAGCCAGAGAGAGACAGAAAGTTATCTACAAGGGATGATCTATTAGAATACCAACTGATTTCTCAACAGAAACACACCAGGCCAGAAGGGAATGGAATAAAATATATAAAGTGATGCAAAACAAGAGTCTGAACCCAAGAATACTATACCCAGCAAGGCTATCATTCAAAATTGAAGGTGGAATCAGGAGCTTTACAGACAAGAAAGGGTTAAGAGAGTTTATCACTACTAAGCCAATAATGCAAGAAATGCTAAAGGGACTGCTGTAAAAAGAAGAAAGAGAAAGGAAAAAAAAAACTAAAAAAAAAGACACTAAGGAAAATATGACAACAAACATGAACTTGTCAATAATATCATTAAATGTAAATGGGTTAAATGCACCAATCAAAAGACATAGGGTAGCTGAATGGTTAAGAAAACAGGACCCATACGTTTGCTGTCTACAAGAAACCCACCTCAGAGAAAAGGATTCACACAGACTGAGAGTGAAGGGATGGAAACACATTTTTCAGGGAAATAGAAATGAGAAATAGCTGGGGTAGCAACACTTATATCTGATAAAATAGACCTCAAACTAAAGGCTATGATAAGAGATAAGGAAGGCCACTACATAATACTAAAAGGAGCACTTCATCAAGAAGATATAACTCTGGTAAACATATACGCACCTAATACAGGAGCCCCTAAATACATAAAAAAGCTCCTGGAGGATATCAAGGGAGAGATCGACAGCAATACTATCATAGTAGGGGATTTTAATACACCACTGACATCTCTGGACAAATCCTCTAGACAATAAATCAGCAAAGAAACCGCAATTCTAAATAACTCACTAGATCAGATGGACCTAATTGACATTTTCAGAGCATTTCACCTGAAAGCTACAGAATACACATTCTTCTCAAGTGC
This sequence comes from Lasiurus cinereus, assembly GCA_011751065.1. Lineage (NCBI taxonomy): Eukaryota > Metazoa > Chordata > Mammalia > Chiroptera > Vespertilionidae > Lasiurus > Lasiurus cinereus. The sequence goes on along the minus strand of JAAGEH010000286.1, from coordinate 35,242,487 downwards.
ACATGGGACACTCTCAAAAATAGACCACATATTGGGTCATAAGCAAAGTCTCCCCAAATTCAAAAAGATTGAAATCATATCAAGAATTTTCTCAGACCACAATGGCATAAGATCAGAAATAAACTACAATAAAAACATTCCAAAAAATTCAAACACTTGTAAGTTGAATAGCAAGTTATTAAACAATGATTGGGTTATAAATGAGATAAAAGAAGAAATTAAAAATTTTCTGGAGACTAATGACAATAAAAACACAACAATGCAAATGCTATGGGACACAATCAAAGCAGTGTTAAGAGGTAAGTTTATAGCTCTACAGGCCTACCTCAAAAAACAAGAAAAAATGGTAATGAGTCACCTAACTCAACAATTCAAAGGATTAGAAAGAGAGCAACAAGAAAAGCCCACTGTGAGCAGAAGGAAGGAAATAATAAAGATCAGAGCAGAAATGAATGACATAGAAACCAAAAAAATGATACAAAAAATTAACAAAACAAAGAGCTGGTTCTTTGAAAGAATAAACAAGATTGATGAACCTCTAGCCAGACTCACCAAGAAGCAAAGAGAGGGGACCCAAATAAACAAAATCAGAAATGAGAGAGGCGAAATAACAACACACCCCACAGAAATACAAAGGATTGTTAAAAACTATTATGAACAACTCTACTGTAACAAATTTCACAACCTAGAGGAAATGGACAGATTCCTAGAAAAACACAACCTTCCAAAACTCACACGGGAAGATTCTAAAAATCTCAACACACCGATAATTAAGGAAGAAATTGAAGCAGTCATCAAAAAGCTTCCAGCAAACAAAAGCCCAGGGCCAGACGGCTTCACAGGAGAATTTTACTAAACATTCATAGAAGAAGTAAAACCCATTCTTCTCAGAGTATTTCAGAAAATTCAAGAGGAAGGAACACTTCCAAACTCCTTCTATGAAGCCAGCATCACCCTAGTACCAAAACCCGATAAAGATAACACAATGAAAGAGACTTACAGGCCAATATTCCTCATGAACATAGATGCCAAAATCATCAACAAAATACTAGCAAATCAAATCCAGCAGTACGTCAGAAAGATCATACACCATGACCAACCAGGATTTATCCCAAGGATGCAAGGATGGTACAAGGTCCATAAATCAATAAACGTGATACATCACATAAACAAAATGAGAGATAAAAATCACATAGTCATATCAATTGATGCAGAAAAAGCATTTGACAAAATCCAACACCCTTTCTTAATAAAAACTCCCAGCAAGGGAGGAATAGAAGGATCATACCTTAACATAATAAAAGCCATATATTCCAACCCACAGCTAACATCATATTCAATGGGCAAAACCTAAAACCATTTCCGCTAAGAACAGGAACAAGACAGGGATGCCTCCTCTCACCACTTCTATTTAAGATAGTGCTGGAAGTTTTTGCCATTTCTATCAGACACAAAAAAGAAATAAAAGGCATCCAAATAGGAAAAGAAGAAGTAAAACTGTCCTTATTTGCAGATGATATGATACTGTATATAGAAAACCCTAAACACTCCATCAAAAAATCATTAGACTTAATAAATGAAGACAGCAATGTAGCAAGATACAAAATTAACACCAAGAAATATTTGCATTTCTATATACCAACAATGAACTTACAGAAAGAGACTAAAACAGCAATCCCATTTACCATCACACCAAAATAATTAAAATACCTAAGAATAAACTTAACTAAGGAGGTAAAAGACCTATATGCAGAAAACTACACAACTCTAAAAAAAGAGATAGAGGAAGACATAAACAGATGGAAGAACATACCATGTTCATGGATTGGGAGAATCAATATCATCAAAATGTCCATTCTACCCAAAGCAATTTATAAATTCAATGCAATCCCTGTGAAAATACCAAAGGCATAATTCACAGACCTAGAATGAACTTTCCAAAAATTCATTTGGAATAAAAAAAGACTGGGAATAGCTGCAGCAATCCTTAGAAAGAAGAACAAAATAGGTAGAATCTCAATGCCAGATTTCAAGCTGTATTACAAAGCCACTGTTCTCAAAACTGCCTGGTACTGGCGTAAGAACAGACACATAGAAAAATGTAATAGGATAGAGAACCCAGAAATTGACCCAAACCACTATGCTCAATTAATATTTGACAAAGGAGGCATGAACATAGAATGGAGTCAAGACAGTCTCTTCAACAAATGGTGTTGGGAAAATTGGATAGAAACATGCAAAAAAAAATGAAACTAGACCACCAACTTACACCATACACAAAAAATAAACTCAAAATGGATAAAGGACTTAAACATAAGGCAGGAAACCATAAAAATATTAGAGGAATCCACAGGCAGCAAAATCTCCGACATATGCGGAAGAAACTTATTCACCGACACAGCTCCTTGGGCAATAGAAACTAAAGAAAAAATAAACAAATGGGACTACTTCAAAATAAGAAGCTTTTGCACAGCAAAGGAAACCATCACAAAACAACAAGAAAGCCCACTGCATGGGAGAATATATTTGCCAATGATCTCAATGATAAGGATTTAATCTCCAACATTTACAGGGAACTCATACAATTTCACAAAAAGAAGATAAACAACCCAATCAAAAAATGGGCAACTGATCTAAATAGGCACTTCTCGAAAGAAGACAGAAGGAAGGCCAAGAGAAACATGAAAACCTGCTCAAAGTCACTAATCATCAGAGAGATGCAAATCAAAACAACAATGTGGTACCATCTCATACCTGTCACAATGGCTATCATCAACAAATCAACTAAGGACAAGTGTTGGCGAGGATGTGGAGAAAAAGGAGCCCTCATGCACTGCTGGTGAGAATGCAGACTGGTACAGCCACTGTGGAGAACAGTATGGAGTCTACTTAGAAAACTAAAAATGGAACTTCCATTTGACCCAGTGATCCCAAGAAACTAGAAACTCCAATCAGAAAGGATATATGCACCCCAATGTTCATAGCAGCACAATTCACCATAGCCAAGATATGGAAACAGCCTAAGTGCCCATCAACAGATGATTGGATCAACAGAAAACTGTGGTACATCTACACAATGGAATTCTACGCTGCGGTAAAAAAGAAAGAGCTCATACCATTTGCAACAACATGGATGGAGATGGAGAGCATTATGCTTACTGAAATAAGCCAGTCAGAGAAAGACAAATATTACATGATCTCACTCATCTGTGGAATATAATGAATGACAGAGACTGATAATCAAGATCAGATCTAGAGAATGAGAAACATCGATCAAAGCATCAAACCTCGGGGAAGGTGGGGGTTGGTGGGAATAAGGGGGAGAGATCAACAGAGGGGCTTTTGTATATGCATATGAGCATAAGCATTGGGCACAAACAATGGGGAAGGTGTGGCAGGAGAGGAAATTCATACAGTGGTCTGCATAACCTTAAGAGAAATTACTTCATGAGACAAAGATTTTAAATGAAACTTTGTAACATGAAAATAATTTTGGAAGGAAATAAAGAGAAGTTTCCCTTAAAGGTCATAAGGAGAATTGAAAGTCAATACATTTGGCCTCTTGAGCTAAGGTAAGTAATCTGTGGTTTTGCCTCCCTGAAATAGTTTATATAAAGTTACTAAAAGAAATTGTCAGCCCGTTTGAAATTGAATTGACATGGCCCAGAGCAAAGAATATCCTTACATGATATTATCCTACAATATCATTTAATTTTTGATATTTCACAACAACATATTGTGCAACCACCCCAAACAAACGTACAAACTAATTCTTTGAATGTTTAGCAGCAATTTAAAAAGAGGATATGAAAGGATTTAATTCCTTTCAGAAGGAATTGAGGCACTGGGAAGGCACTTGAGCATTCTATACTGGCCCTCTTTCCTCTTATGCCAAGAGGGACCCTCTTCTCACAATCCAATGGCCCTCAGCTGTAGCCTGAGCTCTCTATTCATGCTGGGGTTGAAGCCTCGAGGTGGCTGATATAATGAATCTGTCTCTTGCCAAATGGTGTGAGCTGGACCCTCTCCGGAGAAGGAATCTGAATTCCTCCAGATAAGTGAACAGTGCTGGGGCCCCGCCAGCAGGCTGGGCAGGGAGGCCATGGGGGGCATAGGCTACCATGGAGACAGAACTGAACCTCACAACAACCTGTTTGGCCCCGGAGGCTGACTGGTTAGCCAGAGAAAGGTAAGATTCCTCAGGGAAGGAACAACCTAAGACAGGCACAGTCGCAGAGGGGCCATCAGGAGAGAACTTGGGGATCAACAGAGGTGGGGCACAGACCCTCACCCCCTCCACCAACCTTGTAGAGGTCTGAACCTTAACCCCTTCTGAGTGTGGTCTCCTTCCCCCATGGCTACCTCACTTCCCATGCTCAGCACAAACCGGGACCCAGGTAACAGACAGAGACTGGACCCAGCTCAGATCAAGATCCAGGTAACAGATAGAAACATGCCAATAGCAGCTGCCCTGTATCTAAATTCAGCCTAGCACCAGGAATGCTCAGTGCTAACTCAATGCAAATAAACCTCTCAACTAATATATACAGTGTAATATAAGATTGTTGGTAGAGTATTAAATTTGACAAAAAGGAAGTATCAAGCTTACAGATTAATTTAAATTGGCTAACTGAAATAAGCGAACACACAAGAAAATTTAAGTGTACTGGACAAAAAGCTGTTTCTAATGTATTATTTAAAATTTCTATTGATAGCTCATCTCATGGTATAATTGTTTAATATGTAATGAACAGAAAGCAGGCATATTTGTGTTCAAAAAGTTAAAATTTAAAGTTATGAAGATTGCATTAAAAAAATTTACCAAATTCTCCATCAATCAAAAAAAAGGGGGTGAGGGGAGTAGGATAATAGCATGTAAGGAAAAAAAATAATCTGGTAAGTAAAATACATTTAGAAAATTTTCACTTTAGAAATTAATTTTAATTTGTAATGCTAACAGCAAGACACCCATGAAAAACACACATGGTGTCAAAATAAGCCAAAGGAAAAACGGATAGGCAAAATTAAAAGGACCCCAAGTCAATTTTATAAAAAAGATTCCTGTATTAACTGTTGGTCGAGAATATGTTTATATACTTTCAGAAATCAACTCCAAGACCAAGTAGACTCCTGCAACAGAGAGGAACTGACAGGTCTGCGCCAAACATGAAGGCAAGAGGAGAAACAGTCCAGAGATGGAAGACCCTGACGATGCCTTGCCATGTGAGCAGTTAGCAGCTGAGCATCGCTACAGGATGCCCAGGACCAAACTAGCATTGCCACCATCTGTCCAGTATCCAGATACCATTGATGACATGTACACATAAGGAACTGTCTGACATTGAACTGTTGGACATTGAAATTGAGACTCAATCATTTTTCTTTTGCTCCAGTGGGTTTATTTCTAGCCTACAGGGGTAAGATGTTTTTAAAGACAATAAACGGGGTGGAGGGGAGGAAGCAGATGCAGAGGCAAAGAAGCAATGAATGGACTGCCATGCTACAGTGGGAAGGCAAGGAAAGTTGGGGAGGAGGGGCCTATAGGAGATCAACGGAAGGACTTGTATGCATGTGTGTGTAGGCATAGCCAGTGGAAACAGGGCAATGGGGAAAGGTGGGGAGAGGGGGAATGGGTGAGGGTATGTACTGGGGGATGGGGAGGGCAATAGGGGGAAAAATAATAAAATAAAAAAATTTAAAAAAGAAAGAAAAAAAAAAAGAAAGAATCCTGGCTCATTCATATATATATATATATATATATATATATATACACACACACCCTATCTAATAAGAGGGTAATATGCAAATTGACCATCACTCCAACACACAAGATGGCTTTCCCCATGTGGTCAAAAATGGCTACCCCTATGTGGACACAAGATAGCCACCCTAACTATCCTCACCTGCAGGTCTGGTTCCCCCCAAATGCCCTTCCCTGCTGGCCTGATTGACCACAACTGCCCTTCCCTGCTGGCCATCATGTGGTGGCCAGCTTTGACCACATGGGAGCAGCCATCTTGTGTGTTGGAATGATGGTCAATTTGCATACTACCTCTTTATTACATAGGATATAGTTGTATATATACATATGGGGGAATAAGTGATCTCTAATCATATATTCTCCTCCCACATTCAAAATTTAATTTCAGAGGGATTATATATCTAAATGTTAAAAGCAAAATAATAAATCTTCTACAAGCAAATAAATGAAAATAGCTTTTTCCCCTTTGAATAGGCAAGATTTATATTTCTAACTAGTGACCCAGTACACAAAATTAGTGCACATTAAAAGGAAATTAGAGGAAATATTTTAATATTGCTATTTGCCCTTTATCTATAATAGAAGTGTCAGAGATTAAAGAAAATTAGTAAAATATACATGAAAATTTCCTCTTGTCAGACTCTTGGGCATGCCATGTGAATCAGTGTCAAGTCCCAGCCCATAAAAATGTGCCTTGAAATCATGTAAGATGTAGACCCAGCTGGCCCCATCTCCATTGAACTAGATCTAGACTTGGCCAGCCCCACCCCTGTCAAGCCCTGCCAGGTAGGGAGAATGGCCTCAGGTTGCCTGGCCTGGCACTGGGGAGGGAGGCATGGCCTGACATTCACAGCCCAGTCTGGGGGTGCACCTTGATGTTCCCTGGCCCCTGTCAAGTCCCACCCAGGCAGGAGGCAGAGCCTCAGGTCCCCAGCCCAGTGTCAGGGCAGGGTGCATGGCTTGAGTTTCTCTGGCCTGGGCCAGAGCAGAGGGGATGCCTTCTGGTACCTGGTCAAATCCTGTTGGTGGGGGCATGGTCTGAGTTCCCCCATCAAGCCCCACTGGGGTAGGGGGCACAGCCTCAGGTCCCCTGCCCCCACCCAGCACCACATAGCCTCAGGTCCCTAATGATTGCTCATTTAGGCTCATTATGGAAACTCAGCCTCTGCTGTGGGTACAGCCATTTTGTGTAATTGGATTCCCACACTGCTGTGTGTGCAGCCATCTTATGTTACAGAATCCCTGCCTCTGCTGTGGGCACAGCCATTTCTGTTATGGCATGATGGTCAATTTGCATATTCCCTCTTTATTAGACAGGATTATTTATTTGCTTTTTAAAATTTTCAGTTACAGTTAACATTTAATATTATTTTACACAAAAGACATGGTGTATAAAGTTTGTGCACAGGGGTGTTTTTCCCTCAGCCTAGCCTGTACCTTCTCCAAACTGGGACCCCTCTAGGGATGTCTGACTGCCCTCTCATCCAGGACTGCTGGTTCTCAACTGCTCATCTGCCTGCCTTTCTGATTGGCCCTAACCACTTCTGCCTGCCAGCCTGGTCATTGCGTAACCATTCCCCTACCAGCCTGATTTATGCCTAACTGCTCTCCTGCCAGCCTGATTGCCCCCAACTGGCCTTCCCTGCAAACCTTATCCTCCCCATCTTCCCTCCCTTGCAGGGCTAGGTCCCCCACAACTGCTGTTCCCTGCAGGCCCAGTCACCCCCAACTTCTTTCTTCTGTCAGCTTGATCACCTCTAACTTCCCTCCCCAGCAAGCTTGATCACCCCTAACTGTCCTTCCTTGCAAGCCTAGTCCCTCCCAACTGCCCTCCCCTGCTGGCCATCATGTGGCAAACATTTTGTATCCACATGGGGGTGGCTATCTTTGAAAACATGGGGGCAGCCATCTTCAATTTGGAGTGACAGTCAATTTGCATATTACTCTTTTATTAGATAGGATAGAGGTCTGGTGCATGGGTGGGGTCTAACTGGTTTGCCTTAAAAGGTGTCCTGAATCAGAGTGGGGGTTCCATTGGGGCATGGGATAGCTTGGGCAAGGGGCCTGTGGTGGTTTGCAGGCCAGCCACAACCTCCAAAGACCCAAGCGGAGGCCCTGGTATCTGGTATTTATTTATCTTCTACAATTGAAACTTTGTAGCCTTGAGTGGAGGCCAGGGCTGGCCAGCAAGCTTGGCTTCCCCCATCACAGGGGGGCAACCCAAGCATCCTGCTTTCTCTAGCTCTGTGGCTGCTGCCATTTTTGTTGGGATTTATCTTTTATAATTGAAACTGTGTAGCCTTGAGTGGAGGCCAGGGCTGGCCAGAGTGGGCAGAAAGCTTGGCTTCCTCCATTGCCAGGGAAATCCAAGCCTCATGCTCACTCCATGGCTTCAGCCATCTTGGTTGGGTTAATTTGCATACTCACACTTGACTGGCTGGTGGGTAAAGCTTGTGGGCATAGTGGAGGTACAGTCAATTTGCATGTTTCTGAGACTTCTCTTGTGGCTAGTCAACATACATGGTTTTGAGCTCAGGTCTTGGGAAATACCATCCAAAAAGCAGCAATAGGGAATGCATAGTGTAGGTCACAAACACATCTGGAGGGCATTAAAACTGAGGGAGAGACTCTTTTAGCCCCAGTGAAGCCTCATTTAAAATAATAGCCTCAACCAAGTTTTCAGTCTATGGCTTTCAATTCCTAAATGTGTAGGTTTATAGATTTTACTTTTTATTGTTCTGAATTTCAACTGGGGTCAAAAAAGAAAATTCTCTTAGGAGTTTTGTCTGAATTTATATGGCTGGTCTAGTCTCACATAAAGGTAATATACTCTATAAATCTTGAAACATCAGAAAGAATATATGCACCCCTATGTTCATAGCAGCACACTGTACAATAGCTAAGATTTGGAAACAGCCTAAGTGTCCATCAGCAGATGAGTGGATAAAATACTATGGTACATTTACAGAATGAAATACTATATGGCTATAAAAAGAAGATACTTTTACCCTTTGCTACAGCATGGATGGATCTAAAAAATATTATGCTAAGCAAAATAAGGTAAATATCAGAGAAAGATAAATATCATATGATCTCAATACTATGTGGAATCTAATGAACAAAATAAAGTGATAAACAAAATGGAACCAGAAGCATGAATATAGGGAACAGACTGGCCAGTCTCCAATGTGAGAGGGTGAGGTGACTGGATAAAGAAGGTTAAGGGATTAGCTAAAAATTATATATGCATATCCTGTGGACAATAGTTTTGTGAAAGCCAAGGGAGGGGAGGGAAGGGTGGGAGGAGGTGGGGGACAAAGGTGGAAGGGAGAGGGAAATGCCTGCAATTATGTCAACATTAAAACATTTAATTACAAAAATAAAGAAATCTAAAGGTCTCCACAATAGAATTATAAATTGTCTCTGAAATTAATGACAAAAGCACTAACCAAAGCAGATCCCAGAAACAGTAACAGCTGAGGCTTCACCTACAGGTGAACATATTTTCTTAATAAACATTCAAAAAGCAATGTGGGCCTTTATTATAATGCCATCCTCTTGGGTTCATATAGTAAAGTGATTCACTTAAACTATGGCAAGTCCAAAGACTAAGAAAATAAGTTTTAAGTTCTATATCTGGGAAGTTATAATTCTGACCTTCCTTGTGAAATGGAGGAAAGCCCCCTTTCCACTGGATTGTTATGTTACTTTCAAAAAAATTCAATTATTTGTGTCTTTTTAAAGTGGCTAATTTGAGGGGGGGAAAAATGGCAGTGGAATAGATGGACATGTCCAGAGCCTTGGCGCTGAGCAAACAGAGAGAACAGCTGAGGGTCACACTGGGAGTGTTTGTTGGCAAGTTAAGAGTCAGTTATCCTGCAGGAGAAGGTGGGGGATTGCTGGATGGGGCTCCCCTGATCAGGCAGACCCACTGCCACAGGGTTTTTGTCTCCCAGAGCCACCAGCACAAACGTGGAGACCGCGCCATCTTGCAGGGAAAAGTGGATGTTTATGGTGACCTGAAAAGTTATATCTGCAGCACCCACCAAATAGCAGGGGGCTCCAGAACACCGTTCTCCAATCCTTGCAAACACTCGGATTCAGAGGAGCTTCACACACCACAAAGAAAGATCAGAATTCGCCTGGGATAAGGTGAGGTCCCAGTCCTGCAGAACAGAGAGACACGCAAACCGTGGGAACTGGACTGAAGAAAAGCTGCACCTAGAGAAATCTGTGGATGTGGGTCAGGCCATGATCCCTTAATGTGAAAGGGGGCCCTCAGAGCTATTAACAGAGCGGAGCTCTAGAAAGCAGATCTGAGGCAGAAGTACAGCCTGGGAGTTATTAAAGTGTCCTGGCTGCTCCAATAGGAGCGGGGAAGGGGGAGAGCACAGACTGCATTCTTTCCTCTTCAGACCCTGGCTTCTGATTGCTAAGCCCAATACATAGGATCACCCAATTGGGGACATCCTAAGACACTGCAGGGGAAGGTTGTTTTTCTGGAATTTGGGGATCAGAGCGCTGAATAACCATCAGAGAATCAGCTCTGGGGCAACCCACTCCCACAAACTGGTATTGAGTACCACAGAGAAAGCAGGATCTAAGCACGAGCTAGAGAGGACCTGTGCTCAGAGGTCAATTCCAAAACACTGCCATTCAGCGGATGACTCACAAATTGACTCTCAAATAATCACAAAAGAATAAAGAGATTAAGACACACCACCTGCTTAAAAACAACACTGAGCAACAGTGGAATGCAGGGAACTGCAATACTCTCAGGACTGGGAAATAAGAGTGCCAAACAGAACAATAGAGGAAGTGAATGACCTTCACTACTGCCCATTCTATTATTTTATTTTTTATTTTTCATACGTTAATTAAAAACTATTTTTTTTCTTTTTTCTTAATTGATTTTACCTTTTTAATTATTACATTTTTATTTTCAACTAGTATTATTACTACTACTATTTTACCTTTTTTATAAAAAGAAGTGTCATTTTATTTTCTCTTTATTTTACTTTGGGATTAGAGTTCTACATTTTATTTTTATCTTTCCTTTAGCATAATTTTACTCTATCTCAACTCTAACTTTATGCCAACACTCTCTTCCTAACTTTCCCCATTTTGTTGTTTTATTTCTCTTTCTCTTTTCCAAATTTAGATTCTCCTTATTCTTTCTTTCTAACTGGTTAAAATTTCAACCCACTTATATATCTAATTTCAAATCCATTACTCCAATACCATACAAACCTCTCTCTTCTCTGTCTTCACTATCCAAAAAAGTGTTTTTCTCTATGTCTATTTGTTATTGTTTGCCTGAAAGGTGATTATATCGATTTTTTTTTTTACTTTTTGTGAGATTGTTTTTACTTATTCTACTCATTTTATTTTGCTTTTTGTTTGCTTTGTTTTGGTTTGTTTTTTACCTCTGTTTTCCCTCACCTCCCTTGATATTAGTTGTTATTTGTAGTTTGTGTTAATCTCCAGGTACTTGTTGCCAGCATTTCTTGGGATTAGTGGCTGTTCTATGGGAGTTTTCTCCTCACATATATAATTTGTCCCTTTTTATTTCTTATTCTCTTTTTTTTCTCTCTTAATTTTTTCCTTCCTATTTTCTTCTTCTTCTTCTTCTTCTTCTTCTTCTTCTTCTTCTTCTTCTT